>CM037780.1:31871783-31921783 GCA_021229015.1 Solen grandis | reverse complement strand
ATATACAAACTCTACAGAAATTAAGAGAGAGAGAGAGAGAATTTAACAAATGGAGTGTGTTACTCCAGATTCAAAGTAAAATGTATCCATGCATGGAAGGTAAGATGTTTTTTCTTTCTGTTGGTATATAGGTCACAGTGTATGTGATTATGAAATGTACTGGTGCCTGCTTTAAATGATTTCAATATTCGCAAAGAAGTCATTATGTTGAAATAACGTGTACAGACATGTTCAAAAATTGTGGGTTTTTTATTTCCATTTCATGTTGAAATAACGTGTACAGACATGTTTAAAATTGTGTTGAAATATTGTATACAGACATGTTCAAAAAGTGTGTTCCACACACGTCTGAATTCTGAAAATTTGATCTTTATTTCCGTTTTGTGTTGAAGTAACGTGTACAGGCATGTTCAAAAAATGCGTTCCAATATTGACTTTATTTTTAAAATTCTGATTGGTTGTTGATCAAAATTTAATTTTGTCAATTATTTTAACTGGAGTGTTACTAAATATAGTTTCCAGAAGTATTATGACCATAAACGGCAGATCACGCGTAAGACATGAGTGTTGAGTTCAATTTATAACAGAACGTGGAGCTGTTCACATCGTAAGTAATGTCGTTATTATTTTTTTCTAAATATTATTTGATATAGTTTTATATATTGTATGTTTATTGTATGATGATCATATGTTGATCATTGTTTTAAGATTTTGTATAGTCCCCGTCTAAGGCTGAGGACCTGACCCTCAATGTCCGTGATTAAGCCTTATGACTGAATATACAAGTCCGTTCTGTATATTATTGGGACTATCAATACCTCTGTTGTATCTCATGTTCTTTGGTGTTTACCATGTGTCTCCGCCTAAGACTTGACCCTCAATGTCCTTAACCCTAGGTCAAATGTACAACTCTGTACATTGATGTCATTTCTAACTATAGATCATGATGTCATTCTAAATATAGATCATGATGTCATTTCTAACTATAGATCATGATGTCATTCTAAACATAGAAAACCAATATGGCCACCGCACATGCGCAAATAATCTGATGACGTCACTCCTGCGCATGCGCAGTCTTGGGGGTAAACCGCTGCTATTACTACTTACACAAATCTGTTGACCATTTTCATTATGACTGATGGAAGGTTTGAGCTGAGAGCAATGGTGAATACCTACCTTACTTTGTATGAATTTTGTATGAAGATTGCTTTGATAAACAAAAGGAAATGTGGCCGAGTGGTTAGAGCGTTCGCCCTGGAATTAGCAGGTTGTGGGTTCAATCCCCAGCCGCGACATACGAACATTGTAAAAAATGGTACTGGTATAGCTCCCTTACTGGTATAGGTTGTTTATGTGTCATTTGTTATACATTATAGACTGTTTCAACAGTGTTCAGCTGATTTAAGTTCTATTTCCTCTTTCTTAATTAGGGAATAATCTTTAGAAATTCTAAGTTGATATTTTTTATGAAACACATGCCGAGTCTTAAACAGTTTTAAGTTTATGATATGACGGTATTTTTTAACACATATGTAAAAGCATTTTTGAGTATCACATACATAGGCATGTTATGTCGGAAGGAATCAAAATAATATTTCAATAAGAATATTCTTCATTCTCCAGTTAAAAAAATAACCTGAATTTTCCCTTATTTGTGAAATTTAATTTCAGGAAAAACTAGACTTTGTTTTTTGTTGATCTTATTACAAGCTTTTCATGACGTTTAGAGAATAGAACAACTGTTCATTTTATTTTTTCTTTATTTTCAAGTCACATGTACATACATTGTGCAGTATTTCTCTGACCAGTATATTTAACCAGCAAAATGAAAGTTTGTGTAATTGTCAGAAGGGAAAGTCTCCCTAATCTTCACCACTGCGCAAGCAGGCAAAACCACCCGAACTTCTTTCCCAAGAAACCCCCAGCACTACATGAATAACTGTCTGTATGCTGTGTATCTGTATTGCCTGAAATAGAAATGATGTAATTTGGTAAACATCATTAGCAATAATCATATGAAATAAAGGCATAAGTTTGATACTGAAAACTTGTTTTCTTTTTTGTTCTTTGCCTCAGTTTCACAAAACTCAAACGGAAATTGGGAAGTTACACATTAAATGTTAAACTCTTACAATCATTATATTGAAAACTATAATCCTTTTCTTATAATCTGCGTATGACCAGAACAGCTGCTAAACGAAAGTATGAAAAACTTTATATTTAGCTTCTTCGAAAAGAAAGTGGGTAGGGAAGGTTGACTTTTTTCTTTATATATATATAAAGATATAAGCTCGAGAACGCATAAAGGAAAAACACGGTTACATAAAAAGGTCAGACAGTCGCGAGAATATATTTTACATTAAAATCTGGATACATAAAAAGGTCAGACAGTCGCGAGAATATATTTTACATTAAAAACTAATAATTAAATTAAAGTTGAAATGAAAGTATACTCGTACCATTCTGTACTGTCTCGCCGAAGTTTCGGTTCATCATCGCCGTCTTCTCCAGCTGAATCTCTTTCAGCATTTGAACCTCACGGTTCAAAATGATACAGCATTATTACCTAATTCACTTCTGAAAATTTCTTCCTCTCCTGAATCGTCGAAACATGAAGACGACGAACACTCAAGATCACTTTCACTACTACTATATACGTCGTCCATTGTAAACAAATCCCACGAGAATGACCTCGAACCCCCAGTGACGTCACACGCTCGGGTATTTCCGTAAATTAGTTCGGCCGTTTCCGTGTGCGTTATGGAAATCTGAATTAAACGTCACCTGAGCATCGTAGAAAGTTGGGACATGCGCGGAATCTTTTTAGGTTTTCGCCTCTGCAGGGCGAAAACCTATTGTTCTTCTTCTGTTGATTTTTTTTTTTTTTTAGGTTTTCGCCTCTGCTGGGCGAAAACCTATTGTTCTTTTTCTGTTGATTTGTTTTTTTTATTTTTATTATTTTTCCAATTCCACCCATTTTTGTGTCCAGCCTAGCGGCCAGATGAGAAAAGCTACAGCTATGAAATTTTGGGCATGGAGTCATCTTTATCTGAACATGTGCCTAAATGGTCAAATTTTTCACATTAATTTCTGATTTAGCCACTAGGGGCGCAATGCATGTAATCACTCTTTTGCTAATAACTCAAAAATTTGAAACCTGATTTAGATGCGGTTTTTTACATAATGTTCCTTGTTGACAGCCCAATCAAATATGATGGATATCTAATCATCGAGTACTGGGGGAAAAAAACTGTTCTAGGAGAGGTTGAATGTTCGAACCTTGGAAAAAAGTGGAATAATGAGGGTAGGTCTACGAAAAACCTATCCGTTTTTGTTAGAGATCAGATAGCAGAATTCTGTTTGCTGCATACGATTCGCAAGACATATACGCACAAAATATATGGGTGGCGAATTATGGAAATGCGTGGTTTGTCCTCTAGAAACGGTCAAACTTCACCAAATTTTAGGAAAAATTAAAATTTCAAAAACATGTTTTTGTCGCTCCTGACTTTATTTTCTGTTCATTCTTCATGAAATTTTCACACGATATGTATTGTTATGTTTGAAAGGGCCTCACAATCAAAAAATAAAAAAGAATTGAAAAGGTCAAGGTCATATTACGATTATTGTGTTTTTATTCGGCCACACATAGCTCCAAAACTAAAAATATTTCATTGAGAGTATATGAACAAAAGTTTTAGTTCTTGAGGAGCTCTTTCCAGTGATGTTTAGTTTTTGAAGATCGGACTTGATTTGGTCATTTTACGGCAGTCCAAAGTTTGATCCTTTTTTTGGAATAATTGTAAATCAGGTTTTATGCTTCAAATTCTGATACATAAGAATAAATAGTTTGACTAGTGCGACTTATATACTTGTTTGAACTATTTGCTGTTTTTGCAATTTTGTTTCTAATTTTGCCGCTAGAGGGCGTTTTGCTTAAAATCACTCTTTTGCTTATAACTCAAAATGTTTAAGTCTGATTGAAATGCGGTTTTCAGCATTTTGTTCCTTGTTGACTGCACCACAGAATGTGATGAATTTCAAGGGACAGGGTATGGAAAAATATTGCGCTAGAAGAGTTTGAATGTTCTAACATTGCAAAAAACAAACAAAAAAAAAAACAACAACAACAACAGTGCAAATGAGAGTAGGTCTTCAAAAACCTTTTCGTTCTGTTTCATATTGAAAATTGTGGCTGAGTTGAAATAAAGTGTTCAAGTTGATTAGGTTAAAAGCGAAAACCGAGATACCGCTTGCGGTTCTAGTTATTTTTATTATTTTTCCAATTCCACCCATTTTTGTGTCCAGCCTAGCGGCCAGATGAAAAAAGCTACAGCTATGAAATTTTGGGCATGGAGTCATCTTTATCTGATCATGTGCCTAAATGGTCAAACTTTTCACCTTTTTTTTCTGATTTAGCCACTAGGGGGCGCAATGCATGTAATCACTGTTTTGCTAATAACTCAAAAATTTGAAACCTGATTTAGATGCGGTTTTTTACATAATGTTCCTTGTTGACAGCCCAATCAAATATGATGGAAATCTCATCATCGAGTACGGGAAAAAATTGTTCTAGGAGAGGTTGAAAGTTCGAACCTTGGAAAAAAGTGAAATAATGAGGGTAGGTCTACGAATAACCTTCCCACTTTTGTTAGAGATCAGATAGAATAATTCTGTTTGCTGCATACGATTTGCAAGACATATACGCACAAAATATATGGGGTGGCGAATTTAGGAAATGCGTGGTTTGTCCTCTAGAAAAGGTCAAACTTCACTAAATTTTAGGAAAAATTAAAATTTCAAAAACATGTTTTTGTCGCTCCTGACTTTATTTTCTGTTCATTCTTCATGATATTTTCACACAATATGTATTGTTATGTTTGAAAGGGCCTCACAATAAAAAAAAATTAAAAGAAATTTGAAAAGGTAAAGGTCATATTACGATTATTGTGTTTTTATTCGGCCACAAAAAGCTCCAAAACTAAAAATATTTAATTGAGAGTATATGAACAAAAGTTTTAGATCTTAAAGAGCTTTTTCCAGTGATTTTTAGTTTTTGAAGATCGGATTTGATTTGGTCATTATACGGCAGTCCAAAGTTTGATCCTTTTTTGGAATAATTTTAAATCAGGTTTTATGCTTCAAATTCTGATACACAAAAATAAAAAGTTTGACTTGTGCGACTAGTATACTTGATTGAACTATTTGCTGCTTTGCTAGGTACCAAACAGTAAAATTTTAATCAATTTTCTATCTCATTTTGCCGCTAGGGGGCGCTTTTCTTGAAATCATTCTTTTGCTTATAACTCAAAAAGTTGAAGCCTGATCCAACTGCGGTTAATTGAATTATGTTCCTTGTTGATAGCCTAATAAAATATGATAGTTTCTAGGTATGAGTGGCTGAAACTTTTTGAGCTAGTAACGGAAGGTTGAAAGTTCGAATCTCGTAAAAAAACTGCAAATAAGGGTAGGTCTTCGAAAAACTTATCCATTTTTGTTAGAAATCAGATAGAAGAATTCTGTTTGCTGCAAATGATTTGCAAGACATATACGCACAAAATATATGGGGTGGCGAATTTAAGAAATGCATGGTTTGTCCTCTAGAAAAAGGTCAAACTTCACTAAATTTAAGGAAAAATTAAAATTTCAAAAACATGTTTTTTTGTCGCTCCTGACTTTATTTTCTGTTCATTCTTCATGAAATTTTCACAAGTTATGTATTGTTATGTTTGAAAGGGCCTCACAATTAAAAAAGTTAAATAACATTGAAAGGAAGGTCATATTACGATAATTGTGTTTTTATTCGGCCCCAAAGTGCTCCAAATCTAAAAATATTTCATTGAGAGTTTATGAACAAAGGTTTTAGTTCTAAAAAGTTCTTTCGTATAATGTTTAGTTTTTGAAGATCGGACTTGATCTTTTCATTTTACGGCAATCCAAAGTTTGATCCTTTTTTGGAATAATTGTTATTCAGTTTTTATGCTTAAAATTGTGATATATGAGAAAAAGAATGTTCGATTAGTGCGACTTATATACTTGTTTGAACTATTTGCTGCATTTCTAGGTACCTAATTGTAAAATTGTTATCATTTTTTTTCTCATTTTGCCGCTAGAGGGCGCTTTGCTTAAAATCACTCTTTTGCCTATAACCTTAAAACGTTAAAGTCTAATTGAAATGCGGTTTTCAGCATTTTGTTCCTTGTTGACTGCACCACAGAATGGGATCGATTTCAAGGGACAGGGTATGGGAAAATATATGCGCTAGAAGAGTTTGAATGTTCTAACATTGAAAAAAAAACAAAAAAAAACAAAAAAAAAAAACAGTGCAAATGAGAGTAGGTCTTCAAAAACCTTTTCGTTCTGTTTCATATTGAAAATTGTGGCTGAGTTGAAATAAAGTGTTCAAGTTGATTAGGTTAAAAGCGAAAACCGAGATACCGCTTGCGGTTCTAGTCTTTAATTGTTATCTACCAATACAAAACTAATCTTTTTCTCATTGTGTGGTCCCTTTAAAATATGATGATTTTGTGTATGGAGTACTAGGTAGATCAGAGTTACATGTAATTTATGATAGATATTTTGAAATAATAATATACTGGTTGAAAAAAACTTGTTCAAATGAAATTAAATATTGTGCCATAGTTTATAATGTATTAATGAAGGATGCTGTACTTTTTCCTAACATCATCATGTTTTGCTAGGGTTAGGGTTATATATGTGTCTATACCGAAATTTAGAAATGCTACGTCGAGATTATTATTATCATCTCATAACTTGGCTGTGAGAACTGATAGATGACATCGACCAGCAAGTATTCCTTTTAATAATAGAAAATGCATAACATGTAATATTGTTGAAGATGAATATCACTTTCTGTTAGAATGTAAGCTACATATTAATTTACGCAAACAATTTATATCACGATTTTATTGGTTTCGCCCGAACATGCACAAATAAGTTTTGAATCAAAAAATGAAAATACCATTAGAATTTGAATGTTTATATATATATAAAGCTTTCGAGATAAGAACTTTTATTATTTGATATTGTATATGATGTGCATGTAAATGTTGTTGTTGTATTGGGGTTTACCGTCGCTGCGATAGTATTGCAATCATATAGCGACGTCCAGCTAATTACAGGTGGAGGAAGACCCCGAGTACACAGAGGTACCCGGGTAGAACCACCGACCTACCTCAAGCCAGCTGGAAGGCACACAGCGGTGAGGGGCTGGGAGATTTGTAGTCCACGACTGTAACCGCTCGGCCACGGCGGCCCCCGCATGTAAATGTAAGTGTGGATGTGAATTATGTATACATTACGAAATCAGCGCCTTCTCCGCAAAATTGCATCCTAATAGTGTCCGATTTATAATAGGTCTCATAATATTACATAAACACGGGCATGCTCAATTAAATCAATATATTTATGTATGCATTGTCAAATTTATTTTTTATAATCTATTGCAAAAATGACCTAGGTGAGAAAAGTTTGACCGACTTCTCTCCCTTTGCTATGACGTCATCAATAGACAAAACTCTGCCAGCACTATATATCTTATTGAACAATTCACAGTTACTGTAACTAATTTCAAGGTAAATCCAAGTGCAATGAACGAATAAAGGTGAAAATGTGTAGCTCAATTTGTTAATTTACATTCCTATATAAATATTAAGATATATTCTTCATTCGGGCTTTATAAAACTGATCGCTTTATGTACTGAATAGTGACGGGGGGGGGGGGGGCATAGTGAAAAAAAATGTCATATCAGGATGTATTCTAAAACAATATTTGATAATTTTGACATAAAGGTCCTGAATAAGAGTAACGTAAATAAACGTTTTACATATCTCCATATCAAAATCCCTCTAATTTTCCGTTAAAATCCTGTGTCTGCGTTGGGTTTCCACAAAGACCATGTTTCTAAATGAGTAAAATCCCTAACATATCTACTGATACATTGTCGGAGAGATGCCTAATTTGTGCTGACTAATTGATGGTATGATTTATGGCCCTGGGTGTAACATATTGTCAAGCCAATCACTTTGAGATTTAAGCAGACGCTTACAGACGATCGTGTTCTTAGATGGTGAAACATTATCAATTAGTCAATAACGACATATATTAAGTCGTAATTAACGCGTTTAAGATCGGCAAGTTTCATTCAAGATAATGTAAAGGGAATTATTAGAGCAAATATATAAGATATAGCACAGACATGTGCAAGTTGGTGAATATGTCTATGGATATAGGTTAGTTCTGTTGTTCCATTATTATTCAAATCAAATCGATTTTATAAGTAATGTCTTTGTGGGGTATAGAAAAAAAAGTGAATGTGATTCTGATTGTTTGAAAATGACATGAGAAAATATTTTACTTAAAACTTGTTTTATTGACGAATGAATAGTTATGGACTGACGATAAAAAGCCTTTTTTTAAAAAAAAAATGGAATTATGTTATAAAGGAAGACAGGAATAAATGCGTGAAAGAAAGGTAGGTACTAATAATTCTATATTTTTAATTCTTCCTTTATTTCAACGGGTAAAGGTTATGGTTTATTGCTTCCTTTTCGTAATGTGCATTACAAACAAGCGTCAGTTCATAAATGTTCGGGAAGGAGAGAATTAAAATAAAATAACCATGGTTGCACTACTAACACCAAAGTATAGTAATGCGTCATGTCATAGTGGTAAAAACGTATTCAAATTATGAAAATTTTACCTTCTATTCACTTTTTATTTCACAGTCTAACTGATTTGCGTAATCACAAATACATCATTTATTTTCGTCAAAGTCGCGGATTAATTTCACAGAAACAACTCGAAAAAACCTTTAACTTTATACTAGACCAAAAACAAATATGCCATGGTTGATTAAAACGCTTTAAATATGATTAATGATAACATACATTTATATGAAAATAAGAAGGCAAATGACACTTGATCTATCGATGACGTCATAGGGGTCACGTGACCCTTAAATGTAAATACAGCCCAGCAGCTAACAGAATTGGTATATAACATACTTTAAAAGAATTTTTTTTTCGCAAAAGGATGTTTGTTCGTGATTTCCCTTATGTAAATGGACAAAATAGGAAAGGTTTTAGAGAAAGTAAACTTTCTTTGTGGTTCACCGTTAATACAGCATATTTATTTATATGTATTATATGGTGTCGCCATGTTACGTCATATGCTGTTTAAGGATGATGTATATTGTCACCTGGGCCTAAAGCGTATTAACTTATGAAATAAACTTTTTTTCTTTCATGATTGTGCAGTGAGCATTGTTTATGCTCGCTCTTTGAACTTGTAATGTTGGCGAAAGAATAAAATTCCAAATATATATGGTAGATGTTTATATGATAATACATATTAGAAATTAATAATTTACAAATGTACTTATAAAAATAGGTGTGGTAAATTTTTCCTCATTTCTTCTAAACACATACGACACCAAAGAGCGGACATAATCAAAATCTTAAGCAAAGTTTTTGTTAAATATAGTTAGATGTGATAGTGTGCTTTTTCTATTTAAAGACTCACAGCCAAATAGGCAGACCTATTGTTTAGAAGAAAGGAAGAAAAGTTTTACCACACCAACCGGTTTCGGTGTCAGGAGATGGAGGGGCGTTTCTAGTTTTATATATACGAATATTGTGTGCACTACTAAATAGCAGGCATCTATTGCGTACTATGATGAAATCAAACTCAAAATTGCATTCCCTTTATTGACAAAAAAATACACATGATTACACAAACAAACATGCTTTGCTTTCTGCATGGTTTCATCGTCGCTCTAGTTGTCCGGTGTGTAGAAGGGAGTTCAGCAGGGAGATAATCCGCTTATTGTCGTCATTTAAATGACATCTGGCATTGAACGAGCAGGATACTGTATCCAAACAAACGAATATATTATTATTTTAGATGTATCCTAATATAAATATTAACGTTTTGTGAATCATAGAAATATTTACAACAGGAAGGATTTCTAAAAGAGAAATACATGAAAATAGGTTCAAGTTGAAATTAAAATTTATATAAGAGCCCTTATTCGCTCATATGAGTTCTGCAGAGGAAATGCTAAAGTAATCCCATTTTAAAGATGCAATACAACAGATATGTCAATTCAGCTCGGATATTTTAAAACTCGCAATCATGGCAATTATCATCTATGATGGACCTTCGGTAAAGAAAATGTTCATGAAAACTCGCCTAGTCCCTTATATTACCTATGGACTATCTACAATTCTGTGATCGTATCAACAAGTCCGTAGTTTCACGACCTCTGATTCGACTGTTTCTATAGTCTTGCAATATTAACATGAGACACCTAAATATCTAGAAACCTTTCTTCGGCAATTCTCGGTATCCGAAGTCAAACATATGGACTTAAAAGTAATGCACAACACGTATATGTATTACGAAGAAGCATATACGTATCATACCCTTGCTAGCCTCAATGATAATGTGCTTGACTTCGGAGTTGAAGGTTGTGGGTTCGAATCTAGCACAGACCATAAATATTTTTTATGATTTGACCACCATGTTTAATAATGTTATACATGCAAATCACCACATAAATAGCACGATTTGATCGAAATTTATGTTGAATACTTTAGATAGTTTACTCAATACTAGACTGCATATATAGTTAAAAGTATAAAAGACACCATCAATTCACCAAATTAGTCATTAATCCTCTCGTACAGCAAATGATTAAAAGAATAACTGATATGTGAAAAAAATGTCTGCAATATCAATTCGCACCTGTCACTTTGTGACTAGATCACCCGGACTTATTCAAAGTACATAGCTTTGCAGTTTGTCCGACTTAATCGTCCAATGAAAGGCTTGCATTTCATTCGAGATTTGAAAACTATATTGCATAAAATGATCTGTGAGGTCTTTATATGGAGAAAATATGAGTGTATGCTGCCTACGTGATATTTGAACTTAATGGGTGGAGCTTGTTGCGGCGGCGGGAGATTAAGTCATGTTTTGCCGCCGTGTCAATCTAACGGGGTTGGTGCCATAACGCGAGGTCAAAGGGGAAACTGTATGGCGAACGTAACAAACTGTTATCGTTTATATTTTAAATTTTATGGAATTTATCGCAAGCGACGCGAAGCGGAGCGCTACGATAAATCCATAAAATTTAAAATATAAACGATAACTAATACTAGCAAACCATACTATTATTAAAAACAAATGGTTGGAACGTAATAATTCACGGAAACTAACGAAGAACATCTCGGAAATTAATCAGTCTCAGGTCAATCTTTCCAAGCTATAACAAAGAAAAAAGGTCTAATTTACATAAATGTAAATTTATACAAGCCATCTAAAAATATAAGTGCATGCACCCTTAATCTGGGAGTATAGTGCTCAGCTTTATTGAAATATTTCTTCGATGAAAAACAAATGTTATGTAACTAGAGAATTATGGAATCCTGTTAGGGACATCGCGATTTTTTTCCTTGCCATTCACAGACCATCCACGAGAAAAATATTTACTTTCTCGTATTTTTTTCAGCAGTTTTTCTTCTTATTTCTATTTTAAAATCACTGGAAAATCTGCGAAAAGAATGCGAGATTTGAAATTAACTTTCTCGCATTTTTTTCATCTGCATACCGTAGTTTGGTTTTAAAAATAACGCGAGGAATTACTTCGAATCTCGCGTTTTTTTTCCATTGAATTTTAAACTGTTATCTACAGAAAACAACTATAATTTGGTATAATCATCCGGAGAAGATTGCGAGATTGTTCGGTTAAAATGTCGTATCTTTTTGATAAGTTTGAATTATTCGAAGTAACTGTCTCGCATTTTTAGCGACATTGTCCGGTTGTCCTAAAACATGCAATGAGATTTTTTTGTGCACTGAAAAGGAAAATACGCAATGGAAATATAATTTTTCCATTAAGCTTTATTAAACGCTTACATTTCATTTTAAGTCATGATTTATAGTTAGTATATATTATGACATAATATGGTTGAAATTTATTTGTTAAGTTGTTTGTTGGTATGAGTGATATAAAAAATTTCATTGCTTGGTCTATAATTATATCTTTGCTAAACGCAATGGAATTTCATAAATAATGTACAGGATAAGTTTTTTTAAATCATATGTCATTTGAATATGGTTAAACTATACAAATTTACTTATAATATTTAATCCAATTTTTTAACTTAAAAAATTCCCAAAACCAATTTCCTTAAATTTATAAAAGTTTGTATGTTAGTATATGACTTGATGTTACACTAAAATTCACGCTGTGATTACCACGTGTGCATCGGTAAGCATGCCACATTTTTCAGATGTCGCACATTCAAATAAATTAATCAGACACGGCACGCATGTGAACATTCAAAAGAAAAAATTGCAGTGGAAATAATCATTCCCCGAAATCATTAATAAATTGGCAGTCGTCATTTGATTATAAATATAAATATATTTGTAAAGAATGACATGTCGATACCAACAAAAATAAACAAGAGCTGTCAGAGGACGGCACGCTCGACTTTTCAAAATGCTTGTTTGTAAATCAAATGAAATCTTTTTTCAATTCTTGCCCTTCACATACCCTGTATATGATAATAGTCAAAACTGATATACCTTGATAGTCTGATACCCCTTAATATTTTATGAAGTCATGCCTAGTTACTGAGACATAAGCATAATAACACTGTGCATGCAAAACTTTGACCAAGTATCCAAGTTAGAAAAGGGTCATAATTTGTATAAAATTCAGTCCAAAAGTTATCCTCCTTGGTTTTCTGATGCCCCTGAATACACTCCTTAACTTTCTAGTCAATACCATAAACAATTTTTGAGATATAAACTAAATAGTAGCTTGAATGCAAAACTTTAACCAAAATTTCTAAGTTAAAAGGGGGCCATAATTTGTAATACATTCAATCAAGTGTTATCTTCCTTGACAGTATGGTACCCGTAAACACATTAAAGATATATCAAATTAATCTCATGCCTGGAATCTGAGATATAAGCATGAAAGTACCTTGCAAGCCAAACTTTAACCAAAATTTCTAAGTTAAAAAAGGGGCCATAACTTCTAATATATTCCATCAAGAGTTACCTACCTTGGTTGTTTGATGCCCCTAAACATATTCATAAACTTTCAAGCCAATACCATGAATGGTTATTGAGATACAAGCTTCATAGAAGCTTGCATGCAAAATTTCAACCAAATTTTCTATTGCATGCAAACTTTAACCAAAATTTCTAAGTTAAAAAGGGGCCATAATTTATGTTAAATTCTGTTAAGAGTTATCTACCTTGGTTGTCTGATGCCCCTGAACATATTTATAAACTTTCAAGTCAATACCATAAATGGTTATTGAGATATGAGGCTGATAGTAACTTGCATGCAAAAGCTGCAACGCCAACGCCGACTACAATAGCTCTCATATTCTTCGAATAGTCGAGCTAAAAATATGCATAAAATATTATGTTCCGTATATGATAATTCAGCTATTTTTTATTATTCACACATAATATTTATACAGAGGATCCAAAGGATACCGTGATTTTGATATGCAGATGTTTTGCATAATTTATGTCATTTTAGGATGATTTACAAGCCGAATAAAACGCAACAGTTTTTCTGAGTTCTAAGACTACCGATATTAATTACAGCAAAGAACAGAACAATTACAGATAATTGGTGAGTGTATATATATATATATATATATATATATATATATATATATATGCGAAATGAAAATTCCATTGCGCGGTAGACTTGCATATGGATCATGAATAAAGATACATCCTCCCAAAATTTTAATTTAACTACCAAATGCAGAGGCCATCCAATATGTATTAAAATATATTATAAAAAAATAACCCAGTACTGAACTTCTTATGTGCATTATTATATACATTTCCATTGCGCGGTTTTGTTATACTGGCCCCCTAATATCTCTCATGATTTAAACAAATGTACATAATAAATAATTTTCAGTCGTAAAGTGACTTTTTTCCGATTATAAACAATTGATGATTTCTTTTTTTATGTACAGAAATTGGGTTGAGAACAAATTCATCCAACTCAGATAAAGCCCTTCCCTTACACAATGAACAAAACAATTCACTATAATTATATTATATTATATCTTTTATAGAATATATATATTGTTTTTAACAAATAGAGAAAAGGTGAAGGTGAAAGTACCATTAAAATGGACTTTGAAAAGAATAACAATATAATATGAAAGAGAAGAGGTGAAGAAAAAGAGAGACAGAGATAAAGTGGGAAGGTGTGTGTTCCACTGCATGAAATAAGGAAACCACACACACAAAAATATAATGAATGAATATGAACGCGAGATTCGCTGTACCTTCCTCGCGGTTTTTTTTTATTTTTCAGAAGTATGCAGACGAGAGCTGAAAAAATACAAGAAAGTTAATTTCAAATCTCGCATTTTTCGCCGATTTTCCAGTGATTTTATAATAGAAAAAGAAAAAAATACAAGAAAGTAAATGTAAAATCTCGCGTTTTTCTTTTTTTTTTTCTTTCTTTTTTTTTTCGTGGATGGTCTGTGAATGGCTAGGGATAAATGCGATGTCTCTAAAGGATTCCGTAGAGAATACATTATTTCATTTTCTCTAAAGAATTTTTGTAGCTTAGGTGGTGGGATTGTTTGACCAACAAATGCCAGACACATATAATAGTATAAACACATATCTCAACTTTCACTAGCTAACCGTGTTAGACATGGGGTCACTCGCCAGACACCTGTTTGACTACAATCACTTATGACTATGCATGACCTACGAGGGCTGATCTGGCTACATGACAGAGCTCGATCGATTCCGGAAGTATTCGTGTAAGTATTCGGAAATCCTCCTGAAGAGGTAGGAGAATTAATTTCCTACAGTCATTTATTATATCGGTGACATCAGTTGGGCTAATCGTTTGACCTACATATGCTATAGTTCACATGTCGTCAAAGGAAAGATTGAATTTTCATATTTTCACTTTTTTTTTTATTTATTGCATTGATTGTATTCCACTTTTAAATGTGCTGATATAGACAACTGGGCTTTGATACTGATTCATCATATTCATCAAAGTCTACCCAAAGACGTAAACTTTCTAAGATTATCACCAGCCCTTCCAAAGTCTAAGATAGTAAAAATAATAAAATTACAAAGAAATGTTCTGATTTTTCACTCACCCTGCACTTATTTAAACCGACCAGGACAAACTGATGAGTGGAATTTTACACCCCTGAATGTCATTTTTTTAGCATAAATAAAAGTAAAAGTTGACAGAATGAAATCTGGATAATTTTTATTTCAAGGACTATAATTTATCCAAATGGTGGCAATATCAGCCTTATCGAAGTTGTCCGTGGTTTTATGGCTATAAACACTACTACTAAGTTAAAAGAGGGTTGCTTTAGAAATGGCGGTGCTAGAGTGTATAATACAAACTGTGGACAACCTATTTATATTTTTAAAGCTGACGGCCATCGAGCTCAGCGAATCAGAACCATTAAAGTTTTTGTGTAGTAACCATTCCCATTGGATTTCATCAAAAACTGCTCAGCGGTTTAGATGATATTTCTATTTTTAGTTCTTAAGACAAGCTTGTTCAGCGGACCGTAACCATTTTAGCCATATTTGTTCAGCACCACCCTATGACAATTTCTATAGAATTTCATAAAAAACTGCTCAGCGGTTACGGAGATGTCGTTAAAAGATTTTTCAATTTTCAGCCCCTGATGGCCATCTTGTTCAGCGGACTGGAACCATTTTAGCTATATGTATTTGTACAGTGCCACACAGGGACACTTCCTGTTCAGTTTCAATTAAATCTACTCAGCGGTTTAGGAGGCGATATCATTTAAAGCAAAAGTTGAGAAACAAGTGAAATCTAGATTTTTTTGGTAAGTCAAAGGCTTTAACTCATAACCGAATGGGGTGAATAATATTTGCTATTTTTGTACAATACAACTAAATGATCATACTTATTGGGTTTCATTTTAATCTACCGTCCCCAGTAGTCGAATGGTTAGAGCATCAGCCTCGGTAGCGGGAGGTCTTGGATTTAATTCGCGGCCGCGACATACCAAAGTCGTTAAAAATGGTACTGGTATAGCTCCCTTGCTTGGCCCTCAGCATATATGGGAAGTTCCAGGACTGGTTGGCCCGGTATCAGAATAATGTGACTGGGTGTGGTATCATGTCACATTTCAACGGCGTGATACTGCAGTGTGGCAGCACTATATCTGTTTCAAGTAGAAACAAGTAACTGGTGTTGTATGCAACACATAAAGTCACCTACCGGCTCCACCTTGACTCAATATGGTAATCAATCCCATTTTTTGCCATATTTTCACTATTTCCGTTACCATAGCAACCACAATTTTAGTCGAAGAACAAAAATAAAATGAAGTGCATAATCTACACATTGCCATCTAGTCATATACCAAGTTTCATCAAGTTAGCTTGCTTAGTTATCGCGGGATCCCATTTTTGCCATATTTTCACTATTTCCGTTACCATAGCAACCACAATTTTAGTCGAAGAACAAAAATAAAATGAAGTGCATAATCTACACATTGCCATCTAGTCATATAGCAAGTTTCATCAAGTTAGCTGGCTTAGTTATCGCGGGGTCCCATTTTTGCCATATTTTCACTATTTCCATTACCATAGCAACCACAATTTTAGTCGAAGAACAAAAATAATATGATGTGCATAATCTACACATTGCCATCTAGTCATATACCAAGTTTCATCAAGTTAGCTTGCTTAGTTATCGCGGGATCCCATTTTTGCAATATTTTCACTATTTCCGTTACCATAGCAACCACAATTTTAGTCGAAGAACAAAAATAAAATGACGTGCATAATCTACACATTGCCATATAGTCATATACCAATTTTCATCAAGTTAGCTTGCTTAGTTATCACGGAATCCCATTTTTGCCATATTTTCACTATTTCCGTTACCATAGCAACCACAATTTTAGTCGAAGAACAAAAATAAAATGACGTGCATAATCTACACATTGCCATCTAGTCATATACCAAGTTTCATCAAGTTAGCTTGCTTAGTTATTAAGTTATCGCGGGATCCAGATTTGAGCGGACAGACGGACGGACGGACGTTCTCACTGAAGTGACATTGTGGGATTTTTCCTTTGATCTTTGGCCCTTTTGCACCCCGTAATTTGCACCCCACAAGCAACAAATCAGCCCACAAGTGCCAATTGTACGAAACCCCATAAAACTAACCCTAACCCAATTTCCTCACCCCGGAGCATCACCTGAGTGAGAGCGGACAGACGGACAGACTGACAGACGGACAGACGGACGGACAGACGGATGGACAGACGGAGGGCAAACCTATAGTCCCCTCCGGTGTAAACACCGGTAGGGGACTAATAATCTCCAAGTGACTGAAATACTGTCGGTGGGACGTTAAACCAAAAAAAAACAACATCATGTTAATCTGCTGAGCAGGAGCCTTTATGTTAGAACGGGATGTTGAGGCGGTTTATGGAGAACTTACGACCCTTTTCATAGTTAAAACCATGAAAAGTTTACTGTCTATTATTTGCGTACAATCCACCACTTGACTTATTTTTAATGACCATCACAACCACTACATGATTTCATTTTGCAAATAACAATATAATCTTTTTATTTTAAAAGGAAAAAATAAACATTTTCGATTGGATCAAGGAATATGATGTTCACCAAAAATCATAAACAGTAGGGCGTGTGTTTATTTTTAAAAAGAGTGTTGATTTGGCTCTTTGTAATTAAAATGATTATTGTGCTGTTTCAGTGGTGCAGTTGGTAGAGTAAACCCATTTTTTCGAATTCGAACCCCACTTTCTGTGAATTTTCCCCTTACGCCTGACTAGCATATTTACGGATCCCCAATTTATAAACAATTACACTTTCTAGTTTTATGTTTTAACAACGCACCATATAGTAATTTAAGAACAGATTTTTGCGTTTGGTATTGCTTTTATCCTACAGTAAGCAGTTACTTCACATATCTGCTTCATAAAACTCTTTCTTTAAAGGTCCATTATATTTCATAATGATTCAGTTTTCAAGAAAAAGAAAATATAAAATAGCATGCACATATTGTACAAATATCTACTGTAAAATAACAGTTAAAAGTATTGAAAATGTTGATCAAGTCACGCAATTCAATATTTTGGATGGATGTCAAACTACTCTCATTGTTTACATTTTGCATTGACGAGTATTCCCGAAAACAGATTGTAATCGGAAATAATTGAATTTGAAAAACCGTCGTCGAATCACAATTTGTTTATCTGCTGTACGTCATCAGTTTATGCACTCGTGATTTGTTAACGGACACATACGGAAATCTTTGGAAATTTGATGAAGATTGGAGCAAGATGCAAATTAGTTATTTTTGTGAACAATTGGATGATCTTGTGTAAAAGATTCTTATTTTTGCACTGTAGAAACGTTGTCGTCAACGAGTATGTACAGATTGCATCTCGTAACAAATCTGGAGCATTTTGCTTTTCTGACCAAAGAATATACACTGCTTTTGGAAGCATAATGGGCCTTAAACTTAATTAAATGGTCCATTTAGCTGGCGGTTTAAGAAAGAGGTGATGTCGTTTAAAGAGTTTTACTTTTCGAAGAAAAAAAAGTGAAGCTATTGTTATGAACCTCTCGACGGCGACGGCATCGGTTAAGGTTTTCATTCAAGTCAATTCCTCCATTAACCATCAAACATACTCACTTCAAACTTGGTATGCTTGTTCACTATCAAAAAAATGGGGGGGGGGGGGGGGGGGTAAACAAAAAGGGAAAAGAACAGTTAACTTGAGAAATCATTTTGGCACAGTCATTGCCTTTTTTTTTCTTTTGTTAAGGTCAGTTTCTCAAACTCACACCAAACTTGGATTAGATGTTTATTAAAAGTTCTTATCTCTGTAAGCACTAAAGCTTGGGGATTGAAATTTCCCACATGTTTTCGGGCTCAATTGTTTATGTCACAAATTCATTATGTCAACATTAAAAAAAGTAACAGGTAACATTATTCTATCCAGCACTCGCTTTCTTGGGATAACTGTTGCTATCTTGTCTAGAGGACCCGGCACCATTTCTGATTTTTTTTGTGTACAGCACCACCAAATTATCATCAAAATCTGCTCAGCGGTTTAGAAGTTATCGTTTAAAGATTTTTCTATTCTTAGCTCTGACGGACCGAAAATATTTAAGCAGTTTTTGTTCGGAACCGACTATTCCTGTAAAGTTTTACTAAAATCTGATAAGCAGTTAAGGAGTCTGACGACGGACGACAAACGACGGGTAAGAGGCTGATCCCAATACTATAAAATACTAACATTCTAGATCAGTACTAAATTACATTTATAGTATTGCTGTTGTACTAATGCTTTTTCGGCGCCGCGGCGACGTCCAGCTTAATCAAAGGTTGAGAAAGACCCTGTCATAGTAAAAAAGCGTTTATATAAAATATTTAGTTGATGCTAACTGATGAAATATTGTGTTCTTTCTGTGAGATATCCATATCTCACAGTGTTAGTGATAAAGATTTACCTTAACTACTTCTTTACTCATAAAGGGTATATGGGTATGTAACAACATTTAGCATAAAATAAAAATATGATTTGTTTTCAGTGAATATGGAATAAATTTCATCGTGAAAATATTGAAATTGTATTACATCTCAATGAGATGTATTCCATATTCACTAAAAAACAAATATCCTATATTTATTTTTCTAACATAAGTATCATTAAAAAAGTTTGTAATCGTGAAGTTAAAGCACAACAATAAGGATAAGTTTGACGCGCATGTGTCGACCAAATGAAAATTTCATTTCGAAAACAATAAACAACGTAATTTTTAACTTTAAATCGACATAACTTTTTTCGGACAAGTATTTTTAAAGTTTAAGAAGTATTCTGTGGAAACATTTTACATAAAATTAACCCTAAAATATACTGTTTAATGATCGTTAAAGCAAGTTAGACTCACACGAATCGCAGCAAATTTCTTCTGCCACACAGAATCCCTGGCCTCTTGTGCCACAAGGGTCACCGCGAATCTCACAGGGGCGCGTGCTTTCGTTTTCCTTCTCACATATATCCGCTTCTGGTGTTCCAAAGTAACACCCGAAAGGCCCGCAACAAATATTGGGACCTAGGCACTGTCCTCTGTTGTCTGGGCCGCACGTCATACACTGGAATAACAAATCGAAACACATTGATTTTTTTTCATATTTGATATCGCTACAGCCATGTATCCGCTTTAAGGCATCTGTAAGCAGAGGCCTAAACTTTGATAAAGGAAATGATATTTTCAAAAGTCCCAAAAATGCAAAAACACATGAGCAGC
Organism: Solen grandis; assembly: GCA_021229015.1. Taxonomy (NCBI): domain Eukaryota; kingdom Metazoa; phylum Mollusca; class Bivalvia; order Adapedonta; family Solenidae; genus Solen; species Solen grandis. Next base: position 31,901,388 of record CM037780.1, on the reverse strand, counting down.
CGAGATACGCGGTGCTAAGAAGTCTGACCCGATTTAACCATCGCAAGTACCCATTTATACTCCTGGTTCGAGTGAAACAATTCACCGGGGACGGTCTAGCAAACGTTAGAGAAATATTTGTTTGATTGTTTTAAGAGTCTCATCAACTGCATTTCAGTTGTTTCATTGAGCTACAAGATGATGAGTAATGATACTACCTCACTGCAATATCACATCAAATAGACAAGTGGCATTACGTTTATACCACAACTAATCACATAATTATCCTGAGTGTCAGGCAAGGATGCTACACAAGTTCCATTTTAAAGAACTTTGATATGCCATAACCAGGGATTGTACCCAAAACCTTTTGGTTAGGGGGGCAACTGCTGTAGACACATGACCAACAAGACCATTGTTACAGATGTTTGTAGGAAATAATATATTCCAACAGTTGTCAGTTCAAGCCTCATAAGGAATATATTGTTTAACAAGTAATGATCTCAAACCTTCCAGCAGATGCCCCTCATTTAGTTTTTTTTTTAAGTTTACTGGTCCAGTCATTTGGTGACAATGTCTACTTCATACAGAATAAAATGCTGCCATACTAGTATCGTGCCATAGACGTGTGGCATGATACCACACCCAGTCACATTACCATGACACCAGGCAAACCAGTCCTGGAACATATTTAACTTACCCTTATATGCTGAGCACCATTACCAATTGCGCTAACAAGTACTATTAATCATGACTCTGTTAGCCGTGGCCAGGAATTGAACATATATCCTGCATCAAGATGGACACTCTAACCACTCGGACACTAGGACTGGCAAATTAATTCAAGTAGCCAATATAAGTGATTGAATTATCCTTATATGCTGAGCGCGAAGCAAGGGAGCTATGCCAGTACCATTTTTTATTAGGGATCAATCCCATGACCTCCTGATTTTGGATGGGCACTCTAACCACTTAGACACTAGAACTGTTCAGTCACTTTAAGAGATATATGTGAAAGTGATATGGTAACTCAGATGGTAGTGCATCCACCATGTAAGCACTGGGTCTTGGATTCTAATCCTGATCTATCTGCACTTTCTTTCACTTTCACGGCCAATTAGTAACTCTTATTAGTGTGAAATTTGTGTATTAGTATTCCTAGAACTCAATTTGTATGGCATTTGTTCTGTAAGAGATGGGTCCTTGTTCTGTAAGAGATGGGACCTTGATTCTAGTCTAGTCTGGCTTCTCATTTTTCTTTCCTTGTTACATTGGGTGGTGTCAAATTCCAAATAAGAGGAGGAGTATGTAAAAGCCTTTATAAGTAACACTTATTGGTGTCAGCTCTGTGTAAACTTTCCAGTAGCTCAGTCTGTATATAGCACTTGTATTGTAATCAAGGGGTCCTGAGCGATGGTCTTGCTGCTCTTTTTTTACCTGGTTACATTTTGCACTAAATGTTAGGCTGTTACATTATAATTCTGTAGTATAGTCCTTGTCAAGGACATTTTCATACCCCAAGATATGAAGTATAATTATGGTGGTTATATTGGAGTCACTTCTGTCGGTCTGTATGTCAGTCTGTAATAAGTACCAAGCATATCGTTGGAACGTCATGATTCGCTTGATGTTAAATGTGTTATGGCCCTTTTTATATTTCTCAAATAGGTTTTGTCTGCGATATTTCTCAGCCACCTTAGGTCTGATTTTGTTTTACAGCACTAATAATCACCAAGCGTATTTGCACATTTACTTAGCGCATAATGATTCGTTTGATTTTCAATGAGTTATTGCCCTTTGTTATACTTCTTAAATGTAATTTGTTCACGCTATTTCTTGGATACCTTTAGCCAGATTTTGATTTAACTTCACAGCATTTATAAGTGCCAAGACAAGTTGTGCATATTATTGGTACGTCTTAATTTGTTGAATATATTTTTTTCTCACTTTATCTAGGCTACCAATAGTGTGATTTTGATTTAACTTCACAGCACTAATGAGTACCACGTTGTCAAGTTGTGCATATCAGTAGACAGACAGTAGACAGTATATTTTATTGACGTAAACTTTTACTGTTTCTTGTCATATCAAATATAGACATATAAATATAATTAATCATTTTACCATCAATACCTAAATTGTACAATTTAAACCACAACGCATTTAAATACACACTATCAAAAGCACGTTTTAGATCTACAAATGTACAATACATTTTTTTCTTATCACTTAAAAATCTCTCAAATAATGCATTTAATACAAACATAGCATCGACAGTTGAACGACCCTCGCGAAATCAAAACTGCGCATCGCTCAATCTATTATTATTTTCAACCCATTCATTTAGTCTATTATTCAAAACCCCGGTAAAGATTTTCGAAAGACAGCTGACAAACGTTAAACCTCAATAATTATTTACATGAGTCATTCTTCTTAAACAAAGGAACAATAATACCTCTAGACCACTGTACTGGAAAATGACCTGAATTAAGAATGGCATTGAACAAATCCACAAGGTGTGATGATAAAATGTCAAATGACTCAATAAAGTTCATCGCTACCAAAAGACTTATTCCTTTTTAAACATTTAACAAATTTTTCTATTTCTGATACAGATATAGGAAGTTCTAGTTCATACAATTTAAAATCATTTTCATTAAAATCATGCGACTGAACAAATTCCTCACATTCTTCATATAGGACTGAGGTAATGTCATTTCTTTTCGTATAATCTACGTTTCTTTCTTACAAGTTTTTTTTTTTGTATGATGACTTTAAATTAAGCATGGCTATTATAATACTATCAGATTTGACCCTATTAATCAAACTTATAGAATTAAAATAATTTGTTTTAGCCGTAACACAATCGGAATCGAACCAATCTGCTGTCTTATAAATACATTTTAAATCACATGACTGTCTATTTTTAGAAGTGGCTTTTACCATGTGAAATGACGGCTGAGCAACAGCCATTATTTCTGAACCGATTTTCATCAAAATATCACAGAATGTGTATGCTAGGCTCTAGTTGTGCATCCCGGTGTCCGTTTTTCAAAATTCGAAAAAGGCAATGGTTCTATGGTGAATCCAAGATTCAAATCATTGACGTCAAATTTCAAATACGTATATATCTCTTTCAGATTAATTAGAATGCTGATATTTGGACTGCATATTAGTATCTAAGACTTCTTTCTATTCTGTTAGGACGAACGTCATATGATGTCATATGAAGCCAGAAGGTCTAAAAGAATTTCTGATATCTACGTGTTAATTTCTATATGTTGCCAAGGTCCCCGGGGCTAATATTTATGATACTGAATATTTCATTTTATTGATTTTCTTATGCCTATGACGTCATATGACATCAAACTTGAGGTTGTCTACAAAAGATTTTACGCGGTCTACAGTCATTATTTTTGGACCGATTTTCATCAAAATTTCACAGAATATGTATGTTACGCTCTTGTTGTGCCAACCGGTGTCAGTTTTTTTCAAATTCGAAAAGGCAACGGTTTAATGGCTAATCCAACATTGGAAGCAGTGACGTTCAATTTCAGTTCAGATACGTATAAAATCACTTTCAGATAAGATAGAAAGCTAATATTTGGAAAGAATATAAGTCTCCAAGTCTTCTTAACATGAACGTCATATGACGTCATGTGACCTCATAAGGCCAAAGTTATTTTTTGTTGAAAATTAACGGTTTTTAAGAACTGTAGGCCTAATTTTTTTGTTTGATTTGCATTAATATTTACTGAAGGTGCAACATCTGATCCTATGGAACAATGTCACTTTCATTTCCGGAAAAAAAAGTTAAATTCAAGGTCATAATTGCTTATATATTGAAAACCCATAAAGGTAGACCGAATTATGTGACAATCGAAATGTAAGCATTTTCAATTTTTTTGTTACATAGGCCAATTTTGTTATCAATAGGCCAAGTTAAATGAAATTGATATATAAAAAATGATTTTCATTTACTTTTTCCATATCCCTCAAGTTAAACGTTTTTTCAAAGTTTATGGAAATTATGGCGGTACAAAAAGTTAAAGGCAGGAATTTGATATCCTATTACTTTTTTCGCTTTTAGTGTTTGACATATGTAGCAGAAAGTCCTATCATTCGTATTAACGAATGAAATCTAGTTCTTCTTCTTGTTATCATTATTATTATTCTTCAAACCTTATTCAAGAGTTAATTTATATATGTTGCCAATGGCCAAGCAACATGGAAATTAAAATGCTTAGACAAAAAAGTAAAAATTTTAAAAATCAAGTGTTTTCAATTTTCAATGACGTCAAATGACGTTAGATTTGATTGACGACAGCTTTAAAAGTTTGTTCGCGCTCTAGAGCCTTCAATTCTGGTCCGATCATCTTGATATTTTCACAGAAGATGTATTCTGTAGAAGATGTAGATGTGCACCTTGGCATTCAAATTTCCAAATTCATAAAAATATTATAAAATGTCATGGCAATACCGAGTTTCGAACTTGGGTCTAAAATTACATTTTAATGTCACAAAGCCCCCTGATGCGTTAGAAGCATGTTAGCTGGACAACATATCGGAAAAGAGGTTTACATTCTTTTTTCTGAATGATTTTCTCTTAAGTCACGTGGTTATGACGTCATTAAAAAGACAAAAAGCATTGCTTTTTAAAGATTCTCTCGCTCTGGCATCATGAATTTTGAGTCAATCTGAATTAAATCTTCAGAATTGATAAGAGCTAAAATTGAAGTGATGCATACTGCAAGAAATGTTGTTTTTTTTTTTGTCACGTGGTTATGACGTCATGCATACTAAAGCAAGTATTATTGAAAAAAAAAATGATATAAAATAGCAAATTTTAGACCAATGAACTATAAATTTTTAAAAATTTCGAAACTGAGTACGTTCATAAGGTCTTAAAAATTTCAAGTGATTACGTCATCAAACATGGCAGATATTCAGGTTTGATGGAATGTCTACTTGAAAAAGTGAAAACAAACCTGTTCGCATTCTCGAAGATGTTTTTTTCTGGATTAACAGAACGTTAGCTGAACATATCCTTGCAAAAATAAAAGATGTTTTTCTTTTTAGTCACTTGATTTTGCAGTCTTTGAAATATAAAAAATGAAAAATAAAAAAATCCTCAATTTGTATGAGTAATGCAAAATTGCTTCTTACTGTGTGACGTCAAGAGTGTTGATGCCAACCTTACACATACCTTAAGGAATTTATGTTGTGTCACTTGTTTATGACAACATTTATTTGTAAATAAAATATGTAAAAAAGATCACAATGTTAAATAAGAAAATTTAAGTGATTACGTCATCAAACATGACTTATTTATGGTTTTCATAAAAGAGGTAATTCATGAAAATCTATTAATATGAAGAAAGAAATGACAGCAGTCATTGTGTTGGTTGAGCAAGATCAGATTGTTCTTTTGCAGGAAAGAGTATCCGTGTTGAATAGTGAATTGTGATACGTTTTTGAGTAAATGAGTCGCATTTACGATGAATTAGTATATTTATACGAGAGCCAGAAAACCTATACGGATAACTTATTGCATTTGACATCACGGCTTTCCTCAAACCTGAAGGAAATGACAAATACATCTATATCTACCTATCGACTTTTTTTAAAAAAATTTTTAAAGGTTTAACGGTTTATTTTTTAAATCTGTAAAAATAAGCCAATATGTAAAGCAAATGAATTGTTGAAAGTTTCAAGACGTTTATAAGGTTAATTACATAGAAATAAGGAATTATTTTCATGATTTTGCTTACATCTCTGCCTTTGTTTCCATCTCTCTTTGCAAATGTAAATCTCAATCAATTTAAAGGTTGAAAATCAATGATTTTTAAGTATATGTGGAACAAATTGCAATGAATATATGTTAAGTCATATGCTTACGAAGAAATGGATATCAAATAAAGAATAAAAAAACACTTTTAAAATCGATTGAATAACGTTAGAAAAAAAATTGATGATAGTATTATCTTAAAATTTTCCTTTGTATTTTCTGTAAGATAGTAAACGGTTGCGTAATCAAATAAGATCCATATTTATGCTTTCTCAATATCTTCTTAAGAAGATAAAAAAAAAAATAAAGCTTATTTTTGGACATAAGTATATATTTATGATAATGGTGATTTACGTATTAAATCTTACATTATTAAGCATCATTATTACATTTCTTTGTATTAACTTATATATTCAATACCTTTGAAATAAGCAAACGAAAAGCCACTTCGTTTGTATCTTAAACAAAACACTTCTAGTTCCATTTGATACTAATGCGTTCAAGCGGAGAAGTCTCGTGGTTGTCATTCATCGACGAACATAAAACAACAAAAGATAGTGGACAGTGGTCAGAGAATTGAATCAGTGGTTCAACTCTGAAGTCATCAATACAATAAAATTCCTGCTCATTAAGCAGTAAATAATCAATCACGTTCGAACCAATTTTTGTTCACACATGTAAAATTACCTGACCTATCATTTCCTAAACGCCCGTTGGCAATACGAAGTGATGACGAGATACACATATCAAAAAGTTTTAAACCTTCGAGTTCGATGTTTTGTCTTGTGACATACGATCACAAATCGTCATCAGCTAAATTTTTAATGAGTCATAGCCCTTTGTTGTATTTATGAAATATAATTTGTTCACACTATATTTTGGCTACTTATGGTATGAACTTAACAACATTACAAAGACCAAGACCAATTGAGTATATTGTTGGCACATCATGAATGGCTTGATTTTATACGAGTTATATATACATTGAATATATTTTGTCCACAGTATCTATCTATAAATACTGATACACGCAGGGTGTGCACGCCACAAGTGAAAGTTAAAAGTAAAACTGAAAGAAATTTCTTCCAGATAGTGTCAGCGAAAACCGATGCTGTCGTGTAAGCGACCCTAGTTTATTCTTATTGACACAACTGTAATACATATTGTTAATACTGATAGCAAAGACGTTGAGCATGACAATCACGATTATGACGATGATGCGGATTAGAGGAATGAAAGAGGGGGTGATGATAATAAATTTAAAAAAAATGTAACGGTTGACCAATCAATCGAGGTTGGACCTCAAAGTACGTTTAACCGACAGCACATTATTTACAGTTGTTTAAACCTATAGATAAACATTTTATATTTGGCCTGTTTTGTTCATGTTATGACTTAGATTTCCATCAACTTTTCTATTTACTCAGAACATTACTTGCAGCAAATATAATTCATATTTCCCTGCAGGTACTGCTCTAAATGAAAACAACAACAAACAAACTGAAAATATATTGTTCGACACCTACACGTGTAATTGCTAGTGATTTCAGTCGCCTGTGGCGGCGAATGACAGTTCTTTCCGGGATATCAAGGCTTAATGGTCGCCCTTCCTATTTATATAAATGCATATTAGAGTCATAAAGAAGACATAGTGGTCAATAGACTGTCCACAACGCAAAGAATGTCGCAGTCACTTATTTCCCCCTAATAATGATTCGATGTTAAACCATATCTCTCTTATCCGTTACATATTTTTTTGGCGCTGCCAGAATTTGACTTACCGATTGAAAATACTCACAGATTGATTTTTTTCTTATAATATTTGTATGTTTAGTCAAATACATGCTAAAACATGGCCAAACACGGTATTTGTTCAGAAAGTGTCCCACTAGGCAAAGGGAGGGGGCGGAGACGGAGAGAGAGAGAGAAGGGGAATTACTGAAAAAATATTATATTGTCACTTTTAACATTGCATATGAAATCATTTCCATAACTAGGCTTTGTTTTGAAAATATTTCTTCACATATATTTTTTGTACTTATACATTTGCTTGTTAGCAGGTTACGGACACTACACCAAAGATATAACATGAAAGAAAAGGTCAAAATACATCATAGAGAAATTAGTTATTTTATGCTTTTATTCCACGGACAATTATCATGTCCCGTACATATTTATTTTTGACACAAACTTGATTTTTCAACACTTTTGCTTAATATCAGCATACCAATATTATAGTGTTTTATACAATAGTTCGATCATATTTACAATATTGAGAGGTTATTCAGAGAAACGGATGATCAGAATGAAGGTGCTATAGTTATATGACTGCCGTCACACACAACTAACTAGACAAACACTGCTTTGGCCGTCAGGTAATATATCAATGGTCCAGCTCTCGTCCTGAACTAGCTATCCTACTTACGTCCATGACTAAATGTTCTTCTCACCTCCGTTTACTAAGTGTGGGTTCGAATCCCGGTTTCATGTGAGGAAGCCTTCCAGCTGGCTTGCGGTAGGTCGGTGGTTCTACCCTGGGACGTCGCTATATGATTGAAATACTATCGCAGCGACGGTGAACCCCAATACAACAACAACATTTACTAAGTGTTCTGCTCACGTCAAAAACTAAGGGCTTTATTCCATCACTAAATGTTCTCAGGACGTCAAGGATCATATCCCTGACTAAATGTTTTACTCATGACTTAATGTTCTACTCACGTCCACGGCTTAATGTTTTTCTCATATATACATGACTAAAAGTTTTACCTACGTCCAAAACTTAGTGTTCTTAGTGAAATGTTTTACTATTGTCAAAGACTAAGTGTTCTAATGATGTCCATGATTAAATGTTCTACTCAGATCCAGTGAGTATAGTGACGTCCGTGACTAAAATGTTCTATTCCTAGAGCCGTGGTCCAGAACACTATTTGTAAATATACTCTATATTACTTGGGCCGTGTTCCAGAACAGTGTATGAAAATAGTCTTTAGATTTATGCCCTGTAATTCACTTCCGGTTAAGGTATAATAACCATCAAAGCTATACATATAATTTCACAATATAAGCTTTTAAATTGTCAAACCATGGAAATCTTAAAGTCAAATTGACATGTTATGACATATGACAGAAATTCTTTTATTACCTCCCCTTTATAATTTTGTTGTTATGAGTTATCTCCCCTGAAAACTACAAAAAGGTGATATTGTCCATTTTCCTACGTTAAAGTTTATATGTGTTCATGAAATTTGAATCAGAATCATATAATGCATATTTCTACCGTGAGTTTTCTTCGAAAATCAAATACAATTTTTTATATTCACAGAAGTTGTATATTTCCAATAGACTTTATTGTTAATTTAAATACAGATTATCTCTCCTAACATCCAATAAAAGCTGGGAAAACACTCGGTGCAACATTTTTACTTTTGGATATCTTCAAAATAAAATACTTCCATCCAGTGGCATGATATGGAATATGGGTATTAGGGGATTTATACCTTAAAATTATAAAGACCGTTGTCTAGAAAAGTAGAGGTTAATATAGTTTATATTACTCGTACCGTCGCCCAGAGCAGTGTATGAAAATATACTTTATTTTATAAGGGCCATGATCTAGAAAAGTGAATGCAAATATACTTTATATTATTAGGGCCACGGTCAAGAACAATATACTTGGATAACTTATTTGTATCTTAAATATACGCAGTAAATGTGTCATGCCCCTGGAATATAGAAATTAACGCATAGATATCAGAAATTCTTTTTGACCTTTTGACGTCATATGACGTCAAATAACGTTCGTCGTCACAGAATAGAAAGAAGTCTTAGAGACTAATATTCAGTTCAAATATCATATGACGTAAAATTACGTTAATCTTCACAGAATGTATAGGACACTTAAAGACTTTAAATCTGATCAAGTATAAGCTTTATAACTCATCTAGATGCGATTGTATAGGTATTTGAAATTTTACGTCAATGGTTCGAATCTTGGATTCACCATAAAACATTTGCCTTTTCGAATTTGGAAAAACGGACACCGGGATGCTAGAGCGTAACTAGAGCGTAACATACACAATATCTGAAATTTTTATGAAAATCGATCCGGAAATAATGGCTGTAGACCGCGTACAAATATATTAAGACGACGTCTCGTTTGAGAAAACTGCAAAAATCACCAAAGCTATATGCACGAATTCGATTTTTTTTCTTCAATTATTACATGAATCTTGGGTCAATCGTTAAGCATCAATAGAACGGCCAAACATTGCTCTACAATCAATATTCATATTTATATTTTGAAAATCAAAGGTTTTCGAGATATAAACTGTTAAACATACTGAGGGTTACCAAATTTTTGTTTTTCTGCCATAACTCAACCGATTCAACTCCGATCATCAAAAACGAAATATCCTCTGAAAGGTCTTTCTAAGCACTACAAATTATACGTATAGTGTCTCTTTTTGAGATATTTAAGAACGAAGAAAAACCCGATAATTAATATATGACCTTGACCTTTGGGATTTTCCGGTAACGAAAGTGACATGGCTCCATAGAATCTAATACTGCATTGTTAGTCAAACTCTTAAGTAAATCATACAAAAATTTAAGCCTACATGTCTTAAAAACCGTTTTGTTTTAATACGATCGTTTTTTAAGCATTATGACGTCATGTAACGTCATATGACGTTCATCTTTCCAGAATGTAAAGAAGACCTTGAGACTTATAATCTGTCCAAATTTCTAGATCATCTGGAAGCGATTTTATACGCATTTGAAATTTGACGTCAATGGATCGAATCTTGATTCGCCATAGAACCATGCCTTTTCGAATTTTGAAAAACGGGATGCACAACTAGAGCCAAACATACACATTCTGTGAAATTTTGATGAAAATCGGTCCAAAAATAATGGCTGTAGACCGCGTACAAAATCTTTCACCTGACGTCAAATCTGACGTTATATGACGTCATATGAATATGAAATTCATTGCATCCGAAAGCTCATGGTTTAAAATATATGCCATAAAATTTTCGTTGTTCTGGGCCAATGGCAACACATCGAAATTAACACAAATATAAGAGGGAAAAAAAAAGAATAATAATAATAAAATCTAGATTTCGTTTGCACGGCAAACGATAGGACTTTCTGCAAACCGTTAAAAACTCAATTAAACTGAAAATTATTGATACTAAATACGCAGAAAATATTAGGTTTGTAAAGTGTAACCTATACATTCTTTGAAAGTTTCAGAAGAATTCATCAATTCATAATGTCTGCAGAGCGCTTACAAACTTTTTGATCTGACGTCTATTCTGATGTCATATGAATAAGAATATTATTGCATATGACAATTCAGCATATTTAACATATGCCATATTTATTTTGTAATTCTGGACCATTGGGATCACATTGAATTTATTGCACCAGAAATGAAAACCTATTATGATCCCATTACGTCAAATGACGTCTGGACTATGGAAATCTAAAGAAAACGTTTTGAATTACAACATGTGTGAATTTCAGCTTTTTACCTCGAATGGGGTCTCTGAAATACTAAACTTAATTTCGAGGTCATATTTTCGAAACTTGGTTTCACCACAGATCCTCGGTCTTTTCAATATTTTGAAAACGAAAGTAAGGATGCACAAGAAAAGCCTAACTTAAACCTTCTGTCAAATGTACTAGAAAATCGATTCAAAAATATATTCTGCAGAGCGTATACGAACGTTTAAACTGACGTCCGTCAAATCTAGCGTTTTATGACGTCCTATGAATATGAAAATCATTGCATTCGAAAATATTTGCCATACAATTTTCATTGTTCTTGGCCTTTGCCAATAACATTTTCCGAAAATGTTTAAAATTACGTAAAAGTGAAAGTAGGGTTTCTTCCGAAAGTGCTTAATTTACATTGTAGCAATACCACCTGACCGTTACGTCGCTAAAGGTTACAAAACCAAGACAAATCTATCAACTTTTTTAAAAATCTTTTAGACCTTCTGACGTCATATGACGTCAAATGACGTTCGACTTCACAGAATAGAAAGTGGTCTTGGAGACTAATATTTAGGTCCAAATATCAGCTTTCTGACTCACTTGGAAGCGATTTTATACTTATTTGAAATTTGACGTCAATGGTTCGAATCTTGGATTCGCCAAAGAACCATTGCCTTTACAAATCTGAAAAATCGGACACAGCGATACACAACTAGAGCAATACATATATATTCCGTGAAATTCTAGAGAAAATCGGTCCAGAAATAATGACTGTAGAACGCGTAAAACCTTTTTGTCCTGACGTCAAATCTGATGATATATGACGCCACATGAATATGAAATACATTGAATTTAAAAGGACATAATAAGATGTATAGCCATTGAAATTCCATGGTCCTGGGAACTTTACAACATATTAAAATTAACACGTAGATATCAGAAATTATGTGTGACCTTATGACGTCATATGAAGTCAAATTACGTTAATCTTCACAGAATGGAAAGCACACTTAAAGACAAATAATATGCCCAAATATCAACTTTCTAACTCATCTGGAAGCGATTTTATACGTATTCTAATTTTGTCAATGGTTCGAATCTTGGATTCGCGATAAAAACTTTGCCTTTTCGAATTTTGAAAAACGGACACCGGGATGCACAACTAGAGTCTAACATACCCATTCTGTGAAATCTTGATGAAAATCGGTCAAGAAATAATGGCTGTAGACCGCGTACAAATATTTCTAGACGACGTCAAGTTTGACGTTAAAACACGTCATAGGCAAATAAAAATCATCGAAATGCAAAATATTCTATCTGAAGCATAAGCTTTTGATTTTCAAGGTGATTTGACGTTTGCAACATATAGAAGTTAACACGTAGAAATAAGAAATTATTTTTCACCTTATGACGTCATGTGACGTCAAATGACGTTCATCTTCACGGAATGTAAAGCACTCTTGGAGGCTTATATTCTTTCAAATAATCAGCTCCTTAACTCATCTGGAAGCGATTTTATAGATATTTGAAATTTGACGTCAATGGTTCGAATCTTGGATTCGCCATAAAACCTTTGCCTTTTCGAATTTGGCAAAAGGGACACGGAGGTGCACAACTAGAACGTAACATACACATTCTGTGAAATTTTGATGGAAATCGGTCCAGAAATAATGGCTGTAGCCTGCGAACAAACTTTTGTAGACAACGTAAAGTGTGACGTCATATGACGTCAGAGGCATATGAAAATCATTGAAATCAAAATTTCAGCATATGATGTGTAAGGCATTAAATTTTCATGATCCTGTGACTTTTACAACATATAGAAATTAAGGCGTAGAAAAGGAGAAAAAAAGAATAAGAACTAGACTCCTTTTGTTCTGAACAAAAGAAAGGGCTTTCTGCTAACTATGTCAAACCTGATCATACTTATTTACTTTTCTGACATACACCATCTTCAAATATTGAAGAAAATCCTTATTATAAGTATACTTATGACGTCACATGACGTCAAATGACGTCACGACTCAAAATATAGAAATTCTGCAGAACTGCAAACTGTGTAAGTTTCAACTTTCTATCTCATCCTGAAGCTCTTTAATCCTAAAATGAAATTTTCGGTACTATGTTCGAATCTTATTTAAGCCACAGAACTTCGGTCTTTCAGAATTTCGGTTAGCTGACACGATAGGTACACCTTAGTATCAAGATGTACTATCTGTGAAAATTTGAAGAAAATCCGACCATAAATGACGGCTGTAGAGCGCGAACACTTTTTTTCACTATTTTTAGCTCTGACGTCACCTGACGTCATAGGGTGCTGAAGATGCTTTTGTTCAAAAGCGCATACTACACTTTCATAACTCTGAAATTTTCATTATTCTGAACAACTGGCATCATGTCGAAATCATTGCCCTAAAATGAAAATTAATAAGTATGCTTATGACGTCACATGATGTCATATGACGTCACGACTCAACATTTATTTAGAAATTCTGCAGAACTGCAAACTGTGTAAGTTTCAACTTTCTATCTCATCCTGAAGCTCTTTAATCGTAAAATGAAATTTTCGGTCCTATGTTCGAATCTTATTTCAGCCACAGAACTTCGGTCTTTCGGAATTTCGGTTAGTTGACAGGATATGCACACCTTAGTTTCATGATGTACCATCTGTGAAAAGTTGAAGAAAATCCGACCATAAATGGCCGTTTTAGAGCGTGAACACCATTTTTCCATATTTTTAGCTGTGACGTCACATGACGTCATAGGGTGCTAAAGATGCTTTTGTTCCAAAGCGCATACTTTACTGTCATAACTCTGAAATTTTCATTATTCTGAACAACTGGCATCATGTCGAAATCATTGCCCTAAAATGAAAATTAATAAGTATGCTTATGACGTCACATGAAGTCATATGACGTCACGACTCAAAATTTCTTTAGAAATTCTGCAGAACTGCAAACTGTTTAAGTTTCAACTTTCTATCTCATCCTGATAGTCTTTAATCGTAAAATGAAATTTTCGGTCCTATGTTCGAATCTTATTTCAGCCACAGAACTTCGGTCTTTCGGAATTTCGGTTAGTTGACAGGATATGCACACCTTAGTTTCATGATGTACCATCAGTGAAAATTTGAAGAAAATCCGACCATAAATGACGGCTGTAGAGCGTGAACACCATTATTCACTATTTTTAGCTCTGACGTCACCTGACGTCATAGGGTGCTGAAGATGCTTTTGTTCAAAAGCGCATACTTTACTGTCATAACTCTGAAATTTTCATTATTCTGAACAACTGGCATCATGTCGAAATCATTGCCCTAAAATGAAAATTAAGAAGTATGCTTATGACGTCACTTGACGTCATATCACGTCACGACTCAAAATATATGTAGAAATTCTGCAGAACTGCAATCTGTGTAAGTTTCAACTTTCTATCTCATACTGAAGCTCTTTAATCCTAAAATGAAATGTTCGGTCCTATGTTCGAATCTTATTTCAGCCACAGAACTTCGATTTTTCGGAATTTCGGTTAGCTGACAGGATATGAACACCTTAGTTTCAAGATGTACCATCTGTGAAAATTTGAAGACAATCCGACCATAAATGACGGCTGTAGAGCGCGAACACCATTTTTCACTATTTTTAGCTGTGACCTCACATGACGTCATATGAAGATGAAAATTAGTGCATTCAAAAGGGCCAAAGTCACTCTGATCACTGTTAAAATTTCATGCTGCTGGCTTATTGGCAACCTGTTTTAATTTGAACCTCAAAAGGTGAAAAAATAATAATAATAATAACTAGACTCCTTTTGTTCTGAACAAAAGAAAGGGCTTTCTGCTAACTATGTCAAACCTGATCATACTTATTTACTTTTCTGACATACACCATCTTCAAATATTGAAGAAAATCCTCCCCGAATTGACAGCTGTAGAGTGCAAACATAAATAAATAGTAGAGGAAATCTGTGATGTCATATAACATAATTCAAATTTTAAAGTCATTGCATTCAAAAGGGAATATGTGACTTTGTTTTCAGTTATAATTTCATAATGTTATTTTTTCCAGAACCATCTTTAAGATAACTACAATAATACTCAATCTTCGTGTTCTGCAAGGAAATGAAGTATCACTAGTCATCTTAAGTAACATGCTAAAAAGGTATACAAGATTCCTTTTCTACAAAATATTCTTTCTCTATCTTCATTGAATTTTTGGGGCAGAAAATTAAAATAAATTACTGTATCACATTTTACCTTTAATGTAACAGAAATAAAATTTAGAATAATATTTGGGATCAACTGCAGAAGTACAAGGAAAAATGTTGTCTTTTTTTCCCCAGAAATTCTTACTTTCATGCAACTATGATGTCCGATTTTAAAAACCCAGGTACGGTTAGAAAGGTCTTCTGAATTCAAACAACTTTATGTTTAAACCTATCTGTTTTTGCGATTTATAAAGTTATTCCTCCCCCCCAAAAGGCAAAATCGGCAAAAAGATATTCATGTCAACTACTACCATTCGACAAATAACTTAATAATTAATAGACCGATCATTAAGATATGCATAGCACTAGAACCGCATTGAATCATGATAAAAATATTGTTCTTTATGATATTTTCAACAAGAGGGCCAAGGTGGCCCTAAAGACTCTCACCTAAGAAAAACTGCCTTCAATGCCTGTACAAGTTACTTAATTATAGCATAGTTGTACTAAGACATAATCCATCAGATTATTTATAATTCCACGAAGTAAATAGAGCCTGTTGTCGAAATTTGCAGTCAAACTTGACTGAAAAATTATGGCTTAAAACACACAAATTTAAAAATCTAAAGGGCCATAACTCTTGACCTAATGGCAGATGTCAGACATTATCGAACTTGGCAGAAAGAATATGGCTATAAACAGTGTCATAGAGTTTGAAGATTATTCTTAAGAAATGAAGATGCTAGAGTGCAAACAAACTAAAAATTGGCATTTTTTAATATTTAAAGGAGCATAACTCATGACCTTATGGGCCGATATCAGCCATAATCGAAATTGTCCGAGATTTTATGGTAATAAACATTTTCATAAATATTGAAGATGATTGCTTAAGAAATGAAGATGCTAGCGTACAAACAAACTGAAAATTGGCATATTTTAATATCAAAAGGGGCATAACTCCTTACCTAAGAAGTTAATATCAGCCATAATCTAAGTTGGCCGTGAGATGATGGTAATAAACATTGTCATAACGTTTGAAGATGATTGCTTAAGAAATGAAGATGCTACAGTTCAAAGTGTCAATGACAATGTGAAATCTAGCTTTTTTCAATATTAAAAGGGGCATAACTCCTGACCTAATCGGCTGATATCAGCCATAATCAAACTTGACTAAGATTTTATGGTAATAAACATTTTCATAAAGTTTGAAAATGACTGCTTAAGAAATGAAGATGCTAGAGTGCAAACAAACTAATTGTGGACGATGGACGGACGGCGGATTGACGGACGGACGGACAGACGGACGGACAACGGACATTCATCGATTCTTATAGCTCATCTTGAGCACATGTGCTCAGGTGAGCTAAGAATTAATAGTTTCTTATAAAAAAGCAACCAAGTGATTAGGACTAACTGCAGAATTGCATGAAAGAACGGTATAATTTAAATTTTATTTCTCATCTAACTTCCTTATATGATGTCCAATTTAAAAAAAAAAAAAAAAGGCCTTTATAATTCTAGCATTTCACGTGTTTCATGTTTCAACTTTTCTGTTACGTGTTCTGAGATATAGAAAGTTATTTTTCAAGGAAACGGCAAAAAATCGGCAAAACGATGTTCTTGTCTATTATTGCCCTTCGACAAATAAATTTATAATTAATGGTCCGATCATTAAAATCTGCATACCATTAGAACCGCATTACATCACGCTAACAATACTATTCTTTATGTTATTTTCAAAAATTAATAGTTTTTTAGAAAAAAGCAATCAAATGATAGGGACTAACTGCAGAAATGCATAAAAGAACGGTTTAAATGAATTCTTATTTCTCATCTAACTTCTTATAGGATGTCCGATGTCTAATTTAAAACGCTAGGTACCATTAGAAGGCCTTTAAATTTCCAACATTTCACGTGTTTCATGTTTCAACTTTTCTTTTACGGGTTTTGAGATAAAGAAAGTTATTTTTCAAGAAAACGGCAAAAATCGGCTAAAAGATGTTCATGTCTATTATTGCCTTTTGACAAATAACTTAATAATTTATGGTCCGATCTTTAAAATCTGCATATCATTAGAACCGCATTACTTCATGCAAAAAAAAAAATGTTCATTATGTTATTATAAAAAATATATATATTAGTTTCTTCGAAAAAAGGAATCAAGTGATCGGGACTTACTGCGGGAGTGCATGAAAGTACGGTTTTACTGAATTCTTATTTTTCATGTAACTTTCTTATATAACGTCCAATTTTAAAAAGCTAGGTACCGTTAGAAAGGTCTTTTCATTCCCACAATTCCCTCGCTTCATAATTGTATGTATCTTTAAACACTTTGTAGATACGGGCGGTTAAACCTTGAGCATACGGCAAAAATCGGGGATAAATATGTTCATATCGTTTTGTTTTTCCCTATAACTTAGTGAATATTAGGTCAATCTTTAAAATTTAAACACCAAAAGAACGGCCAGGCATTGATTTACAAATTGTATTCATACTCTTATTAACAAAAATCAATAATTATTAAGATATAAGTAGTTAAGGGAGCCTAGGGTTGCAACATTTTTGTTTTTCTGCAATAACTCAACTGATTCAATCCCGATCTTCAAAAACTAAATATCATCTGAAAGGACTTTCAAAGCACTACAAATTATACGCATAGTGTCTCGATAAAATATTTTTCGTTTTTGAGATATTTAAGGCCGAAGAAAAAACCGATAACTGAAATATGACCTTGACCTTTGTGATTTTCCGGAAACGGATGTCACCATGCTCAACGGGACACTAAGTTGCACATTAAATGAAGGTTACATGTAAATCGCTCAAAAAATAAAGCCTGCAGGGCCTAAAAACCGGTTATTTTAAATGCAAAATTGCTTATTACGTTCTGACGTTAAATGACGTCATATGACGTCAGTTGGCATGGAAGACAAAGAAGATCCCAAGACACATATGCTGTCCAATTTTCATGCTTCTAACTCATCAGGAGCCTTTGTAATACGAAATTATGTTTTTATGACCAAAGTTCGAATCTCGATTTTGACATAAAATCTCGAACTTTCGGAATTTTGAAAAGTTCAGTAAGTATGCACATCTACAATTTACACTTTCTGTGAAAATATTAGGCCGTCTGGACTAAAACTGACGGCTGCAGAGCGCGAACCAAATTTGGTAGCATTTTTCAACTGTGACGTCACATGACGTCATATGAAGATGAAAATAGGTGCATTCAAAAGGGCCAAAGTCACTCTGACCACTGTTAAAATTTCATACTGCTGGCTTAATTGCAACCTGTTTTAATTTGAACCTCAAAAGGAGGACAAATAATAATAATAATAAGAAGAATTAACATAACAAACCCAATAGGACTTTCTGCTTGAGGCAGAAAGCCCTAATAATAATAAGAAAAAACATAACAAACCCAATAGGACTTTCTGCTTTAGGCAGAAAGCCCTAACTAGATTTCATTCGTTGATACGAATGATAGGACTTTCTGCTAACATTGAAAACTATAAAGATTAATACCGTTAGAAAGAATATATATTAAATTCCCTACCTTTTATTTTTTTATTTTTTTTTCGTATGGACTTCTCATGCATGAACTTTGTGATATCGCTTTCCTATAACTTGACCAAGTTTAGTATTCTAGGTACCAAAATAAATGGCCTGAAAATCCCGACAATTCCATTGTAGCATATTTGGGTCTAGTTTTATAGGTATTCAAAATATAAGCAATTAAACTTAAATCTATTAATTCTGCATATCAAAATTCTTTTTTATTTTCGTGTACAGTCGCGGGAATAAAAAAGTAAATGCTAACATGCAATAGAATCGTCGACGCGTGTAGCCTCGTTAAATTCCAATAACGCTTGTTCATACGATCGAGGCGACTGTATTACACAAAGTTACTCCATTTTGCACCTTTAGGTAACGGACAAATTAGCTTGCAGCGTCTTGAACGGATGACATGTGTTGATTATTTTGTTTCAAACGATTACACTTATACACGCTCATGGTATCTCAAGCTGGCAATTAAATTACATTGTACTATAACACATATTTTCACATAGGTTATCATTTATCATAAATTTGGAATATAGCTTGTACAACATTTATCGATTGATGCAACAATAAAGTCGGGAAATTGTAATGTTTCAACAACGGTCTAAATGACATATGTCAAAACGCTCAAAGGATTATGGGTAACGCAATGCTGCAACTGATATGTATATGTAACGTAAATAAAATGGTTTGACAAAACATTAAATCATTGTCAACACTTGTTTAGTTTTTTGGGTTTTTTTGTTGTTGGGTTTAACGTCCCACCGACAGTATTTCAGTCATTTGGAGACGATGTCTACTTAATGTTGTTATAGTGCTGCCACAGTGCAGTATCACGCACAGGCTACCGGCGTGGGACCCCCCAATGATACAAAGTAACAATTCAAAACACATTGTATAACAAAATTTCACAATTCAAGAAAATAAATTGATATCATAAAATAAGAAAAGGTATGTAACTCTCCGTTCAAAATCTATAGGAAAACTGACATGGTCGTATTCTGAGCTTCGTATCTGACACAATTTTCAGCCGATTTCAAATATGCTGGGCTTGTTCAACGCAGAAACAATAGGCCTTTTTGTTGCCGAGTCGATTTTCTATCTAAGATAAACTACAAAGACAATACAAGTCACGAAACTCAATGGAAACTGTACTCAGACACGATGTGACCGAAGCAATGCATATCACAGTCAATGCTTTTTTCAACGGCAACTTCACAGAAATACAATATTTCCAACAAATACCCATATGAAACAATAAATAATGTATTTATTTAATTCTCACAAGTAATGCTTTTTTCTAGAAGTCGCTAGTATCGATGCATTCCGCCCTCATTCCACTGTTGCATTTTGTTATGACTAGCTGCTACCATAATGAATTGGTTATCGGCTTTTGTGATGATTACAATATGACATTGGGGAACCAGCGATTATGGTAGCCGTCAGTCATAACAAAATGCAAGAGTGGAATGAGGGCGGAATGCATCGATTCTAACGACTTCTGGAAAAAAGCATAACTTGTGAGAATTAAATAAATACATATTTTATTGTTTAACATGGGTATTTGTTGGAAATATTGTATTTCTGTATTTCGAACCCACGACCTCTCGCTCCCGAGGCGGACGCTCTAACCATTCGGCCACCGGGAACGGTACACTTGTTTAGCTAGAAATATCAATATGATATAAGTAAAAAGTTTTTTCTTTCAATTTATATGACTAATACATATCTGTAAACTTACATTTTCCGAAAATGCTTCAATTAAGGTGAAAGCGAAAGTCGGATATTTTATGAAAATTCTTACAATTGGCTATGAATTTGTATTTTTTATGTAACTTCCTTATTTTTTTTATGAATTTCAAAACTCTAGGTGCCAAAATAATCGTCTTAAAATTCTCTACATCTCACTTGCTTAATGTAAAAACTTTTTTCTAATGATTCTTAAGATATAAACCGTAAAACTCTGACATGACGGCAAAATCGCTGAAATTCTACTTGTTTAAATTCGTATTTTTTGATGTAACTTCCTTATACTTTGATCAATTTCAAAACTTTAGGTACCAAAATAATCGTCTTAAACTTCTCTACATCTCACTCGCTTAATGTGTTGACTTATTCCATACGAGTTTTAAGATATAAGCCGTGAAACTCTTACATAACGGCAAAATCGCTGAAATTCTACATGTTTAATTTTTTTGTTTTTGATGTAACTCCCTTATACTTGGATCAATTTCAAAACTTTAGGTACCAAAATAATCGTCTTAAAATTCTCTACATTTCACACGCTTATCTATAGGAATATTTTTAATATTTTTTGAGATACAAGCTCTTAAACCACCTGAAAAATGAAAAAATCACCAAAGCTATATGCACGAATTTCGTTTTTTCCCCATTACTCATTGAATCTTAGGTCAATCATTAAACTTTAAGCATCAAAAGAAAGGACAAACATAGCTTTACAAATAATATTCATCATCATATTTTCAAAAATCAAAAGTTTTCGAGATATAAACTGTTAAACACACTGAGGGTTACCAAATTTTCGTTTTTCCGCCATAACTCAACCGATTCAACCCCGATCATCAAAAACTAAATATCATCTGAAAGGTCTTTCTAAGCTCTACAAATTATACGCATAGTGTCTTGATAGAATATTTACCGTTTTTGAGATATTTAAGGCCGAAGAAAAACACGATAATTGATATATGACCTTGACCTTTGGGATTTTCCGGAAACGGAAGTGGCATGACATTCTGTGAAATTTTGATGAAAATCGGTCCAGAAATAATGGCTGTAGACCGCGTACAAACTTTTTCACCTGACGTCGAATCTGACGTTATATGACGTGATATGAATATGAAATTCATTGCATCCGAAAGCTTATGGTTTGAAATATATGCCATACAATTTTCATTGTTCTGACTCAATGGCAACACCTCGAAATTAACACAAATATAAGAGGAAGAAAAAAAGAATAAGAAGAATAACTAGATGTCATTCGTCTAAACGAATGATAGGACTTTCTGCAACCTGTGTTAATGCAAAAAGCAGGAGATAGAAGTTTCATGTAATGACTCACCCCTGGTAGTATTTCATGTTCATGCTGAACAATTGACATTATATTCCGCGAAATATAAGCGTTTAGTTACGAAGAAAAAAAAAATAAGTAGTAGTAGTAGTATGCTTAGGACGTCATATGACTTCACGATTCAAAATATATTAAGAAATTATGCAGAACTGCAAACTGTGTAAGTTTCAACTTTCTATCTCATCCCGAAGTTCTTTAACCCTAAAATGAACTTTTTGGTCCTATGTTCGAATGTTACTTCAGCCACAATACTTCGGTTTTTCAGAATTAAGGTTAGCTGACAAGATATTCACACCTAAGTTTCAAGATGTACCATCTGTGAAAATTTGGAGAAAATCTGACCATAAATGACGGCTGTAGAGAGCGAACACCATTTTTCACTATTTTTAGCTGTGACGTCATGTGACATCATAGGGTGCTGAAGATGCTTTTGTTCAAATGCGCATACTTAACTCTCAAAACTCTAAAATTTTCAATATTCTGAACAACTGGCATCATGTCGAAATCATTGCCCTAAAATGAAAATTAAAAAGTATGCTTAGCATATACGTCACGATCAAAATATTTGTGAAATTCTGCAGAACTGCAAAATTTCAACTTTCTATCTCATCCTGAAGCTCTAATCCTAAAATGAAATTTTCGGTCCTATGTTCGAATCTTATTTAAGCCACAGAACTTCGGTCTTTCGAAATTTCGGTTAGCTGACAGGATATGCACACCTAAGTTTCAAGATATACCATCTGTGAAAATTTGAAGAAAATCTGACCATAAAGTGCGGCTGTAGAGCGTGAACACCATTTTTCACTATTTTTAGCTCTGACATCTTATGACGTCAAACGGTGCTGAAGATGCTTTTGTTCAAAAGCGCATACTTTACTGTCATAACTCTGAAATTTTCATTATTCTGAACAACTGGCATCATGTCGAAATCATTGCCCTAAAATGAAAATTAAGAAGTATGCTTATGACGACACATGACGTCATATGACGTCACGACGCAAAATATATGTAGAAATTCTGCAGAACTGCAAACTGTGTAAGTTTCAACTTTCTATCGCATCATGAAGCTCTTTAATCCTAAAATGAAATCTTCGGTCCTATGTTCGAATCTTATTTCAGCCAAAGAACTTCGGTCTTTCGGAATTTCGGTTAGCTGACAGGATATGCATACCTTAGTTTCAAGATGTACCAACTGTGAAAATTTGAAGAAAATCTGACCATAAATGACGGCTGTAGAGCGCGAACACTTTTTTTCACTTTTTTTAGCTGTGACGTCATAGTGTGCTGAAGATGCTTTTGTTCAAAAGCGCATACTTTACTGTCATAACTCTGAAATTTTCATTATTCTGAACAACGGACATCATGTCGAAATCATTGCCCTAAAATGAAAATTAAGAAGTATGCTTATGACGTCAGGATTCAAAATATATGTAGAAATTCTGCAGAACTGCCAACTGTGTAAGTTTCAACTTTCTATCTCATCCTGAAGCTCTTTAATCCTAAAATGAAATTTTCGGTCCTATGTTTGAATCTTATTTAAGCCACAGAACTTCGGTCTTTCGGAATTTCGGTTAGCTGACAGAATATGCATACCTTAGTTTCAAGATGTACCATCTGTGAAAATTTGAAGAAAAACCGACCATAAATGACGGCTGTAGAGCGGAAACACCATTTTTCACTATTTTTAGCTCTGACGTCATGTGACGTCATAGTGTGCTGAAGATGCTTTTGTTCAAAAGCGCATACTTTACTGTCATAACTCTAAAATTTTCATTATTCTGAACAACTGGCATCATGGCGAAATCATTGCCCTAAAATGAAAATTAAGAAGTATGCTTATGACGTCACATGACGTCATATGACCTCAGGACTCATAATATATGTAGAAATTCTCAGAACTGCAAACTGTGTAAGTTTCAACTTTCTATCTCATCCTGAAGCTCTTTAATCTTAAAATGAAATTTTCGGTCCTATGTTCGAATGTTACTTCAGCCACAGAACTTCGGTCTTTCGGAATTTCGGTTAGCTGACCGGATATGCACATCTAAGTTTCAAGATATACCATCTGTGAAAATTTGAAGAAAATCTGACCATAAAGTGCGGCTGTAGAGCGTGAACACCATTTTTCACTATTTTTAGCTCTGACGTCATGTAACGTCATAGGGTACTGAAAATCTTTGAAATCAAAATTTCCTCACGTGACTAATAAGCCATAAAAAATTCATCGTCCGAGGACTATTGCAACATATAAAAATAAGCGTTTAGTTAGGAAGAAGAAAAGAATAATAATAACTAGATTTCGTTTGCACGGCAAACGATAGGACTTTCTGCAAACCGTTTAAAACTCAATCAAACTGAAAATTATTAATACAGAATACGCAGAAAATATTAGGTATCTAGAGTGTTACCTATACATTCTTTTAAAATTTTCGAAAAAATTCATTATTCAGTTATTATGTTTCAGATCGTTTACAACTTTTTGATCCGACGTCTATTCTGATGTCATATAGATGTGAATATAATTGCATATGAAAATTCAGCATATTTAATATATGCCATAATTTTTTTGTAGTTCTGGACCATTGGGATCACACTGAATTTATTGCATGAGAAATGAAAACATATAATAACCCCATGATGTCAAATGACGTCCAGCCTATGAAAATCTGAAGAAAACCTTTAAAATTACAATATGTGTGAATTTCGGCTTTTTATCTCATATGGAGTACTCAATCTGACTAAAGTCATCTCCTATATATACGTTATGCTTCATCAGATCGTAGGAAGATCGTGTACTTTAGTCAGATTGTACTAAATTTAATTTCGAGGTCATATTTTTTGAAACATGGTTTCACCACAGAATCTCTGTCTTTTCAATATTTTGAAAATGAAAGTAAGGATGCACAACAAAATCCTAACTTATACCTTTTGTGAATTTACTAGAAAATCCATTCAAAAGCGCGTACAAACGTTTTAACTGACGTCGAATCTAGTGTGTATGATGTCATATGATGTGCTATGAATTTGAAAATCATTGCATTCAAAAGACATGGTCTGAAATATTTGCCATACAATTTTCACTGTTCTGGGCCATTGCCAATAACATTTTCCGAAAATGTTTAAAATTATGTAAAAGTCTAAGGAGGGTATTTTCTATTTTCCAAAAATGCAATACCATGTGACCAGAACATCACTAAAGGCATCAAAACCAAGAAAAAACTGTCAACTTTTGTCTCCGCTTCATCATAGAAAAGTACCCTTAAGTAGTATAGGTTAGTTCATAGTTGCCTTTAACTACACAATATACCCAATCAGCAGAAGTTATCGGGCCAATATAGCACTGATATCGGCACCTATGTCTGCACTGTGGGTCATTAATACCCCCGCAAAATGCTTTGATACAGGAGAAGCCAGACTCCAGACGGAGCATAGATAAGCACCTGTATACATAGTATATTATATATGATAGCAATCAATAAGTAAGTAAAGTCATTTTTTAAAGTGGATAGAGAATCAGTTATGGTTATTTGGCACAGCAGTATTAACCCTTTCCCTCATATAGACTCATTTTGACGCACTCAGTAGGTACCACATAAAGCCTGATCTGCAGAAAACCACAGTTAAACCTTACCAAATTTAATTATAAAGTCCTCATTTCCAGACCACTGAGGAGCAGCGAACAGCATAAAACCTGATCAGCCTGCGAGTTACTCGCAGGCTGATCTGGTTTTATGTTGTTCGCATAGGTCTTTTCATGGTTTCCTCTATGAGGGAAAAGGTTAAAGTGTAGTCACAGATCTTAGACATTGCACTTCTCCTAGTGCCATCTGTTTACATTTTACGTTTCAAGTAAATACCATGTATAATATTTAAGTTAATGTCGGGACAAGAAAAAAAGCTATTTAACAAAGGGAGATAATTAAAAAATGGTACCAGTTAGAGTTACAGTTCTTGAACACTGCACTTTTCCTAGTTGCCATCAGATTCTGGTTACATTTTAAATTTCAAGTCAATACATTGTATAATATTTGAGCAATGTTCCGGACAAGAAAAACAAAATTAACCAAAGGGAGATAATGCAAAAATGAAACCAGGGCAATAATTCTGCGATCCTTAAGACAACTCAAGTGAAATTTATGACACGCACCTATCCACCTGATTATCAATTCACACACAACATTTGAACTGAGTTGGTGTAGAAATGTAGTTCGCGTCACAAGATATTTAAAGTCAAATCAGGGCCAATAACTGCGTAATCCCCGTGGGAACGAAGTGAAATTTGCGTCTTGTACATCTACTGCTAATGAAGAATATTTTTTGCAAAGTATTAGATGAATCAGACTGAAATTGAAAGAGGAATTCACTGGACAAGACATTTCAAGTTGATTCAGGGGCAATAACATCGTAATCCTTGTGGGAATGAAGTGAAATTTGCGTCTTGCACATTTAGTCCTTCTGTCAGGGGTACAGATAAGGTGCGTATTTGCGTAATTACGCAAATAAAATAGATAAAAACCCAATTCTTTTAAAATTCTAGCATATCAAAAAGCATTTAAAAATAAGATTACTCAAATATCCAAAATATTAAAGCGTACTGGTACGCAACATTTTGAATCAGAGTGATGTTTACAAATACTCGTATATGTTTGACTGGTTACTTGCGAATCCGCAAAATAGACTTCAAACGATTTCTGGTAATTTGGCCAAAGTTGATAGCATCCAATTCCATGTAAATCTTTGGATCAGGAAGATCAAATATGATTGAATTTTTTTTTAATTTAATTGTTGAGGAGCTAATGATAAATCCTGCATATGATAATTGTTAAATTGACATTTTTGCATACAAGAACAGCAGGCGCATATACCAGTAAGAACATGTACTGTTATTTCAATTCCAAAATTAAGTTGATGAAAAAAAAAGCAATTGACTTAATTTTGATGGAGTAACCATATTTTCGTTACTCAATTAAAATTGTGAAAACCCAATTCCATGAAAAATTGATGAGTAAATACCAAATTGACCTCAAACCTTATCTGTAGCCCTGTTCTGATAAATATTTATGCCAAGTATCAGGTGAAATGGCTCACAGTACCGGACAAGATTTTGCTTAAATACCGCATGACCGACTGATCAACCAACCGACTAACCAACCAACCCACCAACAGGGTGATTCTCTTCCATTTGTGCTGGTATACAGGTGTTTTCATTTCAAAACAAAAATAAATCAATAAACACCTAGTATCACATTAATAAATATAAAATCTTAAGGTTTTTAGAACAGGGTTGCTTGCAAAATGATTAATGATTTGTCTGCACCGTTTACTCAGTTCAACTTCATAATGGTTTCATAATGGGTTTTCCCCATGCGCTTGTGACTAGCCTGTTGATGTGCAACATGTCTTGATTTTGCCGACATATCATAATCCCTACTGGGACCCATGTTTACATGCACTGAAATACACACGCGTGTGTGTATATTCTCCAAATCACCTGTCACCTGCGTTTGATTGACAGATCAGCCAAGGGCGTGTTGAATTTTACCACAGCATCCATGCATCACTAATTCTTGACCGTGATACGCCATGTTTGTGTTGATAATTATTATGCATTAATTTTACCAAAAGAGTGATAGCAATGATTACAGCATTAAAATAAAAAGAAAATGTCCAAGAGACAACCGTAAAATTTGAAGGGAAAAATTTAAATAGAAGTCATTAAAAAGGAAAATTAACTGGCCCCGGAATGATCACAAGAATGTCAAACGCGAAAGGTAGCCAGCAAATAAAGAAAATAAAACAATTGATTTACTTCCCAGAGCAAAAATGTGTATTTATTTTGTCTTAACGTCTGTTAGTCTGTAATTTGGGTCATCCTGTTTTAATGATTGAAATCCTTCTCTATTATATAATCTTAACGGAGCCCTATTTCAAAAGAGATATGACTGCTTCGTTACATTTTGGAGTATACTTAGTTCATGTAAATTTTAACACCAATGAACTAGCAGTATAATTGGACATTTGTTAAAAAAGATGAAAAAAAGAAAGAGCAATGCTGTTTTGGGTTAAAATAAACATTATTTCCAATTGCCTACACATACCATCTTTTCTACATCTGTTCAGCATTTTTTCCTATTTTTTTGATAAACAAAAATAAATAAATTTAAAAAAGAATTTTACCATATAAGAATATATAAGAAAAAAGTGCATTCAGTTTTGAAATAGACAATAATGTAATGCCCAAGCATTACTGAATTTACTTACCTTTGTATTTGTCTTTGGGTTGGATCAATTTGTATCTGCTATTTGTATCTGATTTGCAGCGGTTCTGACAAATCACATAAATTTTGACAGTTGACTGACTTATCTGCCAGTAAACTAGCCAAATTAATGCATTACGCCAGGAATATTCTCTTCACCTCCGTGTCACATTTGCAATCGGTCTCGATGTGAACTTAATCCATTTGTGTAATGTCTGTATTTATATATTCAGTGTGGTTTAGATGTCATTTCCAGCTTGATTCACTTTTACAAGTTATAATTAAGGTTTATGCCGAGTAAATCCGTTTGATTATTGGTAGAACATTGTATTTTTAAAAGTTTTAATCTGCAAACTCCCTTTACATGAGGGCGACCATTTTGTTTACAACTTTGGGTTACCCTTTGTACTGTAATGTACCTTACTATATTGATAAAGAATAGAATTGAAACATCATTAAATTATTGTCATCACTTGTTTAGCTATTAATATCATATATATGATATAAGTAAAAAGTTTATTTTGCAATTTATATGACTAATACATATCTGTAAACTTATATTTTCCGTAAATGCTTAAATTAAGGTGAAAGCGAAAGTAGGATATTTTTCGAACATTCTACAATTGGGTTTAAATTTGTAATTTTGATGTAACTTCCTTATACTTAAATCAATTTTAAAACTCTAAGTACCAAAGTAATCGTCTTGAAATTCTCTACATCTCACTTGCTTAATGTGTGCCCTTATTTCGAAGAGTTTAAGGATATTTGCCGTAAAACTTTGACAACACGACAGAATCGCTGAAATTCTACATGTTTAAATTCTTATTTTTTGATGTAACTTCCTTATACTTTGATCAATTTCATAACTAAAGGTACCAAAATAATCATAAACATTTCACGTGCTTTATGTATAGGAAAATGTTCAATACTTTTTGCGATACAAGCTCTTAAACCTCCTTTAAAATGAAAAAAAATCACCAAAGCTATATGCACGAATTTCGTTTTTCCCCCATTACTCCATGAATCTTTGGCCAATCATTAAACTTTAAGCATCAAAGGTTTTCGAGGTATAAACTGTTAAACACACTGGGGTTTACCAAATTTTCATTTTTCCGCCATAACTCAACTGATTCAACCCCGATCATTAAAAACTAAATATCATCTGAAAGGCCTTTCTAAGCACTACAAATTATACGCATAGTGTCTCGATAGAATATTTACCGTTTT
>CM037780.1:31821683-31871683 GCA_021229015.1 Solen grandis | reverse complement strand
CGGTCTGTAATCGGAAATAATTTTAATTTGTAAACCGATTCGAATCAAATCTGATACGTCACATTGCTTTCCTGTCCGAAGATATTGAGCCTTTAACCCTTTCCCTCATAGAGGACACCATGAAAAGACCTATGCGAACAGCATAAAACCAGATCAGCCTGCGAGTAACTCGCAGGCTGATCAGGTTTTATGCTGTTCGCTGCTCCTCAGTGGTCTGGAAATGAGGATTTTGTAAATAAATTTGATAAGGTTTAACTGTGGTTTTCTGCAGATCAGGCTTTATGTGATACCTATTGAGGGCGTCAAAATGAGTATATATGAGGGAAAGAGTTAAATAAAATATATCTTTTTTCTGTTCATGTACAACTACGACAATATTGATATCAAATATCAGCAATATATGTCGGTCATCAAGAGGTTTAGTGTCTTAGGGGGTACTGAATGAAGTCTGTAAGTACGCTCAAATATCCAAGGGAGACAAATACGCTATTTTTATTTGGCAGGTTTTATTACCTATAACATTGCTGAATATTCTCTTTAAAGCATCACTAAGAAAATCAAATAACCATAATCATCATCAAAAGACAATTAAAACTCTAATATAATGACGTGAGTTATCCAAAAATACATACACCCTGCTGCTAAACTTTGTTTGGTATGGATATGCCATATACATAAATGCAAAGCGTAAATCAATTGAAAGGGGGGGGGGGGGGGGGGGGGGGGGGGGGTATGAAATATTTCAATGTCAATGTCATTGCTAGTCATATATATAATCATTTATGTAGTTTCTATTAGGTTTTATGATTTGAAAACTTCAAAAGTTCAAGGTTATCTATGCATGTTGTTTGCGTTTGACGTCAGTTTCTGGAATTCGTTCATAAAGAGCGACTAAGAATAGAAACAATCAGTAATTTTGCCAGACAAAACATGTTACACAACTTGGCTTTCAAATACATTTATGCAGAAGATTTGGAAGGTTCTGTATTTCAACAGCACATTAACCACATAATTCATTTTCTTCGCACATTTTTATTAGACTTACAGTCATAAGATAATTGTAAATTGTACGTGCCAAAGAGATATAAAAAGGAGAAATAACATAAATTGCCCATTGAAAGCCAGAAATGGTCATCAGCATCATTTAAAAAGAAGGCTGATAAAACATCCTGGCGTCAATGGACGAATTACATTTATTTTTTCATGACACTAACAGCAAACATACAAGGTGTGACAGACACTCATGCGTAATGTGAAATTTAAGAAATGTAAAAGTTTTTTTCTCTTTCCCACTTAACCTTTAATAATACGTGTTTTCATATCCAGGCATTCATAAGTTCACAACCTTCGTGTACGAGACACAATCCAACTTTTTGCACTTGCTGACATTTGCTAGTAAATCATCTGACAGAAAATGCTGTTTGTTTGAACAATCCCTATGAAATTCTTTGCTCACGCTTTGCAATGCACTTTAACAGCAGGAGGTGTGCAAGTTGGCGCCATCTGCATGGGCCGCCGTAGCAGCCACTTTGTTTCATTAAAGTTAAGTTATGCTTAATGCATTTCGGGTAGCATCAGCTACGGTTGTTATGTCTCGCTGGTTAACATGTAATCATAAATATTTGGAAAAAAAAAGAAAACAGCAAATAGTCATATACTTTACTAATTTAGTAATGGTAACAAAGCAACTGTCAGGAATAAATGACTGGCCATAAATAGGTAACCACTGGTAAAATATGCCCTCGATAGTGCGAAAAGTTGACCTCTGTTGGTCCTGTTGACAAAGATGAGCATTAACTTGGTTCGAATTGCAAACTTTCAAACCGTTTTGAGAGAAATATACATGTTAAATATATAAATTATAATATACATTG
Source organism: Solen grandis (assembly GCA_021229015.1). Lineage (NCBI taxonomy): Eukaryota > Metazoa > Mollusca > Bivalvia > Adapedonta > Solenidae > Solen > Solen grandis. The sequence goes on along the minus strand of CM037780.1, from coordinate 31,869,809 downwards.
AAGGCAGCCAGTACATGACCAAAAAGCTCAAAACGACGTCATAACCCAGTAAAGCACATTAAAGCCATATAATATTTAGAATATTCCTTTGTCGAACATGCAAGAGAATAACAAAATAAAGCAGTTACAGCTGGCTCATTTCGTGTTCATTAAGTTTACATTTTTTCATCATGTAAAACCTTGAAGATTCAAAATACAATCTTTTTTACTGCATACTTCGAGTTTTTGAAACGGGTGTCTTTAGGACAATCTTCCACCCATTGGTCCGATAAAGGAATGAGCCGGGGTCAAAAAGTTTGTTCATCGAACCGAATATTTACATTTTCTGAACCTCATACCATAAACGACGTGACCACCTGGCACGTGGGGTTGGAAGCCACGTAGCGTGTGTTTACCACAAGGGGCGCCCCGATACTAATAACATAAACACACCGTTATATCGTTTCATAGCCTGGAGGAATTTTGCCTCTGCTGCTGTTACTGCCACAGACAAGAAGAAGTTCCCCTGCATAAACACCTGAGGAGAAGCAGCTGCTTACATAGCTCAAGCCACTGTTACTTCCTGGTTGCTAATGCAAAAGGTCAAGCTTATTCTTTCTACTTTCCTACACCGGCTGAGCTACACGTTTGCCTCGAAGTCTATGGAAAAATTCGTTTAGTGTACCGAAGGCCTCTCGATCGACTGGTACAAAAAAACTACTACATGTATTACCAAACGAGAATGTATGGAGAAAAAAAATCAACAAGTTACGGTGATATATATATATATATATATATATATATATATATATATATATATATATATAATATTTTTGAATATCTATTTATTCCAAATACAGAACACACTGCAATAATATTTCAAGAGATTCTGATAAGACGAACACATTCTTGAGTCAATGGAAGCAAATTAATCGTGTATATTGACTTTTTTTTCTGGCCGAATCGCGAAATCTGGTTTGTAAAGGGCTTCATGATAGTAAACGTCAAAACTATTTAGCTTCACGCATGCGCATGAATAGTTTTCTATTAAATTTTACTAGCACCTGACGAAATAACGAGAATTCGCGAGCCGGTAAGTATTGAAAAGTATGATAAGAGAAGAAACAGGAATAGCTACCGGCATCTACGGCAAATGTTTTGAGATAAGGGGTGTATAAAGCACATTAAAACAGAAATGTCAGGGTCAGTTCTAAACATAGACGATCGGCTTCAAGCCAGTGAAAATAGAACCAAGAATTCAGTGTATCAGAGTTCCTGATATATTCATTTTTGCTTGCATTTTTTTCATAGACGTCATACATAGTTATAATTATAGTCAAGCATAAAAAGTTGAATGAAGCGCAATTGCTTAAAAGATGAATGAAGCGCAATGGCTAAAAAGGTGAATGAAACGCAAGATGAATGAAGCGCAATTGCTAAAAAGATAAGCGCAATTGCTAAAAAGGTGAATGAAACGCAATTGCTATGAAATTAAATACGGCATAAGTTGCAAGAATCACGCACTCCCAATATGTGTTATTTAACATTCTACATAATTACGTTAAGATGATGGTGGCAGTGTGTGTGTGTGTGGGGGGGTCTAATTAATTGTGTTTTTTGTCATTTGGATACTATCATGGTGCCTCATCGGTACAGCATAATCTAATCACATACGTTTGCAACCAGGCTATCCAATCTTGGGAATGCTTACACTATGCAGGGTACATTTAACATCGCTTTTAAAGAATTTGGTATATCAAGACAAGGTAATTGAACCCATGACCTCCAGCGGCGGACGCGTTAACCATCTGACCCCGCTGGACAATCGATGACTCCTTCAGCACAGATCATATTTTCGAATCGAAAGAAAACTTCAATGTATATCTCTAGGTGTCCCTACTTAAAATCAGGATCGAGAAGCACAACGCAAACGTTATAAACTTCTAGAAATATAATTCCAAAGCACTTAACCGCATTCAGGTGTATGTATTTTCGCATTATACAAGATCAAATTTGTACAATTTATAATAAAAAATCAGACAAACCTAATACAACCTTTAAAATATCAGTTACTGTTTTATTATGATACAACGCCTTACGGGATCGTCTGTAAATGTTAGGTAAAGTAATAAAATGTTAGTGCCGTAAGTGGTATGAAACAAAAAATTAAGTAGGTCTAGCAATACGTCATAAAAGAGACAGGTATGTACGCATCAAGTGAAAAAGTTACCAAAGTAGCACTTCAAAAAAAAACCAACAAAAAAAAACCCCAGTAAAGATGAAAGAAAGCTGTTTCATTACAACTGATATTATAAAATTGTAAGCATATCCCTGGTGCGTTTATTAAGAGGCAGGTTATTGTTGTAAGTTATGATAATCACGGTCGACGGGCCTCGCTGACTTACTGTAATTTAGTCCCACAACGCTGTGGGTTCGAGTCCTGGTCGGTCTCACGGAATATTCATTAATCATTTCAGCTGCCTTGCTGTAGGTTTGTGGACACTCTAGTGCAGTCGTGGTCTGTCTGCATTTGGTTTTAGCTGCGCGTCGCAGTATAACGGATATACTGCCGCGGTAACGGCACAGGTTGGGTCGGTATCTAAGGTGTATCATGCCAAAAGCGATATTCGAACGAATAACTCAGAGAAAACTATGACTGATAAATACCCTCATAGAAAGTGATTTCGCGTTATACCTAAAAGAAGGGTCGTGCAGTTGGAAATACATGTTCGATTCGTGGACTGAGTACAATTTCGCGAAAATTTAGGTTCGCGGATTCATACCGGTCGCGAAAACACACACACACGCGCGCGCGCGTAGCGACAGTAAAAATACACCTTCTTTCCCGTTTTACTGACCTCTCTTTTAAGATTTATATGCCTTTAAAGTGTAACAAACACTTCATTTACATCTATGTAAGCGATAGAGACTAATGTTTCGAAAGCGATTGAAAGTTTAGAAGATGGAAAATGCAGCAACCGCAAGATACCTTGCTGATAAGCCAAAAGCGGCTATGAGGAAGATATCTGTTCATCTCTGTTCCAAGATTTTTTGCTCAGCGGCAAAGTCACTGGCAAGAAAATGTTTTAGTAGCGCAATCACCTTGGCAAGATAAGATGTAGTAGAGTGTTTTAAAAAATACATTTCTAGAACAAGAGGTTCTGGGTGTAATCTTATTAGAAATAGAAGCCGAATAATATGAATATCTTCTTACGCGCACTGATACGGTGATGTAGCTTCCGGGGAATGTTACCACCAGTTTACGTGTATCCTTCCGCGATACTTAAATGCTCACGCCTACATGCGCAGTTCAAATTTTCGAAATTTTGATAATTGCTGTTTGCGAATGATAGTATCTTTCAAATTATTCTACAACACGAAACTACCAAATAAATAAATAAATAAATAAATAAATAGATAAATAAATAAATAAATAAATAAAATAACGATATCACAACTTTAATGTCGATCTAAAAAAATTTAGAAAAGTTTAAATAAAGATTTTTTCTACGTATTTATTTACAGCTTCTTTTTGTGCGTTAATTAAACACTTGTTACGAAAAGAATGAAATTTTATTGAAGTATTCAGAAAAAAATACAGAGGGAAAACACATATGTTTTGTCTAAAGACCTGTCCCTGGTTTAACAGGGATAGAACGCCGGGTTGGGAGGTTGCGGATTCGATCTCTGGCTTGGAAAAAAAGTTATTGACAGCACCCTGCTTCGCGCTTAAAATAATAAAGCATCATATAGAAATTGGTTTGTCCGTGTAAGGATAATTTAACGCTGCTTGTCTATAACAGGACGACAGTTACATCCCCGCGTGTCTCAAATAGACAAAATCTCACAATGATCACAATACCGACGGTGGGACGTTAAATCAACAAACAAAACGTCTTGGGTAATGATTAATACAATTTCGATAGGAATGTAATATTATGTTCTGTGATTCTCTTTAAACACATGCTGCGTAATTTGGATTCATCGCAATATATTAAGATGCTTGTTTGCGTGCAAATAGTTCCTGGCAAACATTATTGCGGCATATCTTCAGAATCAAGCATTTATCTAGTTTAGAAAATCAACTGAGCAGGAACAATTCCTTAAAAAAAAAATAATCCGAATATGAAATTTGATTTGAAAAGAAACACTCAAGAATATAAATATTTTTAAGCGAAATAATAAAATATAGAAAAGTCGGCAATTATGACGTTCGTATAACGTTATCGAGAGCAAAACTTCATCATAAAGGACATCTGATTAATAAAATACAATGTTTAAATCGTATGTAAATATATTTGCATACAAAACAATATGCCAAAAGAAAACAAAAATACCATTCCTTCAATTCAGTTTATGCGACTTGGTTTTGATAAGCATTATAGAGCGTTAGTGTTGACTTTTTCGTCTTATAATCTTACTGTGATTTTTAATGAATAAGCTATCTATTTATCCCTACTTATACCTTTGGAGTGAGCAAATAGAACAAACGCTAGCAACTATAACCCTTAAAAAGCGTTATATACTTTTTCAGGCAATCAATAAAGTGATGTAGACAAAAAAAATGCAATAAGTTACACAGATTGCTTCTGAGTAGTAATTAAAGAAAATAAATCTTTATATTTCTGCAATAACAAGTTTTGTTGCTACAGCAGCGATTAATATATATAATTATGTTGCTGCTACTGATACTACTACTACTACTACTACTCCTGCTTCTGCTACATATCATCACCATTTTACCTACAAACAGATGCATTTTTTTCTTCTTAAATTAACAAGATACCTTAAAAATAAAACTTTAAGTCCAAAACTAACATTTGCTATCCACTACTCAACTTTTTTTTTTTTTTTTTTTTTTTTTTTTTTTTTTTTGGAATCTCAAGGAAGAAATACTTCATTTGTTTTCATATCATAGCATACAATATTATTTTGATATTAAACTCGTAATATTTCTCACCTTCTATGTCCATGCCGCATCCAAGTTGCTCAGCCATGATTCTGCCTTTAAATCCAAGGAAGCCAAATAATGCTAAAATTAGTAAAAAGGCCCGAAAAAGTAAATGACTGGGTAAAGCTGGAAGCCCTAAGCACCCTGTTCGATATTTAAAACAAGGGTTCTACTGACTTGGAGAGATCTAACCCAGAAGGCGCCTGCAGTTCGAAGCAGACGATAATATTTCTCTTACAAGAGTTGAGAAATTCAGTCGAGTCCACTAGAATTTAAATACAAGGGTGAGTAGGCTTGAAAACTGATATGATAAATCTTGCCTTGCCTGGCCGGGTATCAAATAGAACCAGCGGGAACCATTGCCTATCTTTAGGTGGATCTGACGGTAAACCGAGGGCATACGAGCTGGTTCTTCCAGCAAATTGGTGTACAGAAGGACATTTTTATCAGCCGATGAATCTCCACTCGCGTTTTGCGTCAAGGGCTATTACTGGCGAAGGAAGAACGATACACCCCCACTTTTGTAGTTCATGGACAAAGTTGGAATTCTTGAAGTTCACCTGCTCAAATTTGTATATAACCAACGATTATATTGTACGAAAAAGTCTGCGTCTGATGCTGCTGGCTAGAATGGTATGAATGACTCATTGTGAAAGAAATTAATTAATAATATCTAATTATTTAATCTACCATTCCCACATTCACCATTGAATTATTATAGGATTACGTCACCACTACCACAATCATCATCATCACACACAGCAGCAGCAGCAGCAGAGTAATAACTATTACAACAGCTACAGCTGATGCTTCTACTATTATTACTCTCCTCTTCCTCCTACAACTACTGCTGCTACTATATCTACTACTATTACTACTGCTACTATTTCCACTACTACTACTACTATTTATACTTCTGCTGCTGTTGACACTTCTACTACTATTACATTTCCACTTTCTCCTCTTTCTATTACAGCTGTTGCTACTACTACCTTATCTACTAAGTGCTACGTCTGCTACTGCTGCTGATGCTAGTACTATTATTACTGCTGCTTTTACTACTTTTTCTCATCCTCCTACTTCTACCGTTGTTGTTGTTTCTACTACCTCTCCTACTATTACTTCTATTGTTGTTGATACTTCTACTACGACTAACACTGTAAACAATTACGCTAAAAGAATGGTGCTTGTATCGCCAGTTAATAGTCAAGTATACGAGTCCCGTAAAGTCAGTACAGTAATTTAGTACCCCACTAATCTGGCACAGTATACATTGGGTTTGAAGGGGATATTCGGAAACAATGGAAGTTATCCTCTTAATCCTTTTATAGTGTAGTTAACACTGACTTTAGTTTCAAATGTGACAAAGTGGATTAAAGTGGATTAAGATCATATAAACATCTATATCATAGAAGTTATAGCTTATAAGCTGGAACACGCCTGTCTGTCTGTCTGTGGTCCGTTTATTCAGTCAATAACTTTGACATGATGTCATAGTTGTACGTCTTACATCGACAAAGTCCCCGTATGACTGATTTGCCCGGTATTACGGATGCAGCGTTAAGTCTGAGATTCAAGCAGGTATATCAATTTATAGCCTCATTATTTCACTGACCTTTCATTGTGAATGACATGTGCATACCATTTATTAGACTGTTTAAATGTTTTTAACCAAAGGATCGTATACATGTTTGTTTTGCAGGATATAAAGTATCACGATCGCAAATGTAATCATTTAGCAGATGGTGGCTATTTGAGACTAATTTATTGCATTTTAAACCGCAGACAAGTGGCATCAATCCACGGCCGGACAAATGACCGACATTACCCTCACATCAATGGTGCAATGACGATCCCGCTGTACGAAGGGTTAGATCAGCCAACCCTTAAGGTAGCACACCACACTAAATGTAGCCACAGCTTCGAATGGCCAGGGAGGATTTCTTGAATATGGTAAATATTCTGGATTTAAATGGCTGTTTGTCTTTTAAATGCTTTTTTAGCATCAAATTTGTTCTTGTGACTTCTAATATGAACTCTGGCAAATTCGAAAACAGGGCCAAGAATCATTTGTTCATGCATGAGAATGTCAAGGACGCCATTTTCTGTAAACAGTGCTTTTCGTCTGCATGGTGGTAAATATCAAGTCATTTTACAAGGGGGTACAAACTTTTAGCAATTGCCAAAAATATTCATGCGTGAGCACCACATTTTTGGGGATAGTTTGCAAGTATAGGGAGTTGCTAAAGCAGAAACACTTTGTTTAAAGCCCTTCTATTTGCAGATATTTTTTGCCAGAGTGACAAAATATGGTGTTTGTGGTCTCGGCCCACAGTAGATTTTTGCCTTCAACAGGATGAATCACAGCTTCTTGTACTGCCTGACCACTGTAAATGTCACAATTTTATTGCAGATTTGCAATGCAATGACTAATATGTTATCAATAAATGGTGTCTTTTTTTTCCAGGTTTTTTATTTCGGAGTCAGGAATTTTGGACATCTTGCTTGTGGGACGTGGACAACAGAAAGTTGGATTTTAGTGTGGAGTGCTACCTTAACCGCGAGTGCCCGATTCCCAGGTACTACATAACAAAGTCGTTAATATGGTACTGTTAAATCCCTTTGCTTGGCGCCCAGGAAAATGAAACTAGGTATAGCACCAGGCTACGTGTCTGTGGCGAGACGCATTACAAATATACGTCTTATACATAATCAAAGGATGATGCCACGCCACTCGGCTTGTCGAAGAGTAACGAGGATTGCCGAATGTGTCCGACTTATATCGGTTATATTTGTTGAAACCCACGACTGCTAGCTCGCGAAATATATGCTCATACTACATATACTATAAACCAGCAATAATGATGAGAGAGAGAGAGAGAGAGAGAGAGTATTTCACATTTTCTTCGCTATCTATTTGTGCATCCCTTAAAAAAACAAAAATAACTAGAACCGCAAGCGGTATCTTGGTTTTCGCTTTTAACCTAATCAACTTGAACACTTTATTTCAACTCAGCCACAATTTTTAATATGAAACAGAACGCAAAGGTTTTTTGAAGACCTACTCTCATTTGCACAGTTTTTTGTTTTTTTGTTGTTTTTTTAATGTTAGAACATTCAAACTCCTCTAGCGCATTTCAATTAGACTTTAACGTTTTGAGTTATAGGCAAAAGAGTGATTTTAAGCAAAGCGCCCTCTAGCGGCAAAATGAAAAAAAAATGATAAAAATTTTACAATTAGGCCAAAAAAAATTTCTTTTTCTTATATATCACAATTTTAAGCACAAAAACTGAATAACAATTATTCCAAAAAAGGATCAAACTTTGGATTGCCGTAAAATGAAAAGATCAAGTCCGATCTTCAAAAACTAAACATTATACGAAAGAACTATTTAGAACTAAAACTTTTGTTCATATACTCTCAATGAAATATTTTTAGACTTGGAGCACTTTGGGGCCGAATAAAAACACAATTATCGTAATATGACCTTGACCGTTTCAATGTTTTTTAACTTTTTAACTTTCAAACATAACAATACATAACTTGTGAAAATTTCATGAAGAATGAACAGAAAATAAAGTCAGGAGCGACAAAAAAACATGTTTTTGAAATTTTAATTTTTCCTAAAATTTAGTGAAGTTTGACCTTTTTCTAGAGGACAAACCATGCATTTCTTAAATTCGCCACCCCATATATTTTGTGCGTATATGTCTTGCAAATCATTTGCAGCAAACAGAATTCTTCTATCTGATTTCTAACAAAAATGGATAGGTTTTTCGTAGACCTACTCTCATTTGCGGTTTTTTTACGAGATTCGAACTTTCAACCTTCCGTTACTAGCTCAAAAAGTTTCAGCCACTCATACCCAGAAACTATCATATTTTATTAGGCTATCAACAAGGAACATAATTCAATTAACCGCATTTGGATCAGGCTTCAAATTTTTGAGTTATAAGCAAAAGAATGATTTCAAGAAAAGCGCCCCCTAGCGGCAAAATGAGATAGAAAATTGATTAAAATTTTACTGTTTGGTACCTAGCAAAGCAGCAAATAGTTCAATCAAGTATACTAGTCGCACAAGTCAAACTTTTTATTCTTGTGTATCAGAATTTGAAGCATAAAACCTGATTTACAATTATTCCAAAAAAGGATCAAACTTTGGACTGCCGTATAATGACCAAATCAAGTCCGATCTTCAAAAACTAAACATCACTGGAAAGAGCTCTATAAGAACTAAAACTTTTGTTCATATACTCTCAATGAAATATTTTTAGTTTTGGAGCTATTTGTGGCCGAATAAAAACACAATAATCGTAATATGACCTTGACCTTTTCAAATTTCTTTTAATTTTTTTATTGTGAGGCCCTTTCAAACATAACAATACATATTGTGTGAAAATATCATGAAGAATGAACAGAAAATAAAGTCAGGAGCGACAAAAACATGTTTTTGAAATTTTAATTTTTCCTTAATTTTAGTGAAGTTTGACCTTTTCTAGAGGACAAACCACGCATTTCCTAAATTCGCCACCCCATATATTTTGTGCGTATATGTCTTGCAAATCGTATGCAGCAAACAGAATTCTTCTATCTGATCTCTAACAAAAGTGGGAAGGTTTTTCGTAGACCTACCCTCATTATTTCACTTTTTTCCAAGGTTCGAACATTCAACCTATCCTAGAACAATTTTTTTCCCGTACTCGATGATGAGATTTCCATCATATTTGATTGGGCTGTCAACAAGGAAGATTATGTAAAAAGCCGCATCTAAATCAGGTTTCAAATTTTTGAGTTATTAGCAAAACAGTGATTACATGCATTGCGCCCCCTAGTGGCTAAATCAGAAAGAAAAGTGAAAAGTTTGACCATTTAGGCACATGTTCAGATAAAGATGACTCCATGCCCAAAATTTCATAGCTGTAGCTTTTTTCATCTGGCCGCTAGGCTGGACACAAAAATGGGTGGAATTGGAAAAATAATAAAAACTAGAATCGCTATTGCGATATCATCGGTTTTCGCAAAAGCAATTCCATTCAGTTCACGAGTCACATGTTTCGAAAAACATATTTCTTCGTTCAATGGCTTTTTGAATACTGTTGAATACAGTGATCTTTCAAACATTTTTGTCGCAATGTTTAAGCAGACTTTTTACCAAGAAGAATACTTTTAAGTATTACCTGTCTGTAATGAAGTCGCTAACTTGAAAACTTTTTTTACAGACTTCGGGTACTGCAACATTATATGTGTTTCTTGCTTTATGAGGGTGACATACGACAATCGTACTCGATAAACAACAATTGCAAATGACACACAACAGTATAAAATGACACGCGACAATGCGATATGCCACTTAACATTATAACGAACTAATGTTGCAATGAATTACTATCATTTTCATGAAATATCGCATAAATATTTTAGTGTTGTTTCAAATTGATGTCACCAAGGAACAGAATGCAAAAAATTGCATAAAAATCAGACTTTAATTATTTTAGTAATAAAGGGAGATTTCAAGCCAAGCCCCCAGCGCAAAATGAGAAACAAAATTGAGTAAAATTTTACTATTAGGTACCTAAAAATGCAGCAAATGGTTCAATGAAGCATACAAGTTGCACTAGTCGAACATTCTATTCCTTATATATCACAATTTGAAGCATAAAAACTGATTTACAATTGTTCTAAATAGAATCAAACTTTAGACTGCCGTAAAATGACCAAATCAAGTCCGATCTTCAAAATCTAAACATCACTGGAAAGGGCTATTCAAGAACTAAAACTTTTCTTATATACTTTCAATAAAATATTTTTTGTTTTGGAGCTATTTGGAGCCGAATAAAAACACAATTATCGTAATATGACCTTGACCTTTGAAATTTCATTTTAACTTTTTAATTGTGAGGCCCTTTCAAACATAACAATACATAACTTGTGAAAATATCATGAAGAATGAACTAAAAATAAAGTCAGGAGCGACAAAAAACATCTTTTCGAAATTTTAATTTTTCCTAAAATTTAGTGAAGTTTGACCATTTCTAGAGGACAAACCATGCATTTATTAAATTGGCTACCCCATATATTTTGTGCGTATATGTCTTGCAAATCATTTGCAGCAAACAGAATTTTTCTATCTGATGTCTAACAAAAACGGATAGGTTTTTCGTACACATACCCTCATCTGCACAGTTTTTTGCGAGGTTCGAACTTTCAACCTTCCGTTGCTAGCTCAAAGGGTTTCAGCCACTCATACCTATAAACTATCATATTTTATTAGGCTATCAACAAGAAACATAATGCAATAAACCGCATTTGGATCAGGCTTTAACTTTTTGAGTTATAAGTAGAAGAGTGCTTTCAAGCTAAGCGCCCCCTAGCGGCAAAATGAGAAACAAAATTGATTAAAATTTTACCATTAGGTACCTAGCAATGCAGCAAATAGTTCAATCAAGTACGCAAGTCGCACTAGTCGAACATTCTATTTCTTATATATCACAATTTGAAGCATAAAAACTGATTTACAATTATTCCAAAAAAGGATCAAACTTTGGACTGCCGTAAAATGACCAAATCAAGTCCGATCTTCAAAAACTAAACATCACTGGAAAGAGCTCTTGAATAACTAAAACTTTTGTTCATATACTCTCAAAGAAATATTTTTAGTTTTTGAGCTATTTGGGGCCGAATAAAAACACAAGATTCGTGACATGACCTTGACCTTTTCAATTATTTTTAAAATTTTTAATTGTGATCCCCTTTCAGACATAACAATACATAACTTGTGAAAATATCATGAAGAATTAACAAAAAACAAAGTCAGAAGCGATAAAAAACATGTTTTTGAAACTTTTACTTTTCCTAAAATTTAGTGAAGTTTGACCATTTGCACAGGACAAACCATACATTTCTTAAATTCGCCACCCCATATATTTTGTGCGCATATGTCTTGCAAATCATTTGCAGCAAACAGAATTCATCTATCTGATCTCTAAGAAAAATGGATAGGTTTTTCGTAGACCTACCCTCATTTGCACAGTTTTTTGCGAGGTTCGAACTTTCAACCTTCTGTAGCTCAAATACTTTCAGCGACACGTACCCTCGAAACCTATCATATTTTATTTGGCTATCAACAAGGAACAGAATACAAAAAACCGCATTTGAATCGGACCTCAAATAAGTGAGTTATTAGCCATTAATAAATTTCATGCAAAACGCCCCCTGGCGGGAAAAGTAAGACAAAAATGAAAATTTTCTCAACGTAAGGATTAAGTTCATATAAGTAGAAAAAACTGGTAGAAATTTCATAATTGTGCCTTTTTTCTGTCATGGCGATATGCCGTTCACAAAAACCGGCGGAAAAATAATAAAAAAAACTAGAATCGCAATCGCGATATCATCGGTTTTCGCAACAGCAATTAAATTCAGTTCACGAGTCGCATGATTCGAAAAACATTTCTTCGTTCAATTGCTTGTTGATACTGTTAACAGTGATCTTTCAAATGTTTCTGTCGCAATGTTTAAGAAGACTTTTTACCCAAGAGAGTATTGTTGAGTATTACCTGTCAGTTATGAAATCGCGATATCATCAGTTTTCATGAAAGCAATTCCATTCAGTTCATGAGTCGTATGATTCGAAAAACATATTTCTTCGTTCAATGGCTTGTTGAATACTGTAAACAGTGATCTTTCAAACATTTTTGTCGCAATGTATAATCAGACTTTTTACCAAGAAGAATACTTTGAGTATTACCTGTCTGTTATGTAGTCGTAAACTTGAAAACTTTTTTTACGGACTTCGGGTACTGCAATGTTATATGTGTGTTTTGCTTTATGATGGAGACAAATGACAATTGTATTCGATAAACAACAATTGCAAACGACAAACAACAGTATAAAATGACACACGACAATGCAATATGCCACTCAACACTATTACGAAGAACTGTTGCATTGAATTACTTTCATTTTCATGAAATATCACATTATCTTTTTTTAATCATTTCAAATTGATGTCACCGAAGAACAGAATGCAAAAAAAAATCGCATAAAAATCAGACTTCATTTTTTTTTTAATTATTAATAGTGATTTCAAGCTAATCGCCCCCAAGCGGCAAAATGAGAACCAAAACTGATTAAAATTTTACTATTAGGTACCTAGCAATGCAGCAAATGGTTCAATCAAGTATACAAGTCGCACTAGTAACATGCTATTCCTTATATATCACAATTTGAAGCATAAAAACTGATTTACAATTGTTCTAAATAGGATCAAAACTAGGACTGCCGTAAAATGACCAAATCAAGTCCGATCTTCAAAACCTTAACATCACTGGAAAGGGCTCTTTAAGAAATAAAACTTTTGTTAATATACTTTCAATGAAATATTTTTTGTATTGGAGCTATTTGGAGCCAAATAAAAACACAATAATCGTAATATGCCCTTGAACTTTGCAATTTCTTTTTAACTTTTTAATTGTGAGGTCCTTTCAGACATAACAATACATAACTTGTGAAAATATCATGAAGAATGAACAAAAAATAAAGTCAGGAGCGACAAAAACATGTTTTAGAAATTTTAATTTTTCCTAAATTTAGTAAAGTTTGACCATTTCTAGAGGACAAACCATGCATTTCTTAAATTCGCCACCCCATTTATTTTGTGCGTTTATGTCTTGCAAATCATTTGCAGCAAACAGAATTCTTCTATCTGATCTCTAACAAAAATGGATAGGTTTTTCATAGACCTACCCTCATCTGCACAGTTTTTTGCGAGGTTCGAACTTTCAACCTTCCGTTAGTAGCTCAAAAAGTTTAAGCCACTCATCCACTCATACCTAGAAACTATCATACTTTATTAGGCTATCAACAAGGAACACAATGCAACAAACCGCATATGGATCAGACTTCAACATTTTGAATTATAAGTAGAAAAGTGCTTTCATGCTATGCGCCCCCTAGCGGCAAAATGAGAAACAAAATTGATTAAAATTTTACCATTAGGTACCTAGCAATGCGGCAAATAGTTCAATTAAGTATACAAATCGCACTAGTCGAACATTCTATTTCTTATACATCACATTTTGAAGCATAAAAACTGATTTACAATTATTCGAAAAAGGATCAAACTTTGGACTGCCGTAAAATGACCAAATCAAGTCCGATCTTCAAAATCTAAACATCATTAGAAAGAACTTTTCTAATACGAAATATTTTGTTCATATATTTTTTATGAATTGTTTTTTGATTTTGAGCTATTTCAAGCCGAATTGATATACAATTATCCTAATATGACCTTGACCTTTACAATACATTTTTACGTTTTGTATTATGTGACACTTAAGAACATAGTTTTACATTAAATGTGAAAATTTCATAGAAATTGAACTAAAAATAAAGTCAGGAGCTGCAAAAAATCTTAACAGTCATGCTTTGAAAATGTTGATTTTTCGAAAATTTGGTTAAGTTTGACCGCGTACCGTGGACAAACCATGCATTTCCCGAATTCGCCACCCCATATATTTTGTGCGTATATGTCTTGCAAATCATATGCAACAAACAAAATTCTTTTATCTCAATTCCAATAAAAATGGGCACTTTTTTTGTAGACCTACCCTCATTTTCACTCTTTTTTGCGAAGTTCGAACTTTCAACCTTCCGTAGTCAAAAAGTTTTATATACGCAGATTTTTGAAACCTATCATATTTGATTAGGGTTTTGACAAGGAACACAATGCAAAAAACCACATCTGAATCGGACCTCAAATAACAGAGTTATTAGCATTTGTTGATTTTTTTCAAAGCGCCACCTAGCGGCAAAAATAAGACAAAAATGAAAATTTTCTCAACGTTAGGATCAAGATCAGATAAATATAAGGAACTGGTAAAAATTTCATAATTGTGGCTTTTTTCTATCATGGTGATATGCCGTTCACAAAAAAGGGTTAGAAAAATAATAATAAAAATAAAACAGAAGAAGAACAATAGGTTTTCGCAAGCGATGCGAAAACCTAAAAAAGAAACAGAAGAAGAACAATAGGTTTTCGCACTGCGATGCGAAAACCTAATAATTCTACTTGAGGCTGAAAGACCTAATAAAAGTTTGAACTAAGGTACACCATTGCATCCTAAAATGCACCTCATTCTCTCAAATACGCATCGCAATTCACCTTTCAACACGGGCACTCTTTCCTGCGTAGGAACGTCCGGATCGTGGGTAACCAACCCAATAACCGCCTTCTTCCCTTACTTCAAATTGCTAGATTTTCGTATACAAGCCCTTATCCGAAAAACATGAATATCTGCCATGTTTGTTGAAGGAATCACTTGAATTTTTCAGGACTTTTTGCACATTGTAGTCTACGGCATTCTTGCAAATTTCAACTTCAAACATCAACTTGTCGATTTTATATGAATTTTTTAATAATTTCTGCTTAAATATGTATGAAATCATAATCACGTGACCAAACAGGTATTCCTTGCAGTATACATCACTTCACTTTTCAGTGTGTTAATGCTGAAGAAATCATAATTTTTGACTCAAAGTTCATGAAACTACAGCGTTTCAATTTCGTTAAAAGTACACTTTTCGCCTTTCTGTCATAACTCAACCAATTCAGCCCCGATCTTCGAAAACTAAACACCAATGGAAAGATCTCTTCACAAACTAAAACTTTTGTTCATATACTTTCTATAAAATATTTTTAGATTTGAAGCTATTTCGTGCCGATAAAAATAACAATAATCGGTATAATGACCTTGACCTTTGCATATTTTCATCGTTATTTACTATGAGTTTATTTGTATTATTTAAATGCATAAACAGTGAAAAAATGATGAAGATTGAACAAAAAATAAGGTCAGGAGCTGCAAAAAAGAGGAAACATACGGATTTACACGTGTTTGATAAAAAGATCAAACTTTGGACTGTGGTAATTTGATCAAATGAAGTCCGATCTTCAAAAACTAAACACCAATGGAAAGATCTCTTCACAAACTAAAACTTTTGTTCATATACTTTCTATAAAATATTTTTAGATTGAGGGCTATTTTATGCCGATAAAAATAACAATAACTGGTATATGACCTTGACCTTTGCATATCTTCGCTGTTTTTTTTTTTCTATGATTTTATTTGTTTTATAAAAATGCATAAACAGTGAAATAATGATGAAGATTGAACAAAAAATAAATTCAGGAGCTGCAAATAACCTTAAAAGTCATGCTTTTAAAATGTTGATTTTTCGAAAATATTGGTTAAGTTTGACCGCGTACTGTGGACAAACCATGAATTTCCCGAATTCGCCACCCCATATATTTTGTGCGTATATGTCTTGCAGATCATATGCAACAAACAAAATTCTCCTATCTCATCTCTGAATAAAATGGGTAGGTTTTTCGTAGACCTACCCTTATATCACAGTTTTTGCGAGATTCGAACATTCAACCTCCTGTAGCACGAAAGTTTTATATACGCAAATTTTTGGAACCTATCATATTTTATTGGGCTATTTACAAGGAACATTATGCAAAAACCGCATTTGAATCGGACCTCAAATAATTGAGATATTGCTTATTAAACATTTTCATATAAAACGCCCCCTGGCGGGAAAATCAAAACAAAAATGAAAATTTTCTCGACGTTAGGATCATCTTCAAGTACGTGGTTATTACTGATAAAAGTTTCATAGATGTGGCTTTTCTCACCTCGGAGCTATGCCGTTCACAAAAAAGGGTTAGAAAAATAAAAAAAAAAAAAAGAAACAGAAGAAGAACAATAGGTTTTCGCACTGCGATGCGAAAACCTAATAATTCTACTTGAGGCTGAAAGACCTAATAAAAGTTTGAACTAAGGTACACCATTGCATCCTAAAATGCACCTCATTCTCTCAAATACGCATCGCAATTCACCTTTCAACACGGGCACTCTTTCCTGCGTAGGAACGTCCGGATCGTGGGTAACCAACCCAATAACCGCCTTCTTCCCTTACTTCAAATTGCTAGATTTTCGTATACAAGCCCTTATCCGAAAAACATGAATATCTGCCATGTTTGTTGAAGGAATCACTTGAATTTTTCAGGACTTTTTGCACATTGTAGTCTACGGCATTCTTGCAAATTTCAACTTCAAACATCAACTTGTCGATTTTATATGAATTTTTTAATAATTTCTGCTTAAATATGTATGAAATCATAATCACGTGACCAAACAGGTATTCCTTGCAGTATACATCACTTCACTTTTCAGTGTGTTAATGCTGAAGAAATCATAATTTTTGACTCAAAGTTCATGAAACTACAGCGTTTCAATTTCGTTAAAAGTACACTTTTCGCCTTTCTGTCATAACTCAACCAATTCAGCCCCGATCTTCGAAACTAAACACCAATGAAAGATCTCTTCACAAACTAAAACTTTGTTCATATACTTTCTATAAATATTTTAGATTGAAGCTATTTCGTGCCGATAAAAATAACAATAATCGGTATAATGACCTTGACCTTTGCATATTTTCATCGTTATTTACTATGATTTATTTGTATTATTAAATGCATAAACAGTGAAAAAATGATGAAGATTGAACAAAAATAAGGTCAGGAGCTGCAAAAAAGAGGAAACATACGGATTTACACGTGTTTGATAAAAAGATCAAACTTTGGACTGTGGTAATTTGATCAAATGAAGTCCGATCTTCAAAAACTAAACACAATGGAAAGATCTCTTCACAACTAAAACTTTTGTTCATATACTTTCTATAAAATATTTTTAGATTGAGGGCTATTTTATGCCGATAAAATAACAAAACTGGTATATGACCTTGACCTTTGCATATCTTCGCTGTTTTTTTTTTTCTATGATTTTATTTGTTTTATAAAAATGCATAAACAGTGAAATAATGATGAGATTGAACAAAAAATAAATTCAGGAGCTGCAAATACTTAAAAGTCATGCTTTTAAAATGTTGATTTTTCGAAATATTGGTTAAGTTTGACCGCGTACTGTGGACAAACCATGAATTTCCCGAATTCGCCACCCATATATTTTGTGCGTATATGTCTTGCAGATCATATGCAACAAACAAATTCTCCTATCTCATCTCTGAATAAAATGGGTAGGTTTTTCGTAGACTACCCTTATATCACAGTTTTTGCGAGATTCGAACATTCAACCTCCTGTAGCACGAAAGTTTTATATACGCAAATTTTGGAACCTATCATATTTTATTGGCTATTTACAAGGAACATTATGCAAAAACCGCATTGAATCGGACCTCAAATAATTGAGATATGCTTATTAAACATTTTCATATAAAACGCCCCCTGGCGGGAAAATCAAAACAAAAATGAAAATTTTCTCGACGTTAGGATCATCTTCAAGTACGTGGTTATTACTGATAAAAGTTTCATAGATGTGGCTTTTCTCACCTCGGAGCTATGCCGTTCACAAAAAAGGGTTAGAAAAATAAAAAAAAAAAAAAGAAACAGAAGAAGAACAATAGTTTTCGCACTGCGATGCGAAAACCTAATAATTCTACTTGAGGCTGAAAGACCTAATAAAAGTTTGAACTAAGGTACACCATTGCATCCTGAAATGCACCTCATTCTCTCAAATACGCATCGCAATTCACCTTTCAACACGGGCACTCTTTCCTGCGTAGGAACGTAGGATCGTGGGTAACCAACCCAATAACCGGCCTTCTTTCCTTACTTCAAATTGCTAGATTTTCGTATACAAGCCTCATCCAAAAAACATGAATATCTGCCATGTTGTTGAAGGAATCACTTGAATTTTTCAGGACTTTTTGCACATTGTAGTCTACGGCATTCTTGCAAATTTCAACTTCAAACATAAACTTGTCGATTTTATATGAATTTTTTAATAATTTCTGCTTAAATATGTATGAAATCATAATCACGTGACCAACAGGTATTCCTTGCAGTATACATCACTTCACTTTTCAGTGTGTTAATGCTGAAGAATCATAATTTTTGACTCAAAGTTCATGAAACTACAGCGTTTCAATTTCGTTAAAAGTACACTTTTGCCTTTCTGTCATAACTCAACCATTCAGCCCGATCTTCAAAACTAAACACCAATGAAAGATCTCTTCACAAACTAAAACTTTGTTCATATACTTTCTATAAAATATTTTTAGATTTGAAGCTATTTCGTGCCGATAAAAATACAATAATCGGTATAATGACCTTGACCTTTGCATATTTTCATCGTTATTTACTATGAGTTTATTTGTATTATTTAAATGCATAAAAAGTGAAAAAATGATGAAGATTGAACAAAAAATAAGGTCAGGAGCATCAAAAAAGAGGAAACATACGGAGTTACACTGTTTGATAAAAATGATCAAACTTTGGACTGTGGTAATTTGATCAAATGAAGTCCGATCTTCAAAACCTAAACACCAATGGAAAGATCTCTTCACAAACTAAAACTTTTGTTCATATACTTTCTATAAAATATTTTTAGATTGAGGCTATTTTATGCCGATAAAAATAACAATAACTGGTATATGACCTTGACCTTTGCATATCTTCGCTGTTTTTTTTTTTCTATGATTTTATTTGTTTTATAAAAATGCATAAACAGTGAAATAATGATGAAGATTGAACAAAAATAAATTCAGGAGCTGCAAATAACCTTAAAAGTCATGCTTTTAAAATGTTGATTTTTCGAAAATATTGGTTAAGTTTGACCGCGTACTGTGGACAAACCATGAATTTCCCGAATTCGCACCCCATATATTTTGTGCGTATATGTCTTGCAGATCATATGCAACAAACAAAATTCTCCTATCTCATCTCTGAATAAAATGGGTAGGTTTTTCGTAGACCTACCTTATATCACAGTTTTTGCGAGATTCGAACATTCAACCTCCTGTACACGAAAGTTTTATATACGCAATTTTTGGAACCTATCATATTTTATTGGGCTATTTACAAGGAACATTATGCAAAAACCGCATTTGAATCGGACCTCAAATATTGAGATATTGCTTATTAAACATTTCATATAAAACGCCCCCTGGCGGGAAAATCAAAACAAAAATGAAAATTTTCTCGACGTTAGGATCATCTTCAAGTACGTGGTTATTACTGATAAAAGTTTCATAGATGTGGCTTTTCTCACCTCGGAGCTATGCCGTTCACAAAAAAGGGTTAGAAAATAAAAAAAAAAAAAAGAAACAGAAGAAGAACAATAGTTTTCGCACTGCGATGCGAAAACTAAATCAATCTACATCGTATGCTGAAAGCACCTTCATTACATAATGTTTGAAACTAAGTACTTTCATCTGAAACTGCACCTCATTCTTCAAAATTTTCGCAGTTACGCAATTCACCTTCAAAACGCTAACTATTCTGCGATTAGGAAACGAATTTTCAGATCGTGGGTAACCAACTATATTTAGATCGCTTACTTCACACATTACTTACAAATTGCATACAATTTTAAAGTATAAAAAGCACTGATTGCCAAAAATATGAATATTGCATGTTTTTTGAAATCCTTAATTTTAGGTTTTTCAATTGTGTCACGGCATTGCAAATTCATCAAAATCAACTTTCATTTTAATAATTTTTTAATAATCTGCTTAAAATGAGAAACAAATAGTACAAACATATTCTTGCAGAAATCATCACTTTCAGGTGATGTGAAAATCTATTTTTATCAAATTTGAACTAAGGTTTCAATTTCAAAAGTAACTTTGCCCGTAAATAACCAATTCAGCCGATCTTCAAAACTAAACACAATGGAAAGCTTTCAAACTAAAACTTTTGTTATATACTTTCATAAAATATTTTTAATTTGAAGCTATTCGTGCCGATAAAAAAACAATATCGTATATGACCTTGACCTTGAATTTCATTTATTTTATGTAGTTTATAACATAACAAAAAATGTGAAATTGAAAAAAAATAAGTCAGGAGCTGCAAAAAAGAGGAAACATACGGATTTACACGTGTTTGATAAAAAGATCAACTTTGGACTGTGGTAATTTGATCAAATGAAGTCCGATCTTCAAAAACTAAACACCAATGGAAAGATCTCTTCACAAACTAAAACTTTTGTTCATATACTTTCTATAAAATATTTTTAGATTGAGGGCTATTTTATGCCGATAAAAATAACAATAACTGGTATATGACCTTGACCTTTGCATATCTTCGCTGTTTTTTTTTTTCTATGATTTTATTTGTTTTATAAAAATGCATAAACAGTGAAATAATGATGAAGATTGAACAAAAAATAAATTCAGGAGCTGCAAATAACCTTAAAAGTCATGCTTTTAAAATGTTGATTTTTCGAAAATATTGGTTAAGTTTGACCGCGTACTGTGGACAAACCATGAATTTCCCGAATTCGCCACCCCATATATTTTGTGCGTATATGTCTTGCAGATCATATGCAACAAACAAAATTCTCCTATCTCATCTCTGAATAAAATGGGTAGGTTTTTCGTAGACCTACCCTTATATCACAGTTTTTGCGAGATTCGAACATTCAACCTCCTGTAGCACGAAAGTTTTATATACGCAAATTTTTGGAACCTATCATATTTTATTGGGCTATTTACAAGGAACATTATGCAAAAACCGCATTTGAATCGGACCTCAAATAATTGAGATATTGCTTATTAAACATTTTCATATAAAACGCCCCCTGGCGGGAAAATCAAAACAAAAATGAAAATTTTCTCGACGTTAGGATCATCTTCAAGTACGTGGTTATTACTGATAAAAGTTTCATAGATGTGGCTTTTCTCACCTCGGAGCTATGCCGTTCACAAAAAAGGGTTAGAAAAAAAAAAAAAAAAAAAGAAACAGAAGAAGAACAATAGGTTTTCGCACTGCGATGCGAAAACCTAACTAGAATCGCTAATGCATTCATCGGTTTTCGCAAAAGCAATTCCATTCAGTTCACGAGTCACATGTTTCGAAAAACATATGTCTTCGTTCAATGCTTTTTGAATACTGTTGAATACAGTGATCTTTCAAACATTTTTGTCGCAATGTTTAAGCAGACTTTTTACCAAGAGAATACTTCTAAGTATTACCTGTCTGTAATGTAGTCGCAAACTTGAAAACTTTTTTACAGACTTCGGTACTGCAACATTATATGTGTTAGTTGCTTTATAGGATGACATACGACAATTGTACTCGATAAACAACAATTGCAAATGACACACAACAGTATAAATGACACGCGACAATGCGAATGCACTTAACATTATAACGAACTAATGTTGCATTGAATTACTATCATTTCATGAAATATCGCATAAATATTTTAGTGTTTTTCAAATTGATGTCACCAAGGAACAGAATGCAAAAAATTGCATAAAAATCAGACTTAATCATTTAGTAAAAAGGGTGATTCAAGCCAAGCGCCCCTAGCAGCAAAATGAGAAACAAAATTGAGTAAAATTTTACTATTAGGTATCTAGAAATGCAGCAAATGGTTCAATGAAGCATACAAGTCGCACTAGTCGATATTGAGACAAAATGAAAATTCCGATCTTCAAAACTTAAACATCACTGGAAAGGGCTATTCAAGAACTAAAACTTTTGTTTATATACTTTCAATAAAATATTTTTTATTTTGGAGCTATTCGGAGCCGAATAAAAACACAATTATCGTAATATGACCTTGACCTTTGAAATTTCATTTTAACTTTTTAATTGTGAGGCCCTTTAAAACATAACAAAACATAACTTGTGAAAATATCATGAAGAATGAACTAAAAATAAAGTCAGGAGCGACAAAAAACATCTTTTCGAAATTTTAATTTTTCCTAAAATTTAGTGAAGTTTGACCGTTTCTAGAGGACAAACCATGCATTTATTAAATTCGCTACCCCATATATTTTGTGCGTATATGTCTTGCAAATCATTTGCAGCAAACAGAATTCTTCTATCTGATGTCTAACAAAAACGGATAGGTTTTTCGTACACATACCCTCATCTGCACAGTTTTTTGCGAGGTTCGAACTTTCAACCTTCCGTTGCTAGCTCAAAAAGTTTCAGCCACTCATACCTAGAAACTATCATATTTTATTAGGCTATCAACAAGAAACATAATGCAATAAACCGCATTTGGATCAGGCTTTAACTTTTTGAGTTATAAGTAGAAGAGTGCTTTCAAGCTAAGCGCCCCCTAGCGGCAAAATGAGAAACAAAATTGATTACAATTTTTCCATTAGGTACCTAGCAATGCAGCAAATAGTTCAATCAAGTACGCAAGTCGCACTAGTCGAACATTCTATTTCTTATATATCACAATTTGAAGCATAAAAACTGATTTACAATTATTCCAAAAAAGGATCAAACTTTGGACTGCCGTAATATGACCAAATCAAGTCCGATCTTCAAAAACTAAACATCACTGGAAAGAGCTCTTAAAGAACTAAAACTTTTGTTCATATACTTTCTATAAAATATTTTTAGATTTGGAGCTATTTTATGCCGATATAAATAATACTAATTTGTATATGACCTTGACCTTTGCATATTATGGGTAATTTTTTTTCTATGGTTTTATTTTTTTTATAAAACTGCATTAACAGTGAAAAAATGATGAAGATTGAATAAAAAATAAAGTCAGGAGCTGCAAATAACCTTAAAAGTCATGCTTTTAAAATGTTGATTTTTCGAAAATATTGGTTATGGTTGACCGCGTACTGTGGACAAACCATGCATTTCTCAAAATCGCCACACTATATATTTTGTGCGTATATGTCTTGCGAATCATATGCAACAAACAAAATTCTCCTATCTCATTCCTGAAAGACGTGGATAAATTTTTCGCAGACCTACCCTCATTTCACAGTTTTTTCGAGATTCGAACATTCAACCTCCTGTAGCACGAAAGTTATATATACGCAACTTTTTGAAAACTATCATATTTTATTAAGTAACTGACAAGGAACGCAATGCAAAAAACCGCATTTCAATCGGACTTCAAATAACAGAGTTATTAGCCCTTAGTCACTTTTACAAAACGCCCCCTAGCGGCAAAATTAAGACAAAAATGAAAATTTTCTCGACGTTAGGATCAAATTCAGATCCTAGGACAAAACTGGTAAAAAAATCAGAACTGTGACTGTTTCCTATCTTGTTGATATGCCGTTCACAAAAAAGAGACGGAAAAATAATAATAAAAAAAAAAAAAAAAAAAAATAAAACAGAAGAAGAACAATAGGTTTTCGCAAGCGAGGCGAAAACCTAAAAAAAAATAAAAGAAAGAAAGCCGTAATGACAAAGGCAATATGCTTATCGGTCCTGGTGTACACAATTGCATCCTAAAATGCACCTCATTCTCTCAAATACGCATCGCAATTCACCTTTCAACACGGGCACTATTTCCTGCGTAGGAACGTCCGGATAGAGGGTAACCAACCCAATAACCGCCTTCTTTTCTTACTTCAACTTGCTAGATTTTCGTGTACAAGCCCTTATCCGAAAAACATGAATATCTGCCATGTTTGTTGAAGGAATCATCTGAAATTTTCAGGACTTTTTGCACACCGTAGGCTACGGCAATCCTGCAAATTTCAACTTCATACGCCAACTTGCCGATTTTATATGATTTTTTTAATAATTCTTGCTTAAATATGCATGACGTCATAATCACGTGACCAAACAAATATTCCTTGCAGTATACATCACTTCACTTTTCAGTGTCTTAATCCTGAAGAAATCATAATTTTTGACTCAAAATTCATGAAACTACAGCGTTTCAATTTCGTTAAAAGTACACTTTTCGCCTTTCTGCCATAACTCAACCAATTCAACCCCGATCTTCAAAAACTTAACATCACTGGAAAGAGCTCTTGAAGACTAAAACTTTTGTTCATATACTTTCAATGAAATATTTGTAGTTTTGGAGCTCTTTGGGGCCGAATAAAAACACAATAATCGTAATATGACCTTGACCTTTTCATTTATTTTTTAACCTTTTAATCGTGAGGCCCTTTCAAACATAACAATACATAAAATGTGAAAATATCATAAAGAATGAACTAAAAATTAAGTCAGGAGCGACAAAAAATATGTTTTTGAAAATTTAATTTTTCCTAAAATTTAGTGAAGTTTGACCGTTTCTAGAGGACAAACCATGCATTTCTTAAATTTGCCACCCCATATAGTTTGTGCGTATATGTCTTTCAAATCATTTGCAGTAAACAGAATTCTTTTATTTGATGTCTAACAAAAATGGATAGGTTTTTCGTAGACCTACCCTAATCTGCACATTTTTTTTTTTTTTTTTTGCGAGGTTCGAACTTTCAACCTTCCGTTACTTGCTCAAAATTTTTCAACCACTCATACCTAGAAACTATCTTCTTTTTTTTTAGGCTATTAACAAGGAACACAATGCAACAAACCGCATTTGGATCAGACTTCAACTTTTTGAGTTATAAGTAGAAGAGTGCTTCCAAGCTAAGCGCCCCCTAGCGGCAAAATGAGAAGAGAAAAAAAAGATTACAATTTTTCCATTAGGTACCTAGCAATGCAGCAAATAGTTCAATCAAGTATACAAGTCGCACTAGTCGATCATTCTATTTCTTATATATCACAATTTGAAGCATAAAAACTGATTTACAACTATTCCAAAAAAGGATCAAAGTTTGGACTGCCGTAAAATGACCAAATCAAGTCCGATCTTCGAAAAATAAACCTCAATGGAAAGAGCTCTTGAAGAACTAAAACTTTTGTTCATATACTCTCATTGAAATATTTTTAGTTTTGGAGCTATTTGGGGCCGAATATAAACACAATAATCGTAATATGACCTTGACCTTTTCATTCATTTTTAAACTTTTTAATTGTGAGGCCCTTTCAAACATAACAATACATAACTTGTGAAAATATCATGAAGAATGAACTAAAAATAAAGTCAGGAGCGACAAAAAACATGTTTATGAAATTTTAATTTTTCCTAAAATTTAGTGAAGTTTGACCGTTTCTAGAGGACAAACCATGCATTTATTAATTTCGCCACCTCATATATTTTTTGCATATATGTCTTGTAAATAATTTGCAGCAAACAGAATTCTTCTATCTGATGTCTAACAAAAATGGATAGGTTTTTCGTAGACCTACCCTCATCTGCACAGTTTTTTGCGAGGTTCGAACTCTCAACCTTCCGTTACTAACTCAAACTTTTCAGTCACTCATACCTTGAATTTATCCTATTTTATTAGGCTATCAACAATGAACATAATGCAACAAACCGCATTTGAATCAGGCTTCAACTTTTTGAGTTATAAGCAAAAGAGTGATTTCAAGCAAAGCGCACCCTAGCGGCAAAATGAGAAACAAAATTGATTAAAATTTTACCATTAGGTACCTAGCAATGCAGCAAACAGTTCAATAAAGTATACAAGTCGCACTAGTCGAACTTTCTATTTCTTATATATCACAATTTTAAGCATAAAATGGTATAACAATTATTCCAAAAAAGGATCAAACTTTGGACTGCCGTAATATGACCAAATCAAGTCCGATCTTCAAAAACTAAACATTAATGAAAAGGGCTCTTCAAGATCTAAAACTTTTCTACATATACTCTCAATGAATTATTTTTAGTTTTTGAGCTACTTGGGGCCGAATAAAAACACAATAATCGTAATATGACCTTGACCTTTTCATTTATTTTTTTACTTTTTTATTGTGAGGCCCTTTCAAACATAACAATACATATTGTGTGAAAATATCATGAAGAATGAACAGAAAATAAAGTCAGGAGCGACAAAAACATGTTTTTGAAATTTTAATTTTTCCTTAATTTTAGTGAAGTTTGACCTTTTCTAGAGGACAAACCACGCATTTCCTAAATTCGCCACCCCATATATTTTGTGCGTATATGTCTTGCAAATCGTATGCAGCAAACAGAATTCTTCTATCTGATCTCTAACAAAAGTGGGAAGGTTTTTCGTAGACCTACCCTCATTATTTCACTTTTTTCCAAGGTTCGAACATTCAACCTATCCTAGAACAATTTTTTTCCCGTACTCGATGATGAGATTTCCATCATATTTGATTGGGCTGTCAACAAGGAAGATTATGTAAAAAGCCGCATCTAAATCAGGTTTCAAATTTTTGAGTTATTAGCAAAACAGTGATTACATGCATTGCGCCCCCTAGTGGCTAAATCAGAAAGAAAAGTGAAAAGTTTGACCATTTAGGCACATGTTCAGATAAAGATGACTCCATGCCCAAAATTTCATAGCTGTATTTTTTAAAAAGGTGGAATTGGAAAAATAATAAAAAAAAAAAAAAAACAAATCAACAGAAGAAGAACAATAGGTTTTCGCCCTGCAGAGGCGAAAACCTAAAAAAATAAAACAGAAGAAGAACAATAGGTTTTCGCACTGCGAGGTGCGAAAACCTAAAGAAACAGAAGAAGAACAATAGGTTTTCGCACTGCGATGCGAAAACCTAAAAAAAAAAAAAAAAGAAACAGAACGAGAACAATAGGTTTTCGCACAGCGATGCGAAAACCTAATAAAAAAAAAACAAATCAACAGAAGAAGAACAATAGGTTTTCGCCCTGCAGAGGCGAAAACCTAAAAACATACAGACATGCACACATGAAATCTTTGGATAAGTCACTTACATCTATCGCCTCATATTATTATATATAATAACACAATTGTGTTTAATACCGTCCCGTCGTCGTTATGCAGCGAGTGAACTGAATATTAAAAAGATGTAAGCAAGGGAGGCAACAAGATTATATTCAAGCATTTCTTATAAAGGTGGCTTTAGTATTTACTCCGCTGAAAAAGAACATATAATTAGTTGATATAAAAAACTTTGTATAATCACGAATTACATAGTAGCGTTTGGAAATCTGTGATAACAATCTGACTTTTATACAGCATCATAATTCTTTCATGTTATCACCTTTTTCTTTTCTGCTTTTATATCCGTTTTATGTAGGCAAGAGTCCCTAAATGATTAAAATTGTGTCGGTGGGGCGTTATGTCTACGGCGTGATACTAGTGTTATACATGTATCTGTTTTATGTTTACAAAAACCTCCAAATGACTGGAATGTTATATCCATCAAATAAACAACTGTACAAAAAGTGTTCAACTACAAACATGCTGCGAGAAATAAAAATGTTCTAAAACAGTAAGCAGGTATTCATTTATGTACATATATGTGTATTTCATCCGCTGTTACTTAACGTTTTCTCTCTTTGTTTCTTTTTCTTTAACTCTTCTCCTTCAAACTGGGGAATTAGCGAAGACTGTAGGCATCTTACTGTTATCTTCCTTATTTTACTAAATTCAACTTAAATAACATATACAATAAACTTATTTTGTTTCTTCCGATGTTTCACACGCGATTCCGTATGTCCAACTGCCTCTCTCACATGCAACCAAATCATGCTCAAAGTATCATGGATAACTGAGCAAATAATCTACATACACGGCTGGTTCTTAAAATCACAAACGTGTCACATATACCGTCATATAATCAAACATAGAAAACTATTAAGAAAAATAAAAGATTAAGGGTGTCTAAGAGAGAATGAAAGTACAGTGTTGCGAAAGGTGAATTAAACAAATTAACATCAAGCTATGGTATAATGTCTGTCGAATGTTTAATAACAAATGGTGTAAAATAAGTTTTAAACGAAGATATTATATATCAAACTACACTAAATATTAAAAATGTTAAATATAAAATATATTGTCATAATTTGCCTTGTGAACTGTTTGGTGAAATTTAACGGGAAAACATCAGAACCAATTAAGGTAATGAAATCAGTTAGATAAGGCGGGGTTATGTCCACTTTTTTCTATCTCCTATATATTGACCAGCTTTTACAGGACTTAGAAAATAGTGATTTAGGTTGTACGGTCTTGTCCACAAAATCCGGTAACCCATCATATGCTGATGATATAGCAATGGTTGCAATCTCCCCCTTAACCTACAAAAGATGATGGACATTGTTTACACGTATTGTATATCATGGAGAATAGATATTAACGTTAAAAAATCAGACATTATCGTTTTTAGTAAGCAGAGAGATCCACCTAAGGTAGCGATTATGTTCGGTAGTAAAATAATAAGTCAAACAAATCACGCTAACCACTTGGGAATAAGGCAGGACTATAACCTTAAATGTAGTATACGGATCCAAGAACGCTGTCAGAAAGGAAAAAATGCATTTTTCGCATTGGCTGCTCAAGGTGTTCACGGTTATGGGCTCAATCCTCTCTTATCTCGTGATCTTTATATAAAGGTTATCATGCCAATCATATTATATGGCAGCGAGCTATGGAATAATATCAATAATGTTGATATTTGTACTATCAATAAAGTGCAGCATCTCATTGTAAAGAAAATCCAAGGTTTCCCTGTACGCACCCGTTCAGATATGTGCGAATCTATGCTTGGACTTCATAAGCTTTACACTACAGTCATTATTAAAAAACTTCTATACTCACATTTGATTTTAAGCTTAGACAACAACTGTACTAGCAGAAACATTTTCTTACACAGGTATTTCCAATATGTGAACTACAAAAACGTTAAACTTGGTTTTATCCCTGATATTTGTCATACTCTGAGTACTCTTGGATTGCATAACTTTATTAATTCAGTATTATTACGCCCTGATACTCTTCCATCGAAACTTCAATGGAAAAGGTTTATAAAAGCTTCAGTATACTCGATGGATGAAAGGCGGTGGAAAGAAAGGACATCATCAGATGACGACTTCAAAATGTTTAATATGTTGCACCAATCCATTACAGGGGCAAGTGTATACTTTGTGTTTGATTGTAATCAGTATAAATATGTTCGGCTTTTCATTGCAAGACTCTGGTGCAAAGTACTTATCGATAATATAAGTCAATGTAATGAATGCAGTGAATATACTGACAATGTGGTTATACATCAAGTATATGAATGTTCTTCCTTTTGTCAAGAACGATGTGCTTATATGTTGAATATTGTAAATATTGATGCAGAGCTTGCATGTATGCTTTGTTCACTGGAAAAACATCATTTCTTTTATACTCTTTTAGGCGCCAGAAGTTTCATTGTTTTAGCTGATGACAAGCGTACTGACTTTCTGCGGCTCTCGTATCTATTTTTATACAAGTGTCTGAGTCGGACAATATAATATTAAGTTTGTCATGAAAGGTCAAATTTATTGACTTTATGTACTGTACGAGTTGAATTCTATGCTGAAAATAGGTATGTAAAATATGTAATATATTTAGTCTGTCGTGAATAGTCAAATTTATTGACTTTATGCACGTACGAGTTGAATACTACTTAATCTGCTGAAAACAGATATGTAAAATATGTAATATACTTATTCTTCTTGTTTACATGTATGTATAAAATATGCATTTAATATTAATATATAATGCTTTCTACCTCTCTTTTGATTCTACTCATTATGCATTTATTTGCCTGATTTTTTCCTTCTCTCTTTGTACTTGTTTATGCATATCATTATACAATGGTGGAAATAAAGATATTGAATTGAATTGAATTGAATACGTGTTTAGATATATTGCTGATCAATACATTCAAAGTTTACTTTAAGAAACATCGTTTTATTACAGGGAAACAGGAAACAGAACAAATAAATAAATAAATAAATAAATAAATAAATAAATAAATAATTTACTGACCTTCAACGTCAAAGCCGGCGCCCAACTGTTCTGCCATTTTTTGAATATTATATTTGAATATTTTCTTTATGTACGGATCCGATTGTGTACTTCAGGGAAAGAAATTGATACAGATCAAAATCAAAATTCTGAATCAAATTTTACGAAATGAGGATGCACCTTGAAATAAAACTTAGTTTAAGATTTGTTCTTTCCGAAAAGCTGAGAGCAACTGGTCAACATTTGGGTAACCGTAGTTTATAACTGGGAGGTTCTGGAATATTCCATTATAAATATAATACAGGCATTTTTCTCCCTTCAATCTTACGTAAGTATTAGATTAATCCGAGGCCGCAGTTATTGTTACACTGTTGCGCGAAAAATACATACAACTCCGTAGCCTTTTATAAGCGCTTTTTTTGTTATTAACGTTTACAGAGCCATTCATCATCGCCCCTGCGGAATAGGCATCGTGTGTAGTCTATGAAGTTTAATTATATAAATATTGAGGTTGAGGTTCGAACCAAAGGACCGAGCCTTAAAGTGTCATAGTGTGTCAATAAAAAAAATGTATGTGTTGAAAGTCCACATTTTCCATCGAGAGCACGGTGCATGTAATATTTTAGAGGGTAAAAAAAAAAAAAAAAAAAAAAAAAAAAAAAACAGCAACAAAATACAACAACAACAACAACCAGAGGGATATGTTCAAATTGACGATAAGTATATATAATCCATTTTCGCAAATTGTCAAGCATTTCTCCAAGCGACTAATTCTAGAATGAAATCTCGCAACATCGATGTTGCCATATTTTGAAAAGAAAATAGTGTCGAGTACATTACTTATTATCTAAAACTTATGTATTTAAAAGTTAACGAAATTATATTTTTAATAGAAACCCTTTTATTCAATAAGCGACACAATGTATGGGATGAACATGTTCTTCGCCCCATGATACGTCCAGGGTTTGGCCCCAAGTAAAGTGACCTGACAGAACGCGGTTATAACCCATTCATGAAAATGGGATGTGCCCGGATACCAAGTTGCTAGACAGTATTGCATTATACCCCATATTCAAAACAGATCGCGGGCCGATTAAAAGTTCTTACGTCGTATATATACAATGACGTCATATACAGATCTATATTTATCACAACTTCGTATTCATCATGCTCGAGCAATGAAAAAAATCAAGCATGTAATCTGAAACGTATAACATATATCGACAGGGAAACATTATCTATACTAGTCTCTCTCTTATTATCTATACTACTAATCTCTCTCTTATTATCTATACTAATCTCTCTCTTATTATCTATATCAATCTCTCTCTACGTTTTATGGATTCCAAACGTACTTTGCGCCAGGTAACGTTAAGATAGCCCTGTCCCAACGGGGTTCGAACCCACAACCTTCAGATCCGCAGTCATGAGCTTCTTAAAACCTTCCACATACACCACTATCAATATTTACAAGAGTGTTTGTGAGTGTTGTTCACGTAATCGATGTGTCAGTACAATTTCAACCCCTTAGTTTTGTGGAGAAGTATAGACCCGATCTATATTCAGCGTGTTTACTTGATGCTGCCATAACACTGTCCAGGAGGTAACCTTCTATATAAGTGTTTATTTCTCTCGTAGTACGATAGGGACCAGACCACGGGTATCAGTGGCATTGGCATCTGGATGCACATGTTGCAAAGTCCTACTTATAGTAAGCTCTTCTGTTTGAAGGGAGATCTTTTTATGTAGTTTGACAGACATTCCGAAAAGTGCCTGTCTGTCTGACCTGATTGGTGATTTCTATTTCCGTGTTAATATTTCAATACAGTCTGCCCGAATGTCGTGTAGATTTTCTAGCAGCAATGTTTACTTTATACACATATGATTAACCTAATTGTTGAAAATTCGTTTAACTAAATCAGGATCCATAAAGGTATGGCAATAAAGAGTTAAAAACATAATAAAAATAAATGATCAACAATAATGAAATCTTGTTGTCTGAGGTCTTGTGAAGTTAATGTCGATCCTGTGAATCTTGTAAGATTACAGCATCAAATGTCCAGTGGTCCCTAAAAACTTTTCGGAATATCTGTTTTGACAGCCTCAAATTAATGGTCCCCGGTTATCATACTCCGTTGTAAAACAAGAGCTGTTTGTAAGACAGCGTGCTCTAGACTACTCAAATTGTCCTTTATGAATATAGCCGAAAAAAGTAACTTATCTTAAAAAAATTTTTATTTTGTTTTAAACAAAATCAAGTCAGATTACTGACAACATAACGCCTTACAAAAATAATTGCCAGTTTAAGAAAGATACTGTCGAAGCATATGGAGTTTACAAAATAAACAAAATAAAACTTGATCGACTTGTAATTAAAGCAATATCCACCTATATGACTGATAAAAATAAATTGATGAAGTTATATTTTTTATTCACACACTCTTCTTGACAAGAGTTATCTAACTTGATTGTCTGACACCCCTGGATAATATTATTTTAGTTTTAAATAAATAACACACGTGGACATGACAGTAGCTTACGAAACTTCAACAAAAATTACTACGATAAAAAAAGTTCCGTAATTTGAAATAAATTCAGCCAAGAGAAATCTAGTAATCTATCTTGGTTGTATGATGTTTCAAGTCAATCTCATTAGTGTTTTCTGAGATATAAGCTTGATAGCAGCTTACAGGCAAAACTTAAACGAAACAAAAACGCAGACGTAAGGGAGACTGCAATATCTCTCATGTTCTTCGCATAATCGTCAAGAAAAATAACTAGAGTGACCCAGTTTCGGGATAACGCATGACTGGTGGTGGTACCATGCCACTGTTTACGACATGATACCATGCCACTGTCTACGACATGATACCATGCCACTGTCTACGACATGATACCGCAGTTGGGCAGCACTATATTCATCTCATCTCAGTCGCCTAAATGACTAACACGCAGAACTCAAACAATCAAAAGTAACACCCTTTTAGTTAACCCTTTCCCTCATATAGACTCATTTTGACGCACTCAATAAGTACCACATAAAGCCTGATCTGCAGAAAACCACAGTTAAACCTTACCAAATTTAATTATAAAGTCCTCATTTCCAGACCACTGAGGAGCAGCGAACAGCTTAATACCTGATCAGCCTGCGAGTTACTCGCAGGCTGATCTGGTTTTATGCTATTCGTATAGGTCTTTTCGTGGTATCCTCTATGAGGGAAAGGGTTAAGTAACGACTAGCGCATATGGTAAAGTACATCTCGTGAGGAAAGTATCAAATTTGGCATGACTGTTTGTCGGGTGGCACCCATTTTCCAAGATAAATATTCTCTACTTCCGATTCTTATTGACAAACTAATTAACTAAACTTTATGCACATTTTATTGTTTAAGAAAGTTAATTCTAGAAGCCAATGTAAGTAATGAATAATATCCATGAGTAATGACCAAGTACATAAATCTAACCACCGGGCTATGAAAAAGTGCATTATTTGCTGAGTTTCTGTGGCCAGTCTTTCTTTTATTATTATGGCCATATTTTAGACCTTGCGGTCAAGGATTCCCCACGAGTGGGTCCTGTTTTTTGCAGCAGAGACAGCATCGGAAGAGACAGTTGGATTCAAGGGAGTCCGGATGCGATACACTAGCTCATTTTGCGAATAGGCCCCTTGGTTCTTTTACGTGCCGGGTGTATAGCACCGATACACGGGAGACAAGTTCCTGGGTAGAACCAGTACTCCGAGTTCCCATAGCAACCCCATTTTGCCGAATGTCAGGCAAAGGTGCATCTGGTACCAATTTTATACATCTTTGGTTTGACGCGGTCACAGGAGGAAGTGCCCCGGCTGGGATTCTAACCCCAGACTTCCCGAACGCAAAGTGGACTCTCTACCACTGAGCTATTGCGCCATTCAACAAAATGGACCCAGCATTCAGGTAGGATTTTTTTTTAATGTAGCGCATGCTGAGGTTATTGCAGTGTAATTATTTCCATTCAAAACTTTATTTTGGTATACCTGAAATAATGCACATATCATTCAAGAAGTTTGGGAGAAAAAAACAACAACATTTAAACGTTGTATTTAACGACTCATCTAGTATTTATACTCCTTCCAGCTGGCTTCCGGTAGGTCGGTGGTTCTACCCGGATGCCTCCACGCATTCGGGGTCTTCCTCCACCTGTAATTAGCTAGACGTCGTTATATGACTGAAATACTGTCGAAGCGACAGTAAACTGAAATAGTCCAAGTATTTATACTTTTAATGTTTATAGTTTCAAATTGGTTTAATGAAAGGCCATAGACGGCCCATAAAGGTTCCATAAGAACCGACTGTTACTACCTAAAGAATTTACTAACCGAACGAATTGATGCCTCCTAATAATTAGTACTTAGTTCACAGCCGGCATCTGAGACAATGTAGATATTTGATATTCCAAGGGTCACCTTTGGATACAAAAGTATTAGTAGATCTACTACATTTGAAAACTTGTTTGAAAAAAGTGCATAATCTTATCAGAAAATTAAACACGAGATAATCTAGAACATTTCTATATTCATCATTATTTAGAGTGACCTTAATTCTCGTTCACACACACACGCATCTGTGAGATTTCGCCGCGGTGTCCCGAGTTTTGGAATCCATGCAGATTTGTTGATAAATAAACTCGTTTTATTTATTTTATTTTTTTGAATATTTTACTGCTTTTCTTTATCAATTTTTCTTTTTGCAATGAGTGAAAGATTGATGAATGATTAGAAAGTTTATATCACATGTATTCCAGGATCTTTTTCATCTCGTGTTCCAGGATTTCATCGACTTACTACACTACTGGCTAGTAAAGGGAGATCACTGCGTAGATTTGTTAACATGCTAATACAGTTACCTATCCTGGAATAAAAATAAAGAAATAGAAGAAGAAAACATATTGAGAATTGATCTTCTAAGTGATACGCGTTTTAATATGTCTAGATTTGTATTCCTAGTGTCGATAGCAATTTGAATGACTTTAATCGTAATTATTTCTTCCAGAGGTTATATAATTTTCTTAAATATGTTAATCTAGATTCATCTCACTGATAATGTAATATATAGATCTACATGTATATGAAGTGTTTTTTTTTGTTTTGAGGAAAGCTTAAGTCCATGTAATATACATGTACATTGCATTTTTAATTAAAAGACATTCTTTAACCTTGTTAATAATGTGTGTTAAATCTGCATTCAATAATGCAATACTGAGTCGTTAGCAAGTCAGCGTCTATATCCTCTCGCTCTCTGTATCAAGCTCATCCACAATATGTGACAACTTATCATAAGTTACATTACTTTAACCCTTTCCCTCATATAAACTCATTTTGACGCATTCAATAGGTACCTCATAAAGCCTGATCTGCAGAAAACCACAGTTAAACCTTACCAAATTTAATTATAAAGTCCTCATTTCCAGACCACTGAGGAGCAGCAAACAGCATAAAACCTGATCAGCCTGCGAGTTACTCACAGGCTGATCTGGTTTTATGTTGTTCGCATAGGTCTTTTCATGGTTTCCTCTATGAGGGAAAGGGTTAAAGTGAATCAGGGGCCTGTTTCGCTAAGCTTCGTATGGACAAATTTGGTCAGAATTGTAAAGTAAATCACCCTGCATTGCATCTACTTATTTCTTATTTGCACAATAAAACATGATGATAAATAATTGGCCCATTAACTTTTAAATTATAATTAACATCTGTGAATTGACGTATATGAAGAAATTTTTCGTACATTCAATGAAACATGCCACAGACTCCAATAAACTGCATGGTGTTGTATTTGATAATAAACAAGGACACTGGAGCGCCAAGAGAAAACCCACGTGTCTGGACGGGCGCCCATCATACCCTTTTACGTACGTCACCTCGAGATCCAACCTGGGACGCATTGGTGAGAAGCTAAACAAATATTTTTCCTTATTAAGGTAATAATTTATGTCAACTTAGTCAAGTACTTGAACATTTCAGACAACAGGAATAGTGGAATACACTAGTTTAATTAACCCTTTCCCTCATATAGACTCATTTTGACGCACTCAATAGGTACCACATAAAGCCTGATCTGCAGAAAACCACAGTTAAACCTTACCAAATTTAATTACAATATCCTCATTTCCAGACCACTGAGGAGCAACGAACAGCATAAAACCTGATCAGCCTGTGAGTTACTCGCAGGCTGATCTGGTTTTATGCTGTTCACATAGGTCTTTTCATGGTTTCCTCTATGAGGGAAAGGGTTAAGCATCCCTAATCACTAAGTATTATTTTCAGATTACGAGCCTGATATATAATATACATCATATTTTTCCATCTCTAATCATGACATGGCATAACAGAACATATAAAACATATAAAAAGTTAGTAAAACTGATCTTTATTTAAGTACATGGACATCATAAAATTGTATTCAAATGTAAAAAAGTCTAACATAACATGTTCAGACAGTCTCTCTCATTTTTTTTATTGACAAATTATCATCCATTCAAACAATCATACTAACATTTAAAATGCATATTATGATAAGTTAAATAAGATGAATAAACCTCCTTCTTCTCTTTTATTGTAAAAACTTGTGAGAAAAATAGCAACATGTTTTGTCTCAAGGAGAAGAATTTCAGGAATTTCTTACTAGAACCAATTTTTTTTAAGTTTCTGAATAAAACAGCTAATCTTTTTACTGTAAAAATGAAAAAGAATGGGACACCTGTTGTTCAAATTACACTGTTAGATCTGCAGAGCAAACTGTTGTACAAAAAAAAAAGAAAAGTAAAATCTTCTTTAATTGCAATTGTTTAATCATTTAATAAACTCATCTTTAGAATTTCATAGTTTTTTCACATAATAGATATTTATGTATTTTTTGCAGTTGTGATCATATATTATGTACAAGTCAAAAATAGTATAAACAGTGAAGGTGATTAACATCCCCGCGCACCACTTTGACACAAAAAAGGGCTATAATTCTTACAAAATCACTGACAGAGTTACCTGCACTTATCATGAGAGTGTGAAGGCATTATAAACAAGTTGTTAAACTTCATGTAATGTTGAGTGCAGGATGGGATGGTGTGTGGCAGGATGTGACAAGTGTGTTTCCTATATAGCTCCTAGTTCATAATGTGAAGCAGGTTATAATAAAATGTCTGTTTTTGTTTAACCCTTTCCCCGCATATAGACTCATTTTGACGCACTCAATAGGTACCACATAAAGCCTGATCTGCAGAAAGCCAAACTCAAACCTTACCAAATGTAATTGTAAAATCCTCATTACCAGACCACTGAGGAGCAGCGAACAGCATAAAACCTGATCAGCCTGCGAGTTACTCGCAGGCTGATCTGGTTTTATACTGTTCGCATAGGTCTTTTCATGGTATCCTCTATGAGGGAAAGGGTTAACCACCATCTTTGTACACACACACACACACACACTGAAATCTTTCTCTGTACACACACTGGACTACAAATCCAACTGAACAACCTGGGTCTTCATGGTTATTTAACATTAAACCAGTGATGTCAGCTATGCCTGGGCTTATACAGTAGGATCCTACTGGTGCTCATCCATTCATATTTTGATGCTCTCCTAGGTACATTCAAAGTTCACACCAAAAATCAATTATGATGGAAAAGTCATATATCTGGATTCAGATTGCTCAATTTAAAAACAGGCATCAGGCATTTCACCTTACAATTAAAAAACATAATGCACCTATATTTCATTTAGTCTATGCATGGGAGAACAGGGCAACACCTAGGTTTTCTCACAGCTCACTTCCTGTGTGACTTGACTTAATCTCTTCACTATCAATCTTCAAGCGCCTTTAAAGACTTTAACTAGGTCTGTATTTTTAGTCATGTACACCTGCATAAAGGTGCCTCATTATGTCCGTATTTTTGTTGACACAATCTTCCCGTAGCCGCCTCTCCCCTCGTCAAAATCTGACCGATACTCATCTCTAACCTGTGAACAATGAAAGAAAACAATAATAACATAAT
Source organism: Solen grandis (assembly GCA_021229015.1). Taxonomy (NCBI): domain Eukaryota; kingdom Metazoa; phylum Mollusca; class Bivalvia; order Adapedonta; family Solenidae; genus Solen; species Solen grandis. The sequence continues at coordinate 31,831,208 of CM037780.1, read as the reverse complement.
GATAGTGACAATTATATATATTTATATGTCTTATTTCTGATTTATTAAAACAGATTTAAGTAGTTCCTCAGTAGAAACGCAGTACTGGGGTTCATCCCTACATCCTTGGTGCCAGAGTCCATCATGCTGACCCTGTTGCTCTAGACATGGGTATTATGGGCTGTTTTTTAGGGCTTTTTTCATTAAAAGTAGGACAAAGATCAAGCTTGCCTGTATAATGAAGAGGTCCATCCACTAAAGCAACTGTCCGAATATTGAAGCAATTCAATGAAGCACATATAAGTTATACTAGTAGCAGATTAACCAAAAGGTAAACCTGTCTAAACACAACTTTTTTCATTAAAAAAAAAGGTCGAAGGTCAAGGTCACAAGGTTAACTGTATTATGTAAAGGTCCATCCACTATCTTAAGTAAGTCATCAATTAAAAAGACTGAAAGGATGGAATATTTTGTTGAAAAACCAGTCCAAAGTGGGTTTTTCATCAATAATCAATTGTAAGATTGAAATCATAGGTTAAAATCAAATAAAAATTGGTTGTTACTTGGCAATAAATAAAAATCTTCTTCAACCAATGGCAAAATCTATTGTTTGAAAAAATCTTTTGTTATATTTATAAATGAAAACCCTACTCTTTGCCATTTCTCTTTGAATGAACCTGTATATCAAAAAATGTTTGTACAGTGTGGACATACCACGTGGTATATGACGTCATTTTAAGCTGTCACAAGCAGCATTACTTGCCTCGATTCGAAAGAGAAAACTGCTGTAAGTAATTTATTTCTTCATCAATTTTAACGGGATATAGTGCATGCAAAGCAGAAAATTGTGAACTACACAAAAACCCTAATGATTCTTTTGTCAGATAAACTGTGTTTCCTAACATTAGGGAGAACATTATATGTGCTTTATGTTAGCAAATAAAATTTCACAAACTTGGAAGGTTTCCTGAATGTTAAGAAAATCTGTACATATAACAAAAGAATCATTGCGGCATGTGTGTAGGGCACAATTTTTTGCTTTGCATGCGCTATATAACAATAGAATACTTACAGCAGTTTTTTCCCTCTGAATTGATGCAAAATATGCTTTTCGCATTAGCTTAAAATGACGTCATATACCACGTGGTATGGCCACACTGTGTAATCAATTTACTTTCCCAGTAAAATGTTCCCTCAACTAAATTTGCCATACAGAACAGTGCTTACCTGGTATAACATACCCAAACACATGAAGATTCAACTCTATCCTTAGTTTCAAACCCTCTTCTCTTTTGATGTAAATGATCAAATGCCTGAAGGGCTAAAATTGTGTTAAGCATGAGAAAGTCGAAAGTGCCAAATATTTTTGGAAAGAGCACACATTGATTTATGCTACTTGGATTTCGTGAGAGGTGTAAATTACTTAGTTAAAGAGGAGAGATTAAAGAATTGAGTTGACAGTCTAAATGAATGCATGATTCCTATAATTTATAAAGCGTCCCAAGTCAGCAGTGTGCAATTTTAAATGCATCTACTAATAATATTTATACAATCAAACACTGAAAGTATAGTGCAAAACCAATATCTGCTCAACACATTATAAGGTTGAAAAGATTTTTAGAAATATGTTAACCAGATATTAATGAATACAATAACTTAAACTTGCCTCTGAAAAACTGCTATTTTTTTCAAATGCATAAGGGAGGCTCAAAACAAAATTTCAAAGTATGACTTGTCCATAAGACAACTTCTTTAAGCCATGTCTCTTTCTTTCCAATCCTTTTAAAAGTGATAAAATTTGAACTTTTTTAAAGCATGTCTGATGCAAAATGCATTTGGAAAATCTTACACGCATTTTACTGGGACTGTGATAAGGCTACAATGTATTATACAGGCTTTGTTTCCTAAGATATTCTCGTATCAAAGTTATAGTTGTTACACGAGATAGGGCGTGAAATAAACACGAGTGATTTGTTTTTGCTTATTTAAGTACTCTTCTATAACGCTCAAACTAATGAAGTCTGTCTATATAAAAGTTTGTCTTAATTTAAATGATTTTAATGTCATTTTGTGTTTCTTCATTATCTTTAAACATGTATTATGAAACAAAATAAAATCTTGTTGTCCCATCAACTATTGAAATTAACAACTAACTAGCAACACATGGTGTGAGGCAGCATAATTACGTCACTACCACAATCAGTGTATATACACGAATGTAAACAATTGATATTTTGAGTATTGAAACTCCAGGAATAAATTCACGCCCTATTCTTGTGTTATACAACTTGTACTCTGATTGGTAATCTTGTTACAAGGATTGTTCAAATATGAATGCATCTTAGCACATAAAAATGTATCCTTCACAGATTTTATATAGGAACGTATTTCAAAGTCATACTCCGATCTTCTGCCAACCATTTTGTATTTAGTATACATGAGTAGGCAATGTTTAGTGAGCAAGAGACATAGCTAAAGTGAACATATTTTAATAGATGTGGTATCAACTATCAATGTTAATCTACCATGTATATCTACTCAGTAATCTTGATTTCCTTGTGATTTTCATATTCCCTGATCACCATTTCAAAACCTTGAACAAAATAGAAACTCTGAATGCCATTTCAATATTTAATTTGGAAATCGTCTGGATAGCACATGGGTATACAGTGCTTAACTGTGAACTTACCCATTTCCCTCATAGAGGACACCATGAAAAGACCTATGCGAATAGCATAAAACCAGATCAGCCTGCGAGTAACTCACAGGCTGATCAGGTTTTATGCTGTTCGCTGCTCCTCAGTGGTCTGGAAATGAGGACTTTATAATTAAATTTGGTAAGGTTTCACTGTGGTTTTCTGCAGATCAGGCTTTATGTGGTACCTATTGAGTGCGTCAAAATGAGTCTATATGAGGGAAAGGGTTAAAACGCCACCTGGCAGTTACTTCATTACAACCAAGGGAAAATAATTTTCTTTTAATTCGTACCTCAAACAAAACATTTATTTAGCAAGATACGTTCTAGATGCAGTCATATTTTAACAATCCTTATATACAGCAAAGGCCACAAACACGATTTTACCAGGCAAACCATTAAAAGCTCAGTCTTGATTTCAGTCAGAAAACAAGAGAGAACAATGAATATTTTCTTTTTATTTCATTATAATTTAAGAATCACCAAAATATGTTTGAAGTCAATATTTACATGAGAACTACTGGATACATACCTGTTGTCAAATATAATCCAATTAAACAACCTATTTCACTTTATCCAGATCAAAGAATATATAAGAATATAAAGAACAGGTAAAAGTATAGTACATATGAGTATTTACTTTCATCATATTAAAAAAAATGAATAAAAAAAATAATGATTGTTCAAATTCATTTTCACATGACCAGTGTATTAATAAATAACCAGCATGCATTTTCATACAACCAAAGCTATGTAGATTGTGATAAATGAACAGTGTGTGTGTATATATATATATATGGTTCTCACTAACTACTTATTTGAATTTGGAGTCCTGGCCCCGTGTTTTCGAAAAATACTTAAATACAATGTCAGACTTATAATCAAATATCTGTTCAAGTATGATTCTCCAACAAAAAAAAAACTCTCACTCAAAACTGACACTTAAAGCTTAAGTTTGAGTAATATGGAGTGTTCTCACATATGCATTCCGGTAATTTAGTGGAAATTTGACTGCGCTAAGAATGTTCTTTAAAAGACGTTGTGTGTGCTTAAAAAGACGTTGTGAACATGGCTCATTTATCAAACTATGTTGAGCATGATAATCATACTAAAGATAGTGTTAAAGAATGGTTTTCAATGTCTAAAAGGTCTTGGGGCCTGGACTTCAATTTTTGCGGAAAGAACTCCTATTTTTCTGGTTGTCTCTTATATAACAACATGGGAGGGTTCCAAGTTTTTGGCAAATTAAAGACTAGGGTGTTCAGACTCTTTGTAAGAACCCTGTTTATTTATGCAAACTCAGTTTATTATTTGCTTCCTGATGAAATACAGGGTTTTATCAGTGAGATATAATCTATATCAATCCACACTGTGGCTGATATAGATATGCCGGAACTACTTTTTATTGGGAGATAATTGGGGTAATATGTAGTCTTGAAGTATTACCTAGTCAATTTATCAAAATGGACTTATTATGCTAACAGTGTTTAGTAAACACATAAATCCAATTGATAAATGTCTGAATTGTTTTTCTTTACAACTATCCAATATGGCGGACAAAATGTGTATTCAAAAGAACATGAATTCATGAGCGTGTGAAAAAGAACAATTACACAAACTAGTTCCATTCTTTCGTCATCAGTTTGTTTGTTTTGAGTGGACTTGGAATATATCTCATCAAACAGTAATACAATTGTAATATCAGTATTGTAATTGTATCACTGTTCGATGCGATATATTCCATTTCCACTAAAAACAAACAAATATCCTCTATATATTTGTACTTTTTCAGAAAAAAATTTGAGAGATTGAGTTTAAAAAAAAAAAAAAAAAAAAAAATTCTCATTTTATCTTTACTGATATAATAAAAATGTTTACTTGACTTTTATAACAATATAGAAATGTAAATCTGATAAAAATTGATTATTTAAAATACTGCTTTTTTAAAAATACAATACCACACTTCTTTAAGATATCTGTCCAAATCATTATATTATTATTCTAGTCCACAGCATAAATTCCTTTCTTGTCATAGTTAAGTCGACAGAAACATCTTTTTTTCTGTCATGAAAGCATGCAATGTCGTAGTTAAGTCATCTGCTGTGCCCGACGAACAGTCCCTTGAATGTAGATACCACACATCAACTCGTGTACTCCTTACTGTGGATTTTTGTTGCGACTATTTTTCCGTAGCCACCTCTACCTTCGTCGAAATCTGTTCGGTACTCATCTCGCACCTGATAGAAAATACCAGCACAGCAAACACATCAATGACATCATTATGTGTGACAAAAAAAAAAAAAAAAGGGTCCTTTTCGCTCACCTGATTTGGTGAAATTTTGGATGGTACAAGGGTCATAATCAAACTTGTTCAAGACTGCTCAAGAAATGAAAATGCTATAGTGTAAATAAATTATGGATGACAGACAAACAATTGACATACAATGACCTCAAAAGCTGTGTATTCAGGGGTGTACGGATTGAGAAAGAAAAAGAGTCATTAAAAATAAAAAAACATTGATATGATCTCTTTTCTTTTATAAATATAAGAAAAATGCATCAGAACTGACAATATACAATGCATTGTATATTCTTTGATCGATTTCTATTAAGTTTAGAATACTTCATAAGAAAAAAGAGCTTCTTTAAAAACTGTAACCTAACACATTCCTGAAGATTGTAAAACACCTATCCTTTTCGATGATTTAGATCAGGCAACAAGCAAAAAAATTAAAGTAATAGGGAACCTGGTGACAATAAAGATACTGATTTATTAAATAGAAAAGTCTTTTTAGAATGCGTAATTTTTTTGTAAAGTCTATTTGAATTTATTTTGAATGGTAGAGACACCTGTAAAATGTGTGAAATTAAGAAGAGGACATATAACAGTGTAAGTGACAGTTCCTCACCTGACCCCCTGATCTTCCCCGCCCATACTGACGCCCCTCCCTGAAGCCTGCATCCCAGTCTGCTCTCACAATCCTGTCATCGAGCCGGGTACCATTAACATATCTGATTGCCATCTCAGCATCAACGCGAGTGTAGTATCTGATGTTTAGTTAAGGATAATACAGGCTCTGCAAGTCTTCGGAATAGAATAATTTTGATGATATGAATGTATGCTTAATCATAAAATCATATGCCTTGATCCACTTATTAATGGTGGGACACAAATAGTCTATGGTGGTCTATACAGTTTAGACTATTGTCTGTTGTGTGGGATGTATTGTCAAAATTTAACTCCACCACCACGCAGGTCTATTGATCTTTTGTAGAGCCGGAAACCACGGGTTGGAACTGTAACATGATATAGCGTGGTTTTTAGGTATATACCACGGTACGTACCACGATATACAGCACAAAATATTCCGGGACTTGTGTTTAAGACTATTAATATATCAAAATTTTACAAAGGAAAACAAGCCAAGGTCATAAACAAATGAATATTAAAAAAAAGAGTGTATTTTCTAATATTTAAATGGAAAATGATACATTTACATCATATCTATGCAGATATTTGATATTAAACAATAAAATGATCAGTAACAACAAAATTATTGAAAATTTGAACTTTTTCATTTCCATTATACGGAAACCACCTAAGTACCAGTATTGTTCAGCCTTGTACTGGTTTTTACCACAAGCTGCTTCAGGCCGCAGTTTACCGGTATACCAGTAAAACCGCTCACCTCTTATCTTTTGTACTAGTTCTGGCTCATGCTTGTCTTCACACAGCCATACTAGCTCCTCTACAACCTGCAATCCCATAAATTAAGTTCTACTGTATAGAAAATTCTAAAATGCTAAAATATACATACAGTGCACATACATCCATGTCAAGTTGTTTTGTTTGGGACTGTGTTGTAATTGACTCAAGTGCATGGTGACTGTGGTCAGTATTACATTACATAATTTTACTGATATCTGCATTTCAGGGGAGGTGTCCGAGCAGCACTGAATCCATCGTAGGAAAACCCATGTTCGCGGAATACACTTGCTTCTTAATCAACTGTGGGATATTCAAATATCAAAACTTTGTACTCCTGAATTATTAATTAGGTATTTCATTGGATCCGTGGCTCAGACAGCACGGCAATGGCAGTGATCATTTGACCAATGAAACAGCACAGGCTTTTGAGAGAAAGCTTTGTTCTACAATGTGACGTCACACTCCTCGTTTAAGTCTAGCGGTTTTAAATATGGTAACAATGACTCAGCTTTTGCTTTTGTTATTTCAATGAAGAGTACTCAAAATACTACATGTGATTTCATTAGTAGCTGATTAATATTCATGGAAATGAAGTTTTGCCAGTGAAAAATCCCACGGTATATAATACAGAAGTGATAATGGAATATATACTGTGTGTTTTCAAAGATGCACTGAATCTACCCAGTCTATAATTATGCAACGGTTTCATGACACACTATCCTATCGGGGAAACTGTATTATTGAAAAACAGAAAATACTGGAACTATCACTAGAGGTGATTAATACCATCTCATTCCACCTTGTCTTCATGTAATGTGAGTGTAGGACTAGGACGGGATGTGATGTGAGTGTAGGACTAGGACGGGATGTGATGTGAGTGTAGGACTAGGACGGGATGTGATGTGAGTGTAGGACTAGGACGGGATGTGATGTGAGTGTAGGACTAGGACGGGATGTGATGTGAGTGTAGGACTAGGACAGAATGTGATGTGAGTGTAGGACTAGGACAGGATGTGATGACAAGTGTGATATGTAAAGAGCCCCAACTTCTGCAAAGCAGGGGTATAACTTGAGCAACAATAAAGCTGAATAACACCCCAGGGCTCACCCTCACCAAATGAGAAAAATTAGAGCCAAATTTAAGAAGTTGGAGCCAAATTTAATGCAAGTGGCTCCAATATAATTATTTTCAGACAATTTTCTTTTCTTTACATGATATATGTATTTGTTATATCTGAACTGTCAAGGACACATTCAATTCGTGCATAATATTTATAAATAACTAGACTACCGATACCTTGACAGTTGAGTGAGTTGACTCAACAATATAAAAAAAGATAATGAACTTTTATATTTTTTTGAAAAATGGGACTGCATGTGAATGTAATAAGCTCCCACTTGATTAAATGTGAAGAAAAGTATAATAATGGTTATTGTTTAAGAGCCTCAAGTTAAAGGATACTCAACAAAACAGAAGCCACAAGGAGTCTTCTTTACCTTATCTAAACCCATGATAATTCTTTTGATATCTCCACATCTGCTGAACAGTTCATGGATTTGTTCTTCTGTTGTGTAGAAAGAGAGATTACCAATATACAGAGTGGAACTGTTTTTCAGAAGGTTTTCTTGCTCTGTCCTGCTGCCCTGTAATATATGTTAAATTAGCTTGAAAGGTAAACCTTACAAATTACTACCATATTAGGTGCCATCTTTTTCACATTCTTTCATTTTTTTCTTGAGGAAGCATCTTATACAATAGCATAAGATTTTGATTTTCCCTTGCGTATCTAACAGAAAATGAGTTGTAGAGCAAGTGCTACAATTTCCGGTATGTTACAGTTAAAAGCTTGTTTTTATATTTTCATTGGTCAATTGCAGTGAAATGCATAATATCCTGTGTTTGCATCACACAATCACAGAAAAATTCCTAGACATGCACTAATTGGCTTACGGTCTTTTTTTCTTCATAAAAATCAGTGTAGAAGATGACTTTACTGGCCAGTTTGATTATTAAGGAGACATTTGGAGCTTTTAGGAATCCCGTACTGAAGAAAATGTTAAAAGAAAAAATATCAAAGATGTACATTAATGAATACATATATGACCATCCAAGACTACAAGATTCTAGACGGAATAAGTTATTCAATACAGAAGAAGAAGACAGGATAACTAAACAAACCGTTGCGTATTAAAATCGCTTACCAAAAATACACACCTACCTCAATTAAAATGCTAATTATTGATTACAATTAAAAGTGCCGATAACTGTCTCACACTGTCGATAACTATCACATGTTTGTGACAGTGTTTGCATGAAAATTTCATGGCTTGAAAAATTACAAACAGCCAATCAAAGATGTAAAAATGAAATACAACATTGTTTACATGTATGTCCAACATAGGTTTAGGTCAGCGTGACATTTACTGTTTAGGTGCCGATAACTGTAGCATTTGCTCTACTTATCAGGAATATTATTCTGAACAGTTCTGAAATTTTGTTATAATAATTTTATTTTTTTACTTCATAATTAACCTATATATAAACAGTAATATCATGACAATGATATTATTAATTGACAATTTAAAGCTTTTTTTAACTTCCTTTCGCCAAAAAAATCCTTTCATGTTTTAGTTTACACTCTCATTTTTGTGTCATGTGAAACCAAATATGGATGAAATGATGCCGTCTGTGTACCTGGATTTGCTTCATTTTTTTTTTTTTTAGTCCAATGTTTGAATAAAGAATGAAAATTAAAAATTACGTTATGATATTTAAAATGAATATATTAAAGAGTTAAACTGGAGTTAAAACTTAAATAATCATTACTTTAATTTGTTGGGGACAGCAAAGCTATTTTTACAGCAAAACAGTTATACTTGGCCTGTAGATATACTTGGTAAATAGTGACTGTGTACTGTACATGTACAGTACATAACTATTTCTTCCGAGACTGATAATGTAACAGATTATTTATATTCCCAAGATAACATGTCATAATTTATACAAGTGATAAAAGCATTGCCTTTGCCTTCTACTTTCTGTTTCCATAATATCAATCATATGCAAACTTTACACGTGAAATATGAATTATGGAAGTATAACTGTAAAGTGTACCTTAAAATGCTGGTCTCGATAAGAACT
>CM037780.1:31771583-31821583 GCA_021229015.1 Solen grandis | reverse complement strand
TTTTTTTTGATAAAAAGATTTTCAGTTTTTTCCAAATTAAGTCTTTGTAAAATTAATTGACCCCAAGGACGAGGCCAGTTTTGACCCCACAACTACGATTTAAACAAACTTGGTAGAAGTCTACTACAACATGTTACTCACCAAATAATTTAACTCCAGACCTTGTGGTTTCTGACAAGATTTTTCTAGTTTTTCCTATATATAAGTCTATGTAAAATCAAGTGACCCCAAGAGTTGGGCCAATTTTGATCCCAGGGCCATGATTTGAACAAACTTGGTAGAGGTTTATACTAGGCCATGTCACACAACAAATATCTAACCTCTAGGCCTTGTGGTTTCTGACAAGAAGATTTTTCTCGGTTTTCCTAAATAAGTCTATGTAAAATCAGTTGACCTCAGGGACGGGGCCAATTTCGACCCCAGGGTCATGATTTGATCAAACTTGGTAATGGTCCATAAGACAGTGCCACACACCAAATATCTAAGCTCTAGGCCTTGTGGTTTTGGAGAAGAAGATTTTTAAAGATTTCACTTTAAAAATCTATTTTTAGCTCCTGTGACCCAGATATGCAACGGACCGGAACCATCTTTGGTAGGGCTTCATGCAAGGAACATCCCAGGCAATTTTCATCAAATTTGGCCAAGTGGTTTAGGAGGAGATGTTAAAAGAAAATTGTTGACGACGGATGCACGTACGGACGCCGGACAAAAGGTGATCACAATAGCTCACCATCGGACCATAAATTACAAAGTTATCAGTCGAGAAGTGGGATTGACATGAACATCTTTTTGCCGATTTTTGCCGTCTTCTTCAGTTGTAATTGTCTATACCTAAAAGCTGTTACAGATAGGTCAAAACATTAAGAAAAATGAAATGTTGGAAATCGGAAGACCTTTCGTATGGTAACTAGGTTTTATACGTCCTGAAGATAAGTTGGTTGTATAATGGTATGGCGCTTGTCCGTCCGTCCGTTTCCGTCCAGTCCGTCCGTTCGCCACAGTGCCGCTCAATTACTTGAAAACTATTAGGTTCGCTGCCTTCATACTTTGTAGGGAGGTTGGTCATGGCCAGTTGATGCTTCCTATTGATTTTGAGGTCATTAGGTCCAAGGACAAGGTCACAGTGACAGTAAAATCCTTGTCTGCACAATAATTTGAGAAGGGATAAGCCAAGGCTTGTGAAACTTGGTAGAGACATTGCACATGGCAGGTTGATGACCCCTTTGGGTTTTTGTGGTCATTAAGTCAAATTAGTAAAAAATAATATAGTTCCTCAATAATACTTTCACCATTATTATCATAGTAAGCAATTTATGTATTAGACAAAATGAAAATAAAATATTGCAGGTTTTAGGAAAATAATAATGAGTTTAATATGAACAACAATCGTTTGCGATAAATTCCATAAAATTAAAAATATAAACGATAACTATTACATAAAATTGATGTTTTACACATATAGTAGTAGTATTTTGCCCACTTTAACGTCAAAAAGGTCGAACTTAACCCTATATAGTGTAAACAAGATGATGGTTCTATTAAAAGATACGGGCGGTCGTGTTACTTTTTATAGTAACTCGTTTATAGCGCATGTTGGACATTGCAGCAGTTTTTTTTTGTATTTAAAATTCCCAACAATATACGAAGCTGACTCGATCTAAGTTCCCGACCCTAGACTGAAAATAACATATGATCATTAAATATACAGTGAATATTCTGAATAAAAATGTGTATATATCTTAAAAAAAAAAGTGTATATTCTATAGTATTTTAATCGCTAATAACTAATATACGATTTGGTATAATATATTCGTTAGAAAAACGTAAGAGATGCGTCAATAGGGGGTGCCTACTCTCCGATAATACTTTAAACGGCTCAATAAGTCTTAATTTATTACAATTAAAATACGGTATAAAATATAATCCAGTTTAGTCCGTATATAACCAGCTATAATAAGTGCTCTCAGTGAGTCTTAATAAGTTTTTATTTATGAACAATTAAAATATGGAAGGCATCATTTTTTCTAGTTTTAAGTATGATGAAATACACTATCCCATTAGTAACAATAATTGATGCCTTACGCCGTGAAGCCACACCGTTTATAGAACTGTCCAGAGACTCAGCCATGCGTAATTCATAAACGAGCGACAGTGCACTTATAACATTAATTTTGACACTTAACGGTATGCAACATTCTACAGTGTAAGTATTTCCATTGGACGCAATTAAATGTGTCAAAATTCGTATTATTGATAAACAGCATTTACCCCCGGAGAGAAGGTGCACATGCGATATGAAAGTCAGTAATTAAATAATCCTACTAGGTTGATCTAAGGTCACTGTTTCTGATTTTACACATAGTTACAAGAGTATTATTCAAACATTATAAATAAACCCCGTTATATATTTAATCTCGCCTTCCTAATGGGCACCCATCGCAGTGATAAATTATATCGCATTTTAACTTTTTTGCAAAAACCATTTATATTTATTTATGCACACATGTATACACAAAAAAAAAACGTATCTCAGAGAGAAAGAGTTTATGTTTCTCTTTCTCTCACACACACACACACCACTTGCGCGACAGAATAAATAATAGAGAGCGGAAGAGAGAATACGCGTTTTCAAATAAACATTTTTTTTTTTAGATATAACGGGTAAAGCATATCTCCCGGTTTAAAATACCCCGCTGGTCAAGCAAGCTACACTATCAGAAGCAATTTGTCTCTAATGAGCTATTAGTGCGCTAATGGACCAAGGAGGTGAAAATCAGAAGATCTGTAGTCGAGGGGAGCGGGGTTCGGCGGATGAAATAGACTTAAGATAAGTTCCCCCCGCAATACGAGATGTCGCATCTTCTCGTAGTCAGATTGCCGTTCAGGAGCATAACTTTGTTGGACGTGAAACAGGTGAGTCAAGCAGAGGATCTCCATTACGAGTATTTAAATCCCGAATGTTATCGTTGTTGTATAAGTCATACGTGCTGTAATTTTTAAAACGATTTTTCTGTGTTAATCCAAGGAGTATCCAATGATTTTACATAATAAGGCCATAGAGTGGTAGTAGTAGTAAAAGTATTGTGATGTTGGTAGTCGTAGGGTAATAGTAATGGTGATAATGTGGGTTGTAGTCGTAGTAATTGTAGGGAGAATATGAGAAGTGAATGGTTTGTGAAGATGCGTAGGAGGAGTTGTGTGAATGGGACTTGGAGAGTTACCTTTATTTAGATTGTAGAGGCGCCATCTCTAAGAAAAAAGTTTATTTTAGGATTTATTGCATAACGTTACGAGTCAATCCATGCTGCTAGTGATTGATGATTCTCGAATTAGGAGATGGTGGTAGTAGTCGAAGTTATATCGTTGTGTGTTAGTAGTTGTATCAGTAGTAGTAGTAGTGATACTAGTGGTGATGATGGTGATAGTACGAGTAGTAGTAGTAGTAGTGATACTAGTGATGATGATGCTGGTGGTAACAGTAGTAGTAGTGGTAAAAGTGGTGGTAGTAGTAGTAGTGATTATAATAGTAATGGTGATGATGCTATAAGAAGTAGTAAATATAGTAGTGGTGATGGTGGAAATAGTAGTAGACGTAATTGTAATAGAAGTGGTGATGATGCTGGTGGTGAAAGTGGTGGTAGTAGCAATAGTAGTGTTGATGGTGGTAGTTGTAGTAGTAGTAGTAGTGGTGGTGATGATGCTGGTAGTAATAGTTGTAGGTGTAGTAGTAGTTAATAGTGGTGGTGAGATTGTCATAGTAGTCGTATATGGTGGTGCTGAAAAGGGTGGTATAAGTAGATTGTTATAGTAGAGGTGATGATGATGGTAATGATGGCTCAGTTAGTAGTAATAGTAGTGAGATGATGATGGTGTAGAAAGTTAGTAGTAATTGTAGTGGTGATGGTGGTATTAGTAGTAATTGTAGTGGTGATGATGGTAGAAGTAGTAATAGTAGTGGTGATTATGGTGGTATTAGTAATAGTGGTGATGGTGGTGGTAGTAGTAGTAATAGTAGTGGTGATGGTGGTAGGAGTAGTAATAGTAGTGGTGGTGGTAGTAATAATAGAAGTAGAAGTGGTGATGATGGTTGTAGTAGTAAAAGTAGTGGTGATGGTAGTGATGTTGGTAGTAGTAGTTATAGTAGTGGTGATGGTGTTAGTAGTAGTAATAGAAGTGGTGATGGTGGTAGTAGTAGTAAAAGTAGTAGTGATGAAACTATTAGTGATAGTTGTGGTGATGATGGAAGTAGTAGTAATAGTAGTGGTGATGGTGGTAGTAGTAGTAATAGTAGTGGTGGTGGTGGTAGAAATAGTAGAAGTAGAAGTGGTGATGATGGTAGTAGTAGTAAAAGTAGTGGTGTTGATGGTAGTAGTGGTGATGTTGGTAGTAATAGTAGTGGTGATGGTGTTAGTAGTAGTAATAGAAGTGGTGATGGTGGTGGTAGTAGTAATAATAGTGGTGATGGTGGTAGTAGTAGTAGTAATAGTTGTGGTGATGGTAGTAGTAGTAAAAGTAGTGGTGTTGATGGTAGTAGTAGTAATAGTTGTGGTGATGGTGGTTGTATTAGTAAATACATAGTGGTGATGGTGGTAGATTAGTAGTAGTTAAATAGTTGTGTGATGGTGGTTGGTAGAGTAGTATTAGTAAGTTTGATGGTGTGTTAGTAGTAGGTATAGTTGTGGAGTTGGTGGTAGTATTAGTAAATAATAGTGGTGGATGGTGGTACGTAGTGTAGTAATAGTGGGTGATGGTGGTATTAGTAGTTATTATAGTGGTGATTGTGGTCGTAGTAGTAGTCATAGTTGGGGTGATGGTGGTACGGTAGTAGTAATTGTAGTGGTTGATGATGGTATTTCGTAGTAGTAATAATAGTAGTGATGGTGGTAGTAGTCTTATAATAGTGTGGTGATGGTAGGTTGGTTGTTAGTAGTTATAGTTGTGGTGTGGTTGGTGGTAGGTAGTAATAGTAGTGGTGGTGGTTAGTAATAGTAGGGGTTGGTGATGGTAGTATTAGTAATAGTTGTCCACCCCACGGTTGTGATGGTTGTTCGTATTAGTTATAGTAGTGGTGATGGTGGTAGGTATTAGTTATTAGTAGTGGTGGTGATGGTGTATTAGTTATAGTAGTCGGTCTGTGATGGGAAGTTTAGTAATATAGTATGGTGATGGTGGTAGTAAGCAATAGTAGTTATCATAGTAGGGGTGATGATGGAGTATTAGTAATAGTAGTGGTGATGATGGTAGTATTAGTAATAGTAGTGGTGATGATGGTAGTATTAGCAATAGTAGTTTCGAGGTGGTGGTTAGTTTGTAATTAGATAGTGGTGATGGTGGTAGTTATTAGTAATAGTAGTGACGACGCGGTGGTGGTAGTATTAGTAATAGTTGTGGTGAAGAGGGTTTAGTATTAGCAATAGTAGTTTACGACGGTGGTGGCGGTAGTTTCGTAATTAGTAGGGGTGATAGTGGTAGTATTAGTAATAGTAGTATGGTGTGGTGGTGTTAGTAGTATATTAGACTAAGTTGTGGTGATGATGGTGGTATTAGGAATAGGAGTGGTGATGATGTAGTATAGGATTAGTAGTGGTGGACGGTAGGTGTAGTATTAGTAATAGTAGTGGTGATGATGGTAGTCTTAGTAATGTAGTGGTGCTGGTGGTGGTAGTGTGTAGTATAGGACGTGATGATGGTGTGTAGTAGTAATAGTAGTTGTGATGATGGGTAGTATTAGAAATAGTAGTGGTGGACGGTGTGGTAGTATTAGTAATTAGTAGTGGTGATAGTGGTTAGTATTGTAATAGTAGTGTTGTGTTGGTGGGTAGTATTATTAATAGTAGTGGTGCTTGGTGTTAGTATTGGTTAGTAGTGGTGATGGTGGTAGATAATAATATTCATTAAACAAAAAGAATGTTCAAATTTTTGCACATAAAGACCTTGGCCCATAGCTTTCCCCATTTTCCATGTTGTGCTTTGTACTGGATTCCTTTTGCAGGGAATTATATTCAAAATAAGAGGATGCACGAGATGCTATCAGATATAACTAGAAATATCACTGAGAGTGATTAATACCCCCGCAAAATGCTTTGATACATGAGAAGCCAGGCCCAGGTGAAGATAGATAAGAACTGTGTACATAGTATATGATATATGATTGTAAATTAGTAGGTAAGTAAAGTCTTTTTTTAAAGTGGATAGAGAATTAGATATGGTTGTTTGGCCACAGCGGTATACGTGTATAATTACTGTTCTTGGACAATGCACATCTCGAGTGACCATCTGTTTACATTTTAAGTTTTCTCAAGTGAATACATGTATAATAGTTGAGTAATGTTCCAGACAAAAAAAATCTATTTAATAAAGGAGATAAATAAAAAATGGGACCAGGTAGAGTTACATTTCTTAGGACATGCACTTTTCCTAGTTGCCATCGGTTTTAATTTTAAAATTTAAAGTCACTCCATTCTACAATATTTGAGTAATGTTCGGACAAGAAAAACAAAATTAACCGAAGGGGATAATGCAAAAAAGGGAACAGGGCAAAATAACTCTGTCATCTTTGAGGACAACTCATGGCGATGTTATGACACGCACCTCTCTAACCTGGATTATCAATGCACAAAAAAACTTTGAATCGAGTTGGTTTTAAGAAATGTAGTAGTTCACGTCACAAAATTTAACGTCGACGGAAATAGGGGTAAAAACTCTTGTAATCCTTGTGGGAACGAAGTAAAATTTGGTCTTGACATCTACTGCTTCTGATGAATATTTTATGCCACGTTATTTTTTTTTTTCATGGTTGAGCTGGATTGAAAGTGAAGGAGGAGTTCACAGCACAAGATTTTGTGACAGACCACAGTCCAATGGACCTAACCCAACCAACTAACAACGACTGAAAACCATCCGACAACCAGGCTAATTCAGTATACCCCCGTCCTTGTGCTAGTATAACAAAAATGGTTTTGGTTGACGGGGTTTTCCTTTCCAAACAAAAATAATCAATTTAAAATAAATAGTATATATTAATTAATATAAAATCTTATGGTTTTTAGAAACAGAGTTGCTTCCATGTTTATTTCAGATCATTATGATTTTTTATGAATGTCGAAATAGAAAAAACCATGTATTGACAATCGATGCTGGAGATATTGTCTTTAATAACTGTAACAGATAATACGAGGAGAAGACAAATTCGAATTTCATGTGGAGTGGAGTTATTTCGAAAACCATGATGGTGGATTTCCAGCAATAGCCACCAATATATACATAAAAACATCATGATAATGTCACAACAAGCAACAGGTCAATAGTACTGCATCTGCCTGGCATGGGGCAAAGGTGGTAAGTTTGAGTCCAACTGTTTTTTGAGTTTTGTTTTTTTTTACCCTATTTTTTTTTTTTTTTTTTAATTTCGTTTGCAATATGAGCCATACATTATTAAATCGAAATATCATGGATTAATGATTTGTCTGCACCGTTCTTCAATCAGTTCAACTTCATAATGGTTAATAGTTCCCGGGTTTTTCCGTATGTGCGTTGCGGCTTCTCTTCCGAGGTGCGATCTGCTTTGATTTTGCGAACATTTCATAATCCTACTGCGACCACTTTGGATGCATAATAATCTTGATTAATTATACAATTAGTGATAGCACTGATTTACAGCATTAATATTCGAAAAAAATAAATGTCCAAGAGTCAACTGTTTAAAATTGAAGGGAAAAATTTTAATGGGAGAGTCATTAAAAAGACGAAAAATCTATTGGCCCCAGAATGATTATAAATCGCGAATATACTCTTCTTAGAGTGAGGCGATCACTTAAGATGATGATTCATATGTATGTCGAACTCGAAAGGTAGCCAGTTAAATAACGAAAATAAAACAATTTGAATTTACTTTCCAGAACAAAAAATGATATTTTTTTCTTCTCAACGGTCTGTTAGTCTTGTAATTTGGGTCATCATGTGATAAATTAATGATTGAAAACAGCTCGGAATGTCCTTGCTATATATATCTTAAACGGACCTGTATTTCAATAGAGATTGACTGTTTACGTTACATTTTTTGGCGTTATACTTAGTTCTGTAAAATTTTAAACACACTGAACTATGCAGTATAACTCGGGGGCATTGTTACGAAAAGATTCACTGTTAATTTGATGGTCGTCGCATTATGACTGAATATGTTCAGCTTCAAAAACAAAACAAAAGGATGATAAAAGAAAGAGCAATGCTGTTTGGGGGTTAACAGAAACGTTATTTCCAATTGCCTCCACATACCATCTCCCCTAATCTGTTCAGCATTTGCTTTTTTCTATTTTTTGATTAACAAAAATAAATAAATAAAAAAAAAAAAAAAAAACAGAAAAAAAACAAACAAACACCCAACTTAGCCATAGGCATAACAGAAAAGAGTCGCATTCGGTTTTGATAAAGACAATAATGTATGTCAGCGTTGCTGATTTTATTTAGGCTTTCTTCCTCAGCAAATTGAGGTGTTTGCATTGACTCAGAACAATGAAACTTTTAGGCATCTATTTCAAACCATGAGCTTTCTGATGCTATGAATTTATTATTCATATGAACGACGTCATATAAGTCGATTCGACCGTCAGGTGAAAAAGTTTGTCGTGGTTACGGCAATATTCTGGACAAATTTTCATCAAATTTCACAGAATGTTTTGTTTGGTTCCTGTTGTGCTCCTTTCGGTGGCGTTTTTCAAATCGGAAAAGGCAAAAGGTTTTATGGCGAATCCAATATTCGAACTATGACGTCAAAAATTCAAATGCGGATTAAATCGTTCCGGATGAGCTTAGAAAGCTGAGTGTTTGGACTGAATATAGTCTCTAGGTCTTCTTTACATTCTGGAAAAGATGAACGCCATAGACGTCACATGACGTCATATTGTTAATAAACTTTCGTATTAAAATTAACGGTTTTTAAACCGTAGGCTTTTTTTTTTTGTATGATTTGCTTGAAATTTGTTTGAGATGCAGTTTTAGGTTTTATGGAGCCATGTCACTTTTCGTTTCCGGAACATCCCAAAGGTCAAGGGTCTATATCAATTATCGTGTTTTTCTTCGGCCTTAAAAATCTCAAAAAACGGTAAATATTTAATGGGACAACTATGCGTATATTTGTAGTGCTTAGAAGGACCTTTTCAGATGATATTTAGGGTTTTGATGTCGGGGTTCTGAATTGTTGAGTTATGAAGGAAAAATTAAAAAAATTTGGTAACCCCAGTTGTGTTTAACAGTTTATACTCGAAAACCTTGATTTTTGGGGAATAATATGTTGTGAATACTTTTGTTTAGAGCAATGTTTGGCCGTTCTTTTGATGCCCTAAAGTTTAAGATGCCAAAGATTTATGGCGAATTGGGGAAAAAAAAAAAAAAAGCGAAATTCGTCATGTCGTTTTGGTGATTTTGTCCTTTTTTCAGGAGGTTTAGGTGCTTGTATTCTCAAAAAGTCTTAGTAATATTCCTAAACATAAAGCATGTGAAATGTAGAGAATTTCTAGACAATTATTTGGTTCTCTTAAGTTTTGAAATATTGAACAAAGTATAAGGAAGTTACATCAAAAATAAGAATGTAAAAACCATTGTGAATTTCAGCGATTCCTGCCGTGTTGTCAAAGTTTTACGGCTAATATCTTAAAAAACACATTAGAAATATGTCCACAAACTTAAGCGAGTAGTGAGATGTAGAGAAATTTTAAGACGGATTAATTTGGTACTTATAGTTTTTGACATTGATTAAAGTATTAAGGAAGGTAATATAGTGTAAAAAAAGTTAAAGTAAAAAAAAAAAAAGTTACAATCCAAATTTACGAATATAAACCCAAGTGTAAGAATATTCGAAAAAATATCTCTTTCGCTTTCAAGTTAATTTGAAGAATTTTCGGAAAATGCTAAGTTTACAGCTATGTATTAGTTATAAATTGCAAAAAAAACACTTTTTACTTGTTAGAGCGTCCGCCTCGGAAGCGGGAGGTTCGTGGGTTCGATCCCCGACCACGACAACAAAGTCGAAAAATTGGTCTGTTATAGCTCCCTTGCTTGGCGTCTCAAGGAGTGCGGACTGGTTAGCTCGGTATCAGGATGATGTGACTGGGTTGTGGGTCATGCCACATGTCTCGGGCGTGATACGCAGATGTGGCAGCCCTATACCCGCATGAAGTAGACATCGTCTCAAATGACTGAATTACAGTCGGAGGGACGTTAAACCCAACAAACAAAAAAAAACGTTACAAGTGTTGACAATGATTTAATGTTGTTGTCAAGTCATTTTTATTTACGTTACATATACATATCGTTTGCAGCATTGCGTTACCATTAATCTTTGAGCGTTTTGTTCACATGTCATTTGTTTAGACCGTTGTTGAAACATTGCAATTCCCGACTTCATTGTTGCATTCAATCCAAGGTATTTATGATTAAATGATATGTATGTGAAAATTATGTTATAGTAACAATATATTTAATTGCCAGCAGCTTGTGAATACAATGGGCGTGTATTAAGTGTAGACGTTTGAATCAAAAATAATCAACACTATGTCATTCCGTTCAAGACGCTGCAAGCTAATGTGTCCGTTAGCTAAAAGGGCCCATGGAGTAACTTTGTTTAGGGTGGCCCGCTATGTTATCTAATCAGTGAAGCCCAAAATTTTCAAATTCCTGGTCGAGTTAATTTGTTAAGAGATAAGAGTTCGAGATTTTGCGAGGACTTGTCTATTTAATGTGATGAAACATTAAGAGTGTACGGCGAAATGAGCATGTCATTATTTCAAATTATTCTCGCCCCTATTCACGTGATATTATATGGCAGTGTTTTACTTCCAACGTCCTACTCACGAGGAGGTGCCACACTGTCGCCTGTAGGACGTCTTTTGTACAACATTTCGTAAAGTTGCTTATTAAAATTAATCATGGTTTATAGATAAAACATTTACATAAGACATGAGGGCGTATCGGGAAATATTTTTTGCAAAGGGACTCCTAAGGGAAAGAAAAATAAGCTAAAATTAAATACTAAAATTACAGTACAGTTATTAGGTTTAAAACGTCCCACCGTGAGTATATACGTCTTTTGGAGACATGTCTACTTGAACACAAATGTAGTGTGTCCACTGCACAGTATCAGGTCGTAGACAGTTGGCATGATACCACACCAGTCACATTATCCGGACAGGGCCCATCAGTCCTGGACTACTACCCTTATTAAGTGAGCGCCAACAAGGGGCTATACCAGTACTTTGTTTTCGAAATTTGGATAAATTACAGAATTGAAATAATTGATATAAGTTTTTAACAATTCAGATCATGTATTAAACTTGTATGATTGGTTATTTCGGGGTATTCCTAGCCTTGATATCTTCCGTGACACCGATTTTTTAAACGTTTATTCTTTACATATTTCTGTTTCTTCCTTAATCAGTTGATTTTTCTGATGTCTTAACTAAATAAAAGACGTAAATAAAATAAAATAAACAGCCATCACATTAAATTGAATGAATTCTGAAAGCCGACGCGTCAAAAAATGCGCGAATTATGTGTTACATCCTTCTTTGGGGAAGGCACGCGCAGTGTGTGAATACTTACACAACACCGCTGGACGTAACCACTTATATGGACGTCATCTCCTAATATAGCAGCATAACGCCGTACTAGGGCGGGGCAAACTAAGTTCGTCAGTGTTAATGAAGTATAGGATAGTGTTTTTTTTAGTAAGCGTTAATGAAATTAAATCGGTCATGCACGGCAAAGCGCATGAGCTTCGGATGCAATGATTTTCAGGTTCATATGCGTCATATACGGTCAGATTTGACGTCAGGTTGAAAAGTTGTACGCGGTCTACGCCATTATTTCTGAACCGTTTTTTCATCAAATTTCACAGAATGTGTATTCCTAGGATCTAGTTGTGCCTTTCGGTGTCGTTTTCCAAAATTCGAAAGGCAAAGGTTTTATGGCGAAATCCAAGATTCGAAACTAATGACTTCAAATTTCAAATGCGTACAAATCGCTTCCAGGTTGAGCTAGAAAGTGGTATTTGGACTGAATATTGACTCCTAATTATTTTACTTCAAAAGATTTAATGCCATATGACGTCACATGGACGTCATTATGCTAATAAAAACTTTTCGTATTAAAACGGAAACGGTTTTTAAGCTTGTAGGCTTTATTTTTTGTATATATTTTATTGATATTTTGTCTGAAGAAGATGAAGTATTAGATTCTATGGAGCCATGCACTTCGTTTCCGGAAAATCCAAAGGTCAAGGTCATATATCAATGATCGGCTTTTTCTTCATCCTTTAAAATTATATCACAAACGGTAAATATTTATCGAGGCGGACACTATGGTATAATTGGTAGTGCTTATAAAAGACTTTCAGATGATAATTTAAGTTTTTGATGATCGGGGTTGAATCGGTTGAGGTTAGACAGAAAATGAAAAATATGGTAACCCCTTGTGTTTTAACAGTTATACTCGAACTTTTGATTTTTTAAAAAATGATAATGAATATTATTTGGTAGAGCAATGTTTGGTCGTTTAGTTTTCTGTTTAAAGTTTTATGATTGGCCAATAGATTTATGGAGTAAGTTGTAATGGGGAAAAAACGAAATTCGTGCATTAGCTTTGGTGCTTTTTTCATTTTTTCAGGAGATTTTAAGAGCTTCTAATCTCAAAAAAAGTATTGAAATATTCTATACAAAAGCATGTGCTAATGTAGAGGGACTTTTCTGGACGATATTTTGGTCCCTGTAAGTTTTGAATGATAAGTATAAGGAAGTTACATCAAAAATAAGACTTTAAACATTGATAGAATTTAGCGATTCTTGCCGTGTTGTCAAAGTTTAAAAACTATCTTGGAACTCATTAGAAACTAAGTGCACCACATTAAGCAAGTGGATGTAGAGATTTTTAAGGACGATTAATTTGTACCTAGAGTTTTAAAGTTGATTAAGTATAGGAAAGTTCATAAAAAATATAAGAATTTTCGAAAAAATATCTACTTTTACTTTACGTCATTGATAGCTTTTTCGGAAAATGTAAGCTTACAGCTATTATTAGTCATATAAATTGCACAAAAAACTTTTTACTTATTATCTATTGATAATACGTAGCTAAAACACGTATCGTTCCACGTGCCCCTGGCGAGTGGTTAAAGCGTCCGCCTCGGGAGCGGGAGGTCGTGGTTCGATCCCGCCCATGGGACATCCCAAGTCGTTAAAAAATGGTACTGTTATAGCTTCCCTTGCTTGACGCTCATTCTATAGGGTAGTTGCAGGACTGGTTAGCTCATCTCAGGATGATGATTACGGCGTGTACGGCGTGTGGCAGCACTATACCCCAATGAGTAGGGAAACATCGTCTCCAAAATGACTGAAATACTGTCGGTGGGGACGTTTAAACCAACAACGAACTTAACAAGTGATGACAAATGATTAATGTTGTGTCAACTCATTTTATTTACGTTACTTATACATATAAGGTAGCAGCATTGCGTTACCAATACATCCTTTAAGCGTTTTGACACTGTCATTTAGACCGTTGTTGAAAACATGCAATTATCCGACTTTACTGTTGCATAAATCGATCAATGCTTACAAGCTATATTCCAACATTTCTGTAAATGATACGCTATGTGAAAATCTTATGTGATAGTACATTGTAATTTTTTGCCGCTTTGATACAATGGGTGTGTATAGTGAAGAGTTGAAACAAAACTACTCAACATATGTTTAAACTAGACGCTGCAAGCTAATTTGTCCGTTAGCTAAAAGGGCCAAATTGGAGTAACTTTGTTTAGAGTTTGCCCGCTATTCTATCTAATCAGTGATGGCCCAAACTTTTCAAATTCCTGGTCGATTTCATTTGTTAGAGTTGAGATTTTGCGAGAATTGTCTACTTAATTGTGATTTAACTGTTCGAATTTACGGCGAACTCATTTATATGGCAGGTTACCTACACCGATCCCTACACACGGTGTACACACTGGCGCATGTTTGACCGTCTTTTGTAAATATTTAGTCAACTTGCTTAAAAAATCCATGTTTTAACGATAACATTTACATCAAGAATTGACGGAGAGTTTTCGGGAAATTTTTTGCAAAGGGATGATTTACCAGTCGATTCCAAACGGACTCATAAGGAAGAAAAATATGTAATTAAATACTAAAATACAAGTACAGTATTATTAGGTTTAAGTCCCAACGTGGAGTATTTCAGTCTTTTGGAGACAATGGTTACTGGACCCAAATGTAGTGTTGTCACACTGCACAGTTCAGGTCGTAGACAGTTGGCATGATACCAACCCCGTCAAATTATCCGGACACTGGGTATCCGTCCTGGAAACTACTGATTAGTGAGCGCCAACCAAGGGAGTTATACCGTACCTTTGTTTACGAATTTGGTTAAATACAAGAATTTGAAAATTGATTAACGTTTTAAACAACTTACAGATATGTATTAACTTGTTTGAATTGGTATCTCCAGGGTATTCCTAGCCTTGATATCTTTCCGCTGAACTCCGATTTTTTAACCGATTATTATTTACATATTTCGTTCTTTCCTTATGTCAATCAGTTGATTTTTTGATGTCTTCTTAACTTATTAAAAGAAGATAATTAAATAAAAACAGCCATCACATAAATTAATTTTCGTGCCTCTTGAGTTGAAGTCTGAAAAAGAAATGAGACGACGGTCAATTAAAGCGCGAAATTTATGTGTTACATGCCATATTTGGAAAGCACGTGACGTGTGTGAATACTTTAACAACACGCTGACGTACCATTTATTGATTATCTCCTAATATAGCAGCGTCACGCTGTATAGGGGGGGGAAAACTATAAGTTAGTTCAGTGGTTGATTAAAGAGACAATTTAACAGTTAGAGGCCGTCACTCGCTCGATCTTGTTCTTAAACTGTAAATCTTTGAATAAACACTAACTTTAACGTAACTTACTGTCGTTCCATGTATGTACATTCATTATTGAAATTTAACTCACGAGCTACACGCGTGTCGACGATTCTATTGCATGGTAGCATTTAAGGTTTTATTCCCGCGGCTGTACACGGAAATAAAAAAAAGAATTTTGATATGCAGAATTTAATAGGTTTAGTTTAATGCTTATATTTTGAAAACCTATAAAACTAGACCCAAATATGTAAATTGAAATGTAGTGATTTTCAGGACATAATTTTGGTACCTACAATTACTAAAATTGGAATATCTCAGCCTCACCGCGTGGGTTCGAAAATGGGTAAGTTATAATAAAGCGTATCAAAATAAAGATTTTTTTATTTTTGCCCATATGGCTAACTTCAACAAGTGATGATGAGATGTCCATACGAAAGAAAAGTAAAAGGTCGGGAATTTAATATATATTTCTTTTCTTTGTCTCTTCTTTTTACGCCTTAATTTTATATGTTGTAAAAGTCACAGGATCATGAAAATTTAATGGGTTACACATCACATACTGGAATTTTGATTTCATGATTTTCCATTGACTATGACGTCATATGCCGTCAACTTTACGTTGTTACAAAAGTTTGTTCGCGGTCTACAGCCATTATTTCTGGACGATTTTCTCTATATTTCACAGACTCTATATGTACGGCTCTAGTTGTGCACTCCGAGGTCCCTTTTGCCAAATTCGAAAAAGGCAAAGGTTTTGTTTTGGCGATCCAAGATTCGAACCATTGACGTCAAATTTCATTACGTAGAAAAATCGCTTTCCAGATGAGTTTAGGAGCTGATTTTTTGAATATAATTCTCCAAGAGTGCTTTTACATTCTGTGAAGATGAACGTCATTTGATCTATGAGTATATGGGGAAAGATAATTTCTTATTTCTAGTGTTACTTCTATTTGTTGCAAACGTTAAAGCACCTTGAAAAAAAAAATCAAAACATTTGCTTTAGATAGAAAACTAATTTGGCATTTAAGTAAGAGTTGTTTTTGAACGTCTCAAACTTGACGTGTCTAGACAATGTTTGTACGCGGTTCTACAGGCCATTATTTCTGACCCGATTTTCACAAGATTTCACAGAATGTGTATGTTAGGCTTTAGTTGTGCATCCCGATATCATATGACGTCAGAAGGTCTAAAGATTTTAAAAAAGTTGATAGATTTGTCTTGGTTTTGATACCTTTGCATGTCACGGTCACTAGGTATTGCTACAGTTTAAATTAAGCACTTTCGGAAAAAACCCCTACTTTCACTTTTACATAATTTTAAAAACAGTTTCGGAAAATGTTATTGGCAAAGGCCAAGAAAATGAAAATTGTATGGCAATATTTTCGAATTGCACTTGATTTTCAAATTCATAGGACGTCATAAGACCCTAAGATTTGACGTCTGTTTAAACGTTCGTATACGTCTGTGAATTTATTTTTTAATCAATTTCTAGTACATTTCACAGATGGTTTAAGCTTTTCTTGTTGCATCCTTACTTTAGTTTTCAAAATATTGAAAAAGACAAGATTTGTGGTGAAACAAGTTTCGGAAACATGTGACCTCGAAAATTAGGTTTAGTATTTCAGAGCCCTATTCGAGGGTAAAATAGCTGAATATTCAACCTGTTGTAATGCAAAACGTTTTCTTTAGATTTCCATAGGCCAGCCGTCATTTGACGTAATGGATGATAGTTTGTAATCGTCTGCAGTCATTATGAATTGATGAATTTCTTCTAAAACTTTCAAAGAATGTATAGGTTATCACACTAGAACTATATTTTCTGAGTTATTCCGTACCTATAATTTTCAGTTTGATTGAGTTTTTACGGTTTGCAGAACGTCCTATCGTTTACCGTGCAAAACGAAATCTAGTTATTATATTCTTTTTTTCATCTTTTCTACGCGTTTATTTCGAAATGTTGCAATAGGTCCAAGGACAATGAAAATTTGATGGCATATACTTCCAGATGCTGAAATTTTTTTTTTTGGGGGGATTTAATGATTTTCATAGGCCTTATGCGTCATCTGGACCGTCGCAACTTGACGTAGTCTAAACAGTTTGTACGCGGTCTACAGCGGTTGTTTGTGGGCCGTTTTTCAGCAAAATTTCACCAGAATTTGTATATTAGGTCTCTAGTTGATGCATTCGGTGTCGTTTTTCAAAATTCGAAAAGGCAATGGTTTCTGCGAATCCCAAGATTCGATCCATTGGCGTCAAATTTCAATTATTTACATATGAGCTAGAAAGATGATATTTAGACAGAATATAAGTCTCTAGTTTTCTTTAACATTCTCAAGCTGAACGCCATATGACGCATGAGGTGAAAAGTAATTTTTAATTTTTTACGTAGTTATTTTTATATGTTGAAAACATCCGAGCACCCTTTAAAACTTTGATAGCATATTGATTCAATAATTTTTTATTTGGCTATGGACGTGTTTGACGTCTGGCCCGATTTTCATAAAATTCACAGAAGTGTATGTTAGGCTCTAGTTGTGCATTGAAAAAAGGCAAAAGGTTCTATGGGCGAATCCAAGATTCGAACCATTGACGTCAAATTTCAAATGCGTACACAATCGCTTACTGTATGAGCTAGAAAGATGATATTTGGACAGGATATAAGTCTTAGGGTTTCCTTTATAATTCTCAGAAGATGGAATGTCGGTATGACGTCATATGACGTCATGAAGTGAAAAGTAATTTTCTAAATGTTACGTGTTAATTTTTTATATGTTGAAACGTTCCGGCACCATGAAAATTTAATAGCTATGCTTCAGATAAAATATTTTGCATTTCCAATAAGTTTCATTGTCTATGGAAGTGGTTTTGACTCAAACTTGAGTCGTCTTAAAATATTGTACGCGGTCTACAGTCATTATTTCTGGGGCCGATTTTCACTCAAAATTTCACCAGAAAATGTGGTATGTTAGGTCTAGTAGTGCATACCGGTGTCAGTTTTACCAACTTTCGAAAATACAAAGGTTTTATGGCGGATCAAGATTCGAACCATTGACGTTCAAATTTCAAGAAATGCGTATAAAAATCGCTTCCAAGATGAGCTAGGAAACATAATATTTGGTTAAGTATAATAGACTCCAAGTCTGCTTTATATTCTATGAAGATGAACGTCATTTTGACTTCTGATGAGTCATAAGGTCAAAAAGAATTTCTAATATATACGCGGTAATTCAAATATGTTGTTAACTTGCCAGGACCATGGAAAATTTAATTACTTTTTTGTAATTATACTTCAATCCATGGATCTTAAGAATGCTATGTATTCCATCATAATGTAACGTTATATACGTAAAGATTGCTATCGGGCCAAAAAAGGTTTTTTCGCGGTGTACAGCCATTATATTTGGACCGATTTTCATCAAAATTTCACAGATTGTCTATGTAACGCTTCTTGTTGTATATTCCTTGTACGGTTTTCCAAAATTCGAAAAGGAATAGTTTCTATGGCGAATCCAAGTTTCGAACCATTGACGTCAAATTTCAAGACGTATAAATCGCTTTCAGTGATTTAGAAAGTGGGATATGTGGACTGAAATATTAGTCTTTTGATTTATTTCTTTATGTGAGGATTAACGTCATTTTAACGTCATAAGGTCAAAAAGAATGTTTGATATCTGAGCGTTTATATCTATATGTTGCAATGTTCCAATGGGGTATGAAAAATTTATTTTTTTAAGATACTTAATATTTCATTTCATTGTTTTTCTTATCCCTATGACGTCATATGATATCAAACTTGACGTCTACACAATTTGTACGCGGTCTACAGCCATTATTTTAGGAGGGAAATTTTCATCAAAATTTCACATTGTGTAGTTACGCTTAGATGTGCCAACCCGTCTCCGTTTTCCCAAATATGAAAAAGCAAGGATTATGTAGGGCCATCCTTTACTTTCGTTTTCAAATATTGAAAAGACCGAGGTTCTGTGGTGAAACAAGTTTTCGAAAATGACCTCGGAATTAAGTTTATTTATTTCAGGACCAAATTCGAGGTAAAAGCTAAATTTTCACAATGTTGTAATTCAAACACGTTTTCTTTGATTTCCATAGGCCAGACTCATTTGACGTTATAGGATTATAATATGTTTTCATTTCTGGTGCAAAAAATTAAATGTGATCCCAATGGTCCAGAATTACAAAAATATTATAGCATATGTTAAATATGCTGAATTTCATATGCAATAATATTCTTATTGATAGGGACACCAGAATAGCGTCAGATCAAAAGTTTGTAAGCGCTCTGCAGACATTATGAAATTGATAAAATTCGTCAAAATTTCAAGAATTATAGGTTAAACTCTAGAAACTAAAAATTTTTCTGCGTATTCCATATCAATAATTTTCAGAGATTTTAACGGTTTGCAGAAAGTCCTATCGTTTGCCGGCAAACGAAATCTAGTTCTTTTTTTCTTATTATTTTTTTCTTCTTCTTATATTTGTGTTAATTTTGAGGTGTTGCCATGGACAATGAAAATTTTTTATGGCTATATTCAAACTATGAGCTTTCGGATGCAATAAACTTTATTTATGACGTCATATAAATCAGATTCGACGTCAGGTGAAAAAAGTTTTATACGCGGTCTATGGCCATTATTTTGGACGATTTTCATCAAAATTTCACAGAATGTGTATGTTAGGTCTAGTTGTCCCTTCGGTGTCCGTTTTCCAAATTCAAAAAGGCAAAGGTTTTATGGCGAATCCAAGATTCGAACTAATGACGTCAAATTGCAATGCGTACGCATCCCAGAAAAGTAGAAAGCTGTATTTGGACTGAATATTATTCTCTTGGGTTTCTTTACTTCTGAAAAGATGAACACCATATGACGTCACATGACGTCATAATGCTAATAAAACTTTCGTATTAAACGTTACGGTTTTTAAGCCCTGTAGGCTTTATTTTTTGTATGATTTTCTTGAAATTTTGTTGAATATGTAGTATTGATTCTATGGAGCCATGTCACTTCGTTTCCGGAAAATCTCAAAGGTCAAGGTCATTATCAATTATCGGGTTTTTCTTCATCCTTTAAATATCTGAAAATTTGTAGTGCTTGAAAGACCTTTCAGATGCTATTTAGTTTTTTATGACCGGGGTTGAATCAGTTGAGTATGGCGGAAAAAAAAAAAATTTGGTAACCCAGTGTGTTTAACAGTTAATACCTCGAAAACCCTTTTATTTTTGAAAATATAATTATGAATATTATTTGTAGAGCAATGTTTGGCCCTTCTTTGATGCTTAAGGTTTAATGATTGGCCAAAGATTATGGAGTAATGGGAAAAAAACGAAATTCGTGGGATAAAGATTTGGTTTTTTCTTCTTTTTTTTTCAGGGGGTTTAAAAGATTCTATCTCAAAAAGTATTATAATATTCCTAAACTAAAGCGTGTGAAAAGTAGAGAATTTTCAGACGATTATTTCGGTAATAAGAATTAAACATTTTAGAATTCCAGCGATTCGCCTTTGTCAAAGTTTTATGGTAATACTTAAAACTCATTCGGATAAGTGCCACATTAAGCAAATGAGATGTAGAGAATTTTAAGACGATTATTTTGGACCCAGAGTTTTAAAAATTTATTAAGTATAAGGAAGTTAAGTCAAAAATACGAATTTTAATCGAATTATAAGAATTTTCGAAAATATCCACTTTTACTTTTACTTAATTGAAGCTTTTTTGGAAAAGTAAGTTTACGTTATGTTTTGTATTAAAATTTTTAATTTTTTTTTTCTTAATTCTTTTTTTTTAAAAATTTTTTTTTTTTTTTTTTTTTTTTTTTTTTTTTTTTTTTTTTTTTTTTTTTTTTTTTTTTTTTTTTTTTTTTTTTTTTTTAAATTTTTTAAAAATTTTTTTTTTTAAAAATGTAATTAATTTTTTTTTTTTTTTTTTGGTTTTAAAAAATTTTTTTTTTTTTTGTTTTTTTTTATTTTTTTTTTTTTTTTTTTTTTTTTTTTTTTTTTTTTTTGGGTTTTTTTTTTTTTTTTTTTTTTTTTTTTTTTTTTTTTTTTTTTTTTTTAAGCGTCCGCCTCCGGAGGGGGAGGGTGGGTTCGATCCCACAGGGGAAAAATTTAAAGTCGAAAAAATGG
This sequence comes from Solen grandis, assembly GCA_021229015.1. NCBI lineage: Eukaryota > Metazoa > Mollusca > Bivalvia > Adapedonta > Solenidae > Solen > Solen grandis. Next base: position 31,800,531 of record CM037780.1, on the reverse strand, counting down.
TACTTTTAAATAGTCCCTTGCTTGAGCTCATATAAAGGGGTTTTGCAGATGGTTGCTCGGTACAGGATAATGTAGGGGTGTGGTATCAGCCCATGTTGGCGTGATACTGCAGTGGGCAGACTATAACGCAAAGTGCATCGTTCCAAATAATAAAATACGTCGGGGGGACTTTTAAAACCAAAAAAAACAAACAAACAAAAAACAAGTGTTGAAAGATTTAATTTTTTGCAAATTTTTTATTTACTTAATTTAAAAATTTATTGCAATTGCGTTCCCCAAAATCCTTTGGCTTTTTGACACTGCATTTGCCCGTTTTAAAAACATTGCAATTTCCCGCTTTATTTTTGCATAAATCGATAAAATGTTGTAAAACTATATTCAAATTTATGATAAATGAAACCCATGTAAAAATATTTTATAGAACAATATAATTTAATTCCCAGCTGAAAAAATGGGGTGTATAAGTGTGGGTTTGAAACAAATGCTAACACATGTCATCCGTTCAAGACGCTGCAAGCAAATTTTCCGTTAGCAAAGGGGGCCAAAGGGGTAATTTGTTTAGATTTTCCCGTATTTCTATTAATCAGTGAGCCCCAAAATTTCAAATTCCTGTCTTTTTAATTTTGTTAAGCTTTCGGTTTTTGCGAGACTTGTCTTACTTATTGTGATTTAAATTTAAAGAGTTTACGGCGAAAGGGATGTCATTTTTTAAAATTTGCTCCGCTTTTTCCCGTGATATCATATAGGGCATTTTATACCCCGCCTACAACGGGTGTCCCAATGGGCAATTGACGTTTTTTGTAAACATTTAGTACAGTTTGAAAATAATATTTATGATAAAATTTAATAAGAATGGGAGTTTCGGAAAATTTTTTGCAAAGGGATATTAACTCGATCCAAGCGGACCCCAAAGGGAAAAGAAAATGTGCAAAAATCACTAAATACAGTACAGTTTATTAGGTTTTTAAACGCCCCCACCGACAGTTTTTAAGTTTTTTGGAGACATGTCTAGATCACGTCGTAGACAGGGGGTATGATCCACACCCAGTACATTACCCGGAACCCCGGGGCCCCAGGGTCCGGGAACCCCCTATTAAGCTGAGCGCCAGAGGGAGCTATCCCATTTACCTATTTTTACAAATTTGGAAAATACAAAATTGAAATTGATAAATTTTTTAAAATTTTTAAGAACATGCTTAACTCGTTTGTTTTTGGTATTTCCAGGGATTCCACCCTTGATATCTTCGCTACACCGACTTTTTTTAAACGATTATTTTAATATATTTCGTTTTTTCCTTATGGAATCAGGTTTTTTTTTTCTGATTCTTAACTAATTAAAAAAAGAAAACTAGATTCCTTTGTCAAATATAGGATTTTGTACTTTGTCAAACACAAAAGAAAAAAAACAAAAAAAAAAAAATAAATTTTGAAAAAAAAAACCATTTTAATTGGGAGGATATGGCAAAAGTAACTGAAAATTTTTTTTATATCGTTTTTTTTTTAAATTTTGGGCATTTCATAACTATTAAAAAATTAATTGTTAAATAGCTTAAAAATCGATTTTCACATGATCGGTCTGTTAGGGGTTTTCAATAAAAAAGAAAGATTTCATTTAAAAATTTTGGGAAATGGAAGTGACTTGTTCCATAGGTCACAAATGCACTTCGTAAAAAAATCATGCAAATGAAAAAAAAAATAAGACCTCGTTTGAAAAACCGTTTAATTTTAAAAAAATTAACGTTGACCTTTAAGGCACACTTTCAGAAGAAGAAACTTGGGCTTATATTCTTTCCAAATTTTGGGTTTTCATCTATTAGAAGTGATTTTTTTACTATCTGAAGAAATTTGACGCCTGTTTAATATTGGTTGTCAAAAAAACCCTTGCTTTTTAAAAATTTGGTTAAAGGGAGACCGGTTGGCACATTAGAGGTAACAACTTTTCTGTGAATTTTTAAAAATCCCCCCCGAAAAAATGGCTTAGACCGCGTATAAATTGTGTAGAAAACGCAATTTAATGTATATGACGTCAACGAAAAGGAAAAATGAAAGAAAAATAAATATCTAAAAGTATCAAGTAAATTTTCTCCCCCTTGTTTTTTGCAACATGAAAAATTAACGCGTAGTTAAAAACTTCATTTGATCTTTTGACGTAAAAATGACTTTAAATTCACGAAAAAAGAGTCTTAAAGATAAAATTTAGTCCAAATATCGCTTTCTAAATCTTTGGAAACGATTTTTACGTATTTAAAAATTGACGTCAATGGTTCGAAACTTGGTTCGCCTAAAACCAGTCCTTTTCGATTTTAGAATATGGGCCCCGGGAATACAAACTAAACATTAATATTCAATTTTGTGAAATTGAAGAAAAAAGATCCAAAAATAATGGTGTACACTGCGGGTAATGGCTGTAAAACCTTTTGTCCCCGACGTCAAAACTACGGATTAAAGTACTTAAAATGAAATGCATTGTTTAAAGCAAAAAAAAAATTTTGTATATACCCAAAATTTTCCATGGTTGGGGGAAATTAAAAAATATTTAAAATAAACGCTATTATCAGAAATTATTTTTAACCCTTTGACGTCATATGAGTCCAATGACGTTATTTCAGAATTTAAAGCCCATTTAGGACTTTTATTCTATCAACTTTTGCTTTTAACTATCGGGGGGCGATTTTTACGTATTTAAATTTGACGTCAATGGTTGAATATTTGGGTTCCCCTAAAACCTTTTCATTTTTGAATTTGGAAAAATGACCGGGAAAGCACAACTGGCCCAACATACAATTCGTGAAAAAATTTTAGAAAAAACGGTCAGAAATAATGGCTGTAGACCCCGTAAAATCTTTGAGCAAAGCAAAAGTATTTATAGACGTCCTAGGATATGAATTCAGGGGAAACAAAATTTCGCATCTGCGTTAAAACCCTTTTTTCGGGCCTTTGGCCCTGCAACAAAGAAATTAAGGTAAAAAAAAGGGAAAAAAAAAAAAAGAAAAAGAAAATTTCATTTGTTTTACGAATGCAGGGCATTCTATACATTGTCAAACACTAAAAAACGAAAAGGATATCAAATTCCTATTTTTACTTGTTTTGGATGGCCAAATCATAAACTTTAAAATAAAAAGATTATTGGGGGCAAAAGTAACTGAAAATCATTGTTTTTAATCAATTTCATTTAACTTTTCCTTTTTTTATGCTCGTAAAAAAAAAATATTGTAAATGCTTCAATTCGATTGTCACATAATTCGTCCCGCTTTAGAGGTTTTCAGATTGAAAAATGATTGAAATAAAATTTTTTCAAAATGGAAAAGACATGTTTAAAGGATCAAATGCTGCACTACAAAAAGAATTCAACAAAACAAACAAAAAAAAAGGCCCTTTAGGTCTTAAAATCGTTTAATTTTAACAGAAAAAATAACTTTTGGGCCCGAGTGTCAATGATGTCTATCGTTCATCTCTCAGATGTAAAGAACATTTGGGATTACCTAAAACCTTTGCCTTTTTGAATTTAAAAAAAAAGGACACCCATTTGAGCGTAAATACAATTTTTGTGAATTTTATAAAACCCCTCAAGAAAAAAAAGTTGTAGACCGCGACAAATTGTGAATCAACGTCAAGTTTGATGTCATATGACGTCAAAAACTAAGTAAAACAATAAAATAAACTTCTTACTTTAAAAAAAAAAAAAGAAATTGTCATGCTCGGGGCCTTTGTAATATATAAAAATTAAGTTAGTTGAAAAAATTATTTTTGACCTTATCTCTATGACGTCAAAAGCGTTCGCCCTGATAGAATAAAAAGGGATGAGATAATATTCAGTCCCCAAAAATCACTTTTGGTCATTGGAAGTGATTTTATACGTATTTGGGGAAATTTTTTACGCCCGTGTTGAATCTTGATTCGCCCAAAAAACTATTGCTTTTTGAAATTTTCCAAAACCCGGCACCCGGGAAAACACAAAAAGGAGCATTGGGATTCTGTAAAAATTTTAGTAAAACGGTCCAGAAAAAAAAAGGCTGTATGCGTAAAGCCCTTTTTTTCCCGCGTCAAATCTACGTTATTTGACGTTCGTAAATATGAAAGACCTTGCATTTCAAAAGAATTTTATTTTTTGATATGTTATTTAAAAATTTTTAAAGGGCCTGGGGGTTAAAAAATATTAAAATTAAAAGCTAAATGGGAAAATTTTTTTTGACTTTTTGACGTCTTTTGACGTAATGACTTCGCCCTTATAGTAGGAAGGCATGAGATAAAAATTCGTCCAAATATCGCATTTGGCATTGGAAGTGTTTTATAGTATTTGAAATTTTCGCCCGTGGTTCGAATCTTCGATTCGCCCAAAAAACTTTGCTTTTTTGAATTTGCCAAACCCGGCACCGGGGAATACACAACAAAGCAGTACATAGCATTTGAAAAAAATTTTATGTAAATCGGTCCAAAAATGGCTGTATACCCGGAAAGCCTTTTTTTAGTCCCAAATTTCGTTATTGAGTTACGTAAAATGAAAGACCCTTTCATTCAAAAGAGCTTTTAATTAGTAATGCCCTTAAATTTTAATTTTCCGGGAAAATTAACAACATTTAAAATTAAAAGGGATATATAGAAATTTTTTTGACCTTTGAGTAATACGTCAAATGAATTCACCTTCGCAAATTTAAAACCCCCTTAAGACTTTTATACTGCAAAATATCGCATTTTAATCATCGGAAGCAATTTTAACGTATTTTTAATTTGACGCAATGGTTCAATCTTGGATTCGCCAAAAACCCTTTTATTTTCGAATTTGGAAAAAAAGGGCACCGGGGACAAAACTAAGGGGAACATACACATTCTGTGAAAATTTTTTATGGGAAAATCGGCGAGAAATTTAAAGGGTGTAGATCGCGTAAAAAATTTTTTTGACGACGTCAAGTTTCCGTCAAAAAAACCTCATAGCCAAATAAAAAATTTTTTGGAAAAAAAAAAAAGTTTATTTGAAGCATAGGTTTTTTATATATTTAAGGTGCTCGGCGTTTTCAACAAAAAAAATTAACACGGAAATTAAAATTTTCTTTTTCCATTGAGTATTGACGTTAAATTTTTGAGATTAAAAAAACTTTGAGACTTTTAAATTTGGTTAATTTTCATGGGGTGTCCATTTTTTTTTAAATTGAAATAAAAAAGGGTTTTTTCGGCCCTTGACGTCAAATTCAAATACGTATAAAAACGTTTCCCGATGAGTAAGAAACTAATATTTGGATACATTACTATATAAGTCTCTAGGCAGCTTTAATTCTATGAAGATGAACGTCATTTTGGTCTTACGTCAAAAAATCAAAAAGAATTTTGATATTACGCGTTAATTTAAAAATTTTTTAACTTCCCCGGGCCTTTAAATTTTAAAAGGCATATCATCAAACCATGAGCTTTTTGAAAGCAATGTAATCAATTAAGTGCGTATATCCCCTCAGATTTTACGTAGGACAAAAGGTTTTACGCTGTACGCCATTATTTTTGGACCGATTGTATCAAAATTTCACCAAAATGTATATGTAAGCTTAGTTTTGGGTTTCCCCGGTCCCCTTTTACAAATTCGAAAAGGGAATGGGTTAAAGGCGAATCCCAAATTTTCGAAAACAAATTTACGTCAAATTAAAATAAAATAAAAACCTTCCAGATATTTTAAAAAAATTTTAAATTTTTGGGCGAATTTAGTCTTTAACTATTTATTTCTGTGAGGGTAAAGATTTGACGATAAGGTCAAAAGAAAAGTTATATATCTACGCTTAATTTCTATATGTTGTAAAGTTGCAAAGGGCTGAAAAAATTACTTGATAAAATTTAGATACTTAATTTTTAAAATTTTATTGTTTTTTTTAAGCCCCAGAGTCTTGACATCAAACTTGACGTTGTCTACACAACTTGTACGCGGTTACAGCCATTAATTTAAAGGGTGGAATTCGAATTGTAAGCATTTTTTAAAAAAATTTTTTTTGAAATGATTATAAAATTTGTCCAAGTTAAATAAATCGATTTAAAAAATGATTTCATTCTTTAGCCCTACCCCAATTAAAAAGGGTTTTTTTTCAAGTTTATTTAGTTATGTCGTTTTTTTTTTTCTCCTCTTTATTTGTGTTAATTTCTGGTTTTTTTCCATTTGCCAGAAAACATAATTTTTTGGGGATAATTTTTAACCCGACTTTCGGATGCAAGATTTCATATTAAAGTGAATTATATAACGTCAATTTCGTCAGTTTTAAAAGTTTGTACGCGGGCTACAGCCATTATTTCTGGTCCGATTTTATCAAAATTTCGGTTGTTGTGCATCCCCGGGGTCCGTTTTTTCAAATTTGAAAAGGCAAAGGTTTTTGGGGAATCCAAGATTCGAACTAATGACGTCAAATTCAAATGCGTAAAAAATCGCTTCCAGAAAAACGAAAGCGATATTTTGAGAATATTTTGTCTCTAGTCTTCTTTCATTCTGAAAGATGAAGCCCTTGACGTCCATGAGTCATAATGTATTAAAACTTTTGTATAAAACTAAAGGGTTTTTTTAAACCCCGTGGCTTTATTTTTTGTATGATTTGCTTGAAATTGTGTCTGAAAAATGCAGTATTAATTCTATGGAGCCCTGTCACTCCCTTTCCCGGGAAAATCACAAGGTCAAGGGCATAATCAAATTTTCGGGGTTTTTTTTCGGCCCAAAAAAATCTTAAAAACGGTAAATATTCATGAACACTATGCGTTAATTTGTAGGCTTTGAAAGACCCTTTTAGTGATATTTATTTTTGATATGGGGTTGAATCGGTTGAGTTATGGAGGAAAAAAGAAAATTTGGTAACCCCCATGTGTTTAACTGTTTTATTCGAAAACCCTTTTCTTTTTATTAAAATTATTTGAAAGCAAGTTGGCCGTTCTTTTTATGCTTAAAATTTTTTATTGACCAAGTTCAGGGTAATGGGGAAAAAAAAAGAATTTCGTGCATATAACTTTGGTGTTTTTTTATTTTTCGGGGTTTTTGAGCTTTTTTCCAAAAAATATTAAAAATTCTTGTAAAGTATGTGAAAAAGTAGGAAATTTTTAGCGATTTTTTGGGACCTTAAGTTTTAAATTTAAACAAAGAAAAGGAAGTTTCAAAAAAAATAGAATTTTTAAAAAGTAGAATTTCACGGATTCTGCCGTGTTGTCAAAATTCTCGGCTAATATCTCAAAACTATTGAAAAAGTAACATTTAAGCAAGTGAATTAGAGAATTTTAAAGAGATTTTTTGGTACCCAAGTTTTTTAAAAATTGATTAAAAATATAGGAATTCATCAAAAAACGAATATAAACCCCAAATGTAAGATTTTCAGAAAAAATACCTACTTTCGCTTTCACCTTTAAATTTAAGCATTTTCGGAAAATGAAAATTTCAGATTGATTATCTAAAATTTAAAAAAAAAAAATTTTTATTATATATTGAAAAAAGGGTAAACAAGTGTACCGTTCCGGTGGCCGAGTGGTTGACGTTCGCCCCGGGAGGGGAAGTCTTGGGGTTTGATACCAAAGTCGTAAAAAATGGGACTGTTTAGTCCCTGCTTGACGTAGCTTAATAGTTGCAGGACGGTTGGCTCGGATCAGGATAATTTTGACTGGGTGGGTTCATGCCCTTGTCTACGGCGGACACTGCAGTGTGGCAGATATAACTGATTAAGTAGAATGTCTCCAAATGACGAAATCTGTCGGTGGGACGTTAACCCCAAAAAACAAACAACAAACAAAATAAAAAAGTGTTTGATTTAATATTTTGCAAAACATTTTTTTTACGTTACTTTTACTTTAGTTTCAGCATTTTCGTTACCCATAATCCTTTGACGTTTTGAACTGCATTTGCCGTTGTTGAAAAATTGAATTTCCCGACTTTTTTGTTGATCAATCATAAATTTGTATAAACATATTCCAAATTTATGAAATGAAAATAGAAAATATGTTAAGTACAATTAATTTCATTTCCCGTTGAGAACCCTGAGCGGTATAAGGAGATTTGAAAAAAAAAGATCAACACATTTCCTTTCAAGGGCTAATTTGTCCCTTTCTAAAAGCGCAAAAAAGTAACTTTGTGTAAACAGTCGTCCGATCGTAATAAAGCTTATTGGAATTAAAACCCCGAGGTACCGGTGACGTTCTATTTCATGGAGTATTCACGGGGCTAACCATATGGGAGGCCCTGCGGGAAAACCTATATCGGAGGTCTTGCGTTCGCACCGTCATTCTTGCCATTAAAACTGCAAGCGGTGGGCGGAAGGAAAAGAAACAGCCAAGGTCCTTTCAAAGGTGAGTTGCTCAAAATTAAATATTTCACGGAATATTAGGGGTGCCCCCGTGGCCGGGGGTTCGTCGGGACTACAAATATCTCAGTCCCCCCACCGCTGTGGGTTTGAATCCCCATGGGGGCTTCGGGTTTTTCATGGGAGGAACCTTCCGCTGGGTAAACCAACCCACAGGCTCTCTGTTTTCCCGCGTTTTTTTTAAAGCGTCTGCTGCGTACTTTTTGTTTTATTGTTTAATAACAGTTCTGTTTCTTGCCCCTTTCCCGTGTTTTTTTCACGTTGGGGGGAAAGGAGTGGGCCCAAAAGGGGGGGGGATGACGAAAAGGGGGGGATTTTTCGCTATGTTTTTTTAAACCTTTATTTAAAGATGTTTTATTGCTAAAAATAAAAAAAACCAAAGTACAAAATGTTTTAACAGTTTTATTAAAAATATAAAAGTTAAAAAAATGTGCTGAGTCCTGCACACAGTGGTAGGTAAACTGTCATAGTAAGGGGGGGGGGGGGGGGGGGGGGGGGGGGGGGGGGGGGGGGGGGGGGGGGGGGGTGAAAGAAATAGAAAATAGGGATGGTGTGCCCCCTAAATTTTTCGAAAAAATTTGAACAAAAAAATAAAACAAAAACAAAAAAAAACAACAAACAAAAAACTGCATTCAAATTTTTCTAAACACACCCTTTATTCTTCTATGAAAAAAGTAGGATAGGCGTCATTTTTTTTGCGAAAAAATTTAACAATTTATTAACATTCTTAGGTTAAAATTCTTTGGGTGCAAAATTTCCGTGAGATTGACGTGTTTTTCTCACTTATGTTGTTCATTCATACTGAAAAAACAAAAACTTAAACTAAACCATCGCGTTTCTACGGGGAATTGAAAGTGATATTTAAAAAATTTAAAAAAAAAATAAATTCATTTTTTTAAAAAAAATGTGACAAGGCCTTTTAAAATCCGAAAAACCCCCAAAAATATAAAATAAATCTAACTGCGTAAATACTCCTAGACTTTTTAAATTTAAAAAGTAAAAACGTTGTAAATTTAATAAATTAACAGTGACGATCTGTTCTTCGCAACAACACAATAACGAAATACGTTTAAAAAAAAAATTACTTTCTTTAGTCATGTTTTTAAGAAATAAAATGATTTATCAAATGCCTATTATTTTATAAAATTATATTGTATGTAAGTTAGTCCCTAGGGCCCGTTTTTTTACAAGAAATGATGAGTTAGTAATCATTTGTTATTTAAATCCCTGGGGCTGATTTTTTAGATTTCTTTCGCTTTGTCAAGAGTTAATGTTAAACTGTAAGTTTGCACAAAATTAAAATTAGATCATTAATTAAAACAATATCTTTTATGTTTGATTCTCTCTCTGTTCCCCTCTCTCTTTTTCCTTTTTTAAGGAAGTGCAATAGTGGCGATTCAAATTATGAGAATTTTTTTTAATAAACTACCTAGAGGAAATTATTTATTATTTTTATAAAAAATATCAAAAAAAAAAAAATAAGTAAACAAATTTTCTTTTTCAATTTTTTTGACTACGAAACAAAACAAAAAACATGCAAAGTACGAAATTAAAAACAAAAGGGGTAAGGCCCATGAATTTTTCATTTACCCTAAACAAAAATTTAAAACCCTAGCTTGCAAATAGCCTGTTGTGGAAAAAAAGGAGCTGCCGGTGCTTCAAAAGTGATGGAGGAGACCCCGTGCAACGACAAAAAAGAAGTAGGGGGGTTCAAAAAATTTACATTAAGATCGGCCATTTACGAAATTTTTTGAAGAATAACTTTAAAAAAATAATTTGATGGTCATATTGTAGATAAATCAAAAACAATAAACTGCTGAAGCCTGTAGAAAGTTGTGTTTTTGTTGGTAAATCACTAAAAATGTTCGGCCGAGTTTCAGGTCGCGTCGCTTTATAATTTAAAAGTTTCACGCATACATAGCAAGATATCAAATTCGTGCAATACTTAAATTGGAACTCCCCTTTAAAGTCCCATTGGGTTTTTTTTTTCCCCGTCCAGCGTTTGTATGTTTATGGCAAGAATGGACGGGCGTAGCAGGAGCCCGCCCCATAAGCGATTTCCGCAGAGAGCCTGCCGATTTTTGGTTTTGCCCGTGTTTAATAATTTTTCCTGCGATGTACACAAAAAAAAAAAAAAAAAAAAATTTTGTATCAAATTAAAAAGGTTTAAATTTAATTGTTTATTTTGAAACCTTAAAAAAGACCCAATATCTAAAAAGGAATTGTTCGGATTTCAGGATTTATTTTGGTACCCAGAAATAAAATTGGTCAAGTTTAAAAAAATGAATCAAAAAAAAAGATTTATTTTTTTTTGCCTTGGTTATTTCAAAAAGTTAGATGAAAATCCTACGAAAAAAAAGTAAAAGGAGGGAAATTTTAAAATATATTCTTTTAAAGTATTAATATTTAATTTTTTCAAAAGTTAGCGAAAAAATTCTATCTTGATCAACGAATGAAATCTAGTTCTTTTTATTATTTTTTTTTTTTTTTCCTTCATATTTGTGTTAATTTCGGGGTGTGTTGCCAATGGCCCAAAAAAAATGAACATTTTATGGGAAAATTTAAACCATGGCTTTTGAAGCAATGATTTTCAATATATGAAATTTAAAACCCGATTTTACCCCGGAAAAAAGTTTGTCCCCGGGGCCAGCCCTCATTTGGCCGATTTCATCAAAATTTTACAAAAATTAATTGGCTCAGTTGGGCATCCCCGGGGCGGTTTTCAAATTGCAAAGTAATGGTTCTAGGGGAAACCCAAAATTCGAACCATTTCCCTTTTAAATTTAAATGAGTAAAAATCACCCCAGATGCCCCCTAGAAACCCAAATTTTTGGGTTCAAAATTTTAATTCTCGTGTTTCCTTTAAATTTTTAGAAATTAAAAGGTATTTGTCATATACTAAAGGGGGTAAAAAAAAAAAAGTTCAAATTTTTTTAGTGTTTTTTTAATATGGTTGAAAACGTGGGGGCCCCTTTAAAAAAATTTTAAATACATATGTTCAGATAAAACTTTTTTGCATTCGGGTCATTTTAAATTTGACCATTGACGTTTTTTGACGTAAAAACAGACGGCTAAAAAAAGTGAACGCGGTCTCACCATTTTTTTCGGGACCGATTTTCTCAATTTTAAACAGGATTGTAAAATTTAGGTTAGTTGTGTTTCCCGGGGTTTTCCGGTTTTAAAAAATTCAAAAAAGGAAAAAAGGTTCAAAGGGGGCAAAATCCAAGATTCGAACCATTGAGGGTAAAATTCAAATGCGAAAAAATCGCTTCAAGATAAGTTAAAAAGATGATATTTTGGTCAGAATAAAGTTCTAAGGTTTTTTTTTTCTTCTCGGGAAAAATAAAAGCTTATGCCCGCCCCTTTACGATATGAGGTCAAAAAAGGAAATTTTTTAAAATTTTTTAGTTTTTAAATTTTTAAATTTGAAAACGTCCGAGCATCATAAAAATTTAATACCCAACTTCGATAAAAAATATTGCATTTTAAAATTAAATTATTTTTGACAAAAGAGTGTTTTGACGTCAAACTTGACTTTTCAAGAATGTTTTTAGCGGTCTACGCATTATTTTGGGCCGATTTTCTCTTTAATTTCCCCAAAAAAGTGTTTTTAAACCAATTTGGCACCCCTGTTTTCCTTTTTACAAATTGGGAAAATGCAAAGGTTTTAGGGGAAAACCAAAAATTCAAACCCAATGACGTCAAATTTCAAATAGTAAAAAAACGTTTCCAGAGATTTTAAAAAGCTAAATTTGGTTAATATCAAAAGCCCCTCTAATTGGCTTTAAATTCTGCAAAATAAAGGGCATTTAAACGTAAATGACGTCATAAGGTCAAAAAAAATTTTCTCATATTTCGCTTTAATTTTTAAATATTTTTGTTAATTTCCCCTAGGAAAATTTAAAAATTAAATTGGCATAAAACCTAAGAAAATTTACCCTTGGGAAAACAAGGGGTTTTTTAAATTTTAAAACGTGACATAAAATTAACGTCAGTTTTTGGACTTAGGCCCAAAAAGGCTTTACGCGGTATATTCCCATTTTTTTTGGGATCGATTTTCATAAAATTTTTACAAAATGCAAAAGTCTCCCTTTGTTGGTGTTTTCCCGGGCCCGGTTTGGAAATTTAAAAAAGGGTAGTTCTATAGCGAATCCCCAAGTTTCAAACCCCGACTTTAATTTTTTAAAATAGTAAAAATCATTTCCAAAAGACTTAGAATGCAAAATTTTTTTGGATGAATTTTTTAAGTCTCTAAGACTTTTTTATATCTGTGGGGGAAGAACCCTCTTTTGATGTATATGATTTTTTTTCATAAGGAAAAAAAAAATTCTGACATCTAAGCGTTTTTTTTTATAATTTCCAAATACCCCGGGGAAATGAAAAAATTTACTGCTATATTTAAGAAAAGATTTTTATTTCATTGATTTTTTTTTATGTTATGACATCTATAAACCCCAAAAATTGGGCCCGTTTTTTTTCAAAAGTTTTTCCGGGGTTAAGCCAAATTTCGGGGACGGTTTTCATAAAAATTTTTCACAGAATGTGTAGGGGGTTACCGCTCCGTATTCCCAAACGGTGCCCCCCAAAATTCGAAAAAGGAAAAGGGTTTTTTGGGCTAACCCAAAGATTAGAAGCATGGGGTTCAAATTTCGAAATTTTCTTAAAGCTTCTTTAAATTCTGAAAAAAGGGAAGTCAAAATGAGTCATTTGATCTAAAAGGTAAAGTTTTTTTTTTTATTTAAAAACCCAAAGGGTTTTTTTAAGCCCTGTATCCCTTATTTTTTTTGTTTTTCCATTAATTCTTATAAAGGGTTTGCGCAAGGGCTCCTATGGAAAAATGTTTTTTCCCATTTTAATTTCAAATTATTGCTTAAATTTTTAAAAAACCTCTAAAGCTAGCCCGGGAATTAGGGGAAAACCCAAAATTGAACATTTTCAAAAAATTGTTTTGTTCATTGTTTATAAAAAATAGGCAAGTTAAATAAAACCCAAAAAAAAAAAAAATGATCGTTTTTATTTTTGGGGATACCCCTCCAAGTTAATCGGTTTTTTTTTTCAAATTTTTAAGGAAGTTAGGGCCCCTAAAAAAAAAAATTTAAAAAAGGGAAAATTTGAAAACCCTTTTTAAAATTTTTTTTTCATTTTGGGGTTTTTTGTAAAAAAGTAGCGGGGAAAAGTCCTATAAAATTTTTAATCAAGGGAATGAAATCTAGTACTTTTTCCCTTTTTATTTTTTTTCTTCCACTGGTATTTTTTTAAAATTTCCTTTTAAGTTCCCAAATTGGCCCCAAAAACAAGAAAATTTAAATGCCTTATTTTTTAAAACCTTTAAGTTTTCCGAATGTCATGAATTTCATTTTCATAGGGACTAAAAATAACTTCAAAAATTTTTGACGCCCTTTTAAAAAGGGTTTTAGGGGTTTAAACACCCATTATTTTGGCCCTTTTTTCATACAATTTTCCCACAAAATTGTGTATTTTACGTTTTTTGTGCCTTCCTGTGTCCTTTTTTTTAAAAATTCAAAAAGGAATTTGGTTCTATGGCGGGGGGGGTTTCAAAGATTCGAACAAAATTGACGTAAAATTTTAAAATTTGCGTAAAAAAAATCGCTTCCTGATGAGCTAAAAAGGGAAAAAAAAATATTTAAAAAAAAAATAATTCCCAAGGGAATTTTTTTAAAGAATCCCCGGGAGAAAAGATTTCCCCATATGACGTTTTTTACTTAAATGGGTGAAAAAAAAATTTTAATTTTTACGTGAAAAATAATATATTTTGGGAAAAGCCGAGAAATCTTGAATACCCAATAGCTTATGCTTCAGATGGGAACTTTTTGGGCCATTTAAATGTTTTTTTGCCTTGAGTGTTTTTGCGTAAAACTTGACGTCATCAAAAATTTTTGTACGCGGCCCTACAGCCATTTTTTCTGAACCGTTTTCATAAAAATTTCACCGGAATTTTTAATGTTTCGCTCTATTTTGTGCACCCCGGTGCCCTTTTTTTCCAAATTCTTTAAAGGAAAGTTTTTTATGGCGAATCCAAGATTCGAATTTTTGGACGTCGAATTTCAAATTTTTTTTAAAATCGCTTGCAGATGAGCTAAAAAAAGTTATATTTGGAAGTTTAAAAAATTTTTTAAGTGTCCTATATACCCTGTGTTTAAATTAAGTCTTTGGCCCAAAGATTCTCCGCTTTAAAATTTAAGTTTTACAGAAGGCATTTTTAATGTTCAAGTTGTGTACCTGGTTCCTTTTTCCCAAAATTTCAAAAAGGCAATGGTTTTTATGGGGGAACCCAAGATTCAAAACCATTACGTAAAAATTTTAAAAAAACTTTTAAAAAAAATTGTTTCCCAGATGATTAAAATGCTGATATTTGGACGAAAAATAGTCTCTATGATTTCCCTCTATTCTGTTAGGGGGGGAACTTCATTTGACGTCATATGGCGTAAAAAGGGTTTAAAAAAAAAATTCTGAAAAACAAAGGCTTTAAAATTTCTATTATTTTTTTAAGGCCCCAAGGGCATAAAAAAATTTTTCTGCTATTTTAAGGTAATGAAGTTTTCCCATTTTATTGATTTTTTTATGCATAAATTTCATATGACTCAAACTTTAGTTGTTTTACACAATTTGTAACGCCTTAAGCTTTTTTTTTCTGGCCCGGAAATTTTCATAAAAAATTTCACAGAATTTTGTATGTTACACTTAACCGGTGCCCAAATTTTTTTTAAATTTAAAAAGGCAAAGGTTTTAGGGCTAACCCAAAGTTAGAGGTTTTTGACGAAAAATTTTTAGTATGTCTTCAAGTTTTCCCTTATATTCAAAAAGAAAAACGTCATAGGACTTTCATGTACCAAAAGGGCCAATTTTTTTTTAAAAATTTTTCTTTTAAAAATTTAAAAAGGGTTTAAACCTGAAAGGCCCTTTATTTTTTTTTTGATTTGAATGAATTTTATTGAAGGTGTAGCTTTTGGGTCCTTTTGGAACAATGAAATTCCATTTTGAAAAAAATGTTAATTTCAGTCATTGTTTATATTTAAAAAACCCCTCTAAAGTTTGGAAACCGAATTATGTGAAATCGAATTTGTAAGCTTTTCCCCCAAAAAATTTGTTTTTTACAAATTTTTAAAAAAAGGGGAAAAGGAAAAAATAAAATTTAAAAAAAAAACACAAAAAAAAACCCCCCTTTGTTTTTCATTTAAATTTTCCCATACCCTCCATTTTAAAATCTTTTTAAATTTTTCAAATTTTATGGAGTTAAGGCCCTAAAAAAAACATGTTAAAAGTAGAAATTTGAAAAATCCTTTATTTTTCGTTTTTTGGTTTTTGGACAAATTTTAGCAAAAAAAAAAAAAAAGTCCTAGATTCGTATACGAATAAAATTTTTAGTTTATTTTTTTAAATTTACTTTTTTTTCCCTTTTGGGGTTTAAAATTTAAAAAATGGGTTCCGATAAGTTTGCAGAAATGCCATAAAACGTCATATTTCTTTGAAAAGTGCCCTTTCCCCCCCCCCCCCCCAAAGCCTTTCCGGGGGCTAAAAAAAAAAGTTTAAAAAAGTTTGTTCGCGCCCCCTAAAACCCGTCTGCCCGGACCGATTTTTTTTTGAATTTTTCCCTAAAAAGTATATATTAAGTTCTTGTTGTGCAAAATTTATAAAATTTTTTTCAATATTTGAAAAGACCCAAGGATCTAGGGCTGAACCAATTTTTTAAAACTTTGGACCAAAAAATGAAAATTGAAGAAATTACAACACCGGGAAAAAAGGGGAAGAAACATAAAATTTTTGAAAGAAATTTTTTGGGGGTTTCAAAATGATTTCTTTTCGCTCTGAAAAAATTTGACGTAAAAAGAAGAAAAAATGACGCCCATAACCCCTTTTTAAAATTTTTATAAAATAACTTTTTTTTTAGCTCTGGAAGAAAAATTTTTTTTAAACCGATTTGCAAAAAATTTTTCATTAAAATTTCAACATTTTCCTTATTGCTCAGTCATTTCCGCTTCCGGAAAATATTAAGGTAAAGGTCCCCGGTAAAATTGGGGTTTTTTTTTTTCTTGGGCCCTTAAAAATATTCAAAAACGAAAAAAAATTTTATCGAACACTATGGTATAATTTGTAGGGGCTCTAAAAGGTTTTTTAAAGGAATATATATTTTTTGGAAAGTTGGGGGTTAAATCAGTCGAAAAATTGCAAGAAAAAAAAAAAAGTTGCCCCCCTGGGCGCATTTCCTACTTATATCTCGTTAATTATTGTTTTTTGTTAATAAGAGAAATGTAAAACCAAGGGGGGGCCCGTTCTTTGGGGGTTTAAAAATTTTTAAAGATTAAATAATATTCATTAATTTTAAAATGAAAAAAAAAAAACGATATAACTTTGTTTACCCCCGATTTTCGCCTTTACCCAAAAAGGTTTTAACCCCCCTTATTTTACAAATTTTTTAAAAGATAATAAAATTTTATGAAAAAGGGGAATTTGGGTGGGCATTAAAGCCCTTTTCCCAAAGGGTTTTACCTATTTTTTAAATTGGACGAAATATAAGAAGTTACATAAAAAACAAAGGGAAAGCACCCCCCGAGAAGCCCGATCATTCGATTGCTTTTTTTCCCGAAAAAAAACTAATATTTTTTTTAAAAAAACTAAAAAAAATTTTTTTTTTTTGGCATGATTTTAATTTGCAAGTTTCAAATGAAAAGCAATTTTTTTTAAAGGGACCAAAAAATTTATTAAGTTTTTGTCGAAAGGAAATAATAGAATGAACATCTTTTTGCCGATTTTGCCGTTTTTTGAAAAATAACTTTCTAAACTCAAAACCCCTTAAGGAAAAGTTGAAACAAGAAACACTTTAAAAATTTTGGGAAAATTTAAAGGCATTTCTAAGGGTTTTACCTAGCTTTTAAAAATTTTGGCCCTCGGAAAAACCTATAAGGAAGTTGGATAAAAAAATAAGAATTTCTTTTTAAACCGTTCTTTCATGCATTTCTCCCGTTTGTCCCATATTTGATTGTTGTTTTTTAAAAAACTTTTAAATTTTTTTTATATGAACAGTATTATTTGCGTGATGCAATGCGGCTAATGGGATGCAGATTTTTAATGATCGTTTCCCTTAATTATAAAGTTATTTGGGGGAAGGGGAATTTAAAAATGAAAAATCGTTTTGAAAATTTTTTCCCTTTTTCCCTTTAAAAATAATTTCGATAACTCAAACAGTAACGAAAAGTTTTAAAAATGAAACACGTTAAATGTTGGAAATATAAAGGGCCTTTTTTTTTTTAAAAAATTTTAAAATTTATATAAGGGTTAGAGGAGAAAAAAAGAAATTTTTAATTTTTTCTTTTATGCACCTTGCAGTTTTAAACCAAAATCACTTTATTGTTTTTTCCCAAGGGAAAAAATTTAAATTCCCTTTGCTCAAGTGAGCTTTAAAATCGAAAGAATGGTTTTTTTGTCTGTCCGTCCGTCCGTCAAAACCGCCGTCCGTTTGTCCACAAATTAAATTTGTTTTTCATTAGCATCTTTATTTCTTAATTTAAACCCCTTAAATTTATAACAAATTTTTTTACCTAAAAAACTTGGCCAAGTTCCGATTATGGAGATATCGGCCCATTAGGAAAAGGGGTTTGGCCCCCTTTTAAATTGAAAACAGTAGATTTCAAATTTTTCAATTTTCCCCCCCTTCACTTTCTTTTCATCTTTATTTTTAAACAAAAACTTTTAAACTTTTGGCAATGTTTTTTACCATCATCTTTTCGGCCCCAAATTCGATTATGCTGTATTAAATTCTTAGTAGGGGGTTTTTTACCCCCTTTTATATAAAATTTTTGCAATTTTTAGTTTGTTAGCACTTTTAGCATTTCATTTTTTAAGAATATCTTTAAAATTTAAAAACAATGTTATTACCATAAAAAACCGGGACAAATTTTTAATAAAGGCTAATATCGGCCCATAAGGGGAGGTTATGTTCCTTTAATTTTTAAAAATTTCCAAAATTTTTTGTTTGTTTGCCCCCTAGTATTTTTATTTTTAAGAACATCTTCAACCTCTATGAAAGTTTTTTACCCTATTTTTTTTGGCCCAGTTCGAAAAATGGCGATATCTGTTTAAATTGGCAAAATTTTTGCCCCCCTTTTTATATAAAAAAATGTAAAATTTTTATTTATTTTTCACTCTAGTTTTTCAATTTTAAAGTAAAAAATCTTCAATTTTTTAGAAAATGTTTTTAGCCTATTCTTTTTGCTAATTCGGGTAATGGCTGTATTTTTCCCTTAGGTAGGAATATTTTCCCCTTTTGTTTTTTAAATTTGTGTGTTTTAAGCATAATTTTTAGTCAAGGGTTTTACTTCAAAAATTTTTAAACAGGCTCTCTTTAGTTTTGTGGGAAATTTTAAAAAATTGGTGGAAATTTGTCTTCAGTACAACTATTTTATAAATTTTTTTTAAATTTTTTCCCCGGGGAATTTAAAAGGGAGTTTTTAGGTGAGAGTCTTTTGGGATTTGGGCCCCTTTTGAAAATATCCTAAAGAAAAATTTTTTTTATCAAGAGCAATGCGGGTTTCCAAAAAATATGATAATTTAAAGATCGGGCTATTTATTATTAAAATTATTTGTCGGAAAAGGGGAGTATTTTACATAATTCTTTTTTCCCATTTTTGTCCTTTTTTTGGGGGGGAAAAAACTTTTTAATGTATATCGCAAAAAAAGATAAAATTTAAACATAAAAAAGTACAAAGTTTAAATTTAGAAGACCTTTTTTAACGGTAACCCGGTTTTTTTAAATCGGGCATCATGTTGCAGGGAAATGAAAATTTTTTTGAAAAAAAAATTGTTTTTTCCTTTTGGGTTCTGGGTTTATCCACATTTTTATTCTAAATTGTTTTCTGTTAAAATTAAAGGGAAAATGTGGAACAGAAAATTTTTTTTATTCCTATGCCCCTTAATTGAACAAGGAAAATTTTAATGAAAAAATGGGGAAATGAATAATTTTGTAGGGAAAAAAAAAAAATCTTGTATTTTTTAGCTGTTAAGAGGGGCTAGTGATACTTCAATCCTTGGGAGAAAACGAAGATTGAGTTTTGGAAAAAATTTGCATTTTGAAAAAACCCCGAAAAAAGACATAAATTTCCCTTTTTAATGCACTGACTTTTAAAAATTTTAAAATTTTGTTTATGACACACAGATTTTCGTATTTATTTTTCTTGCATCTACGCTGTCAATTTGGGACGGGATGGTTTTATTTCCCGAAAAATAATAAGTATGATCAGGTTTGACATGGTTTTTTCAGTTTCAAAACCCCTTTCTTTTGGCGAACAAAAGAAACTAGTTACGGCTTTGCAACCCGCGAAAACGTATAGGGTTTGTTAAGTTTATTTTTTTTTCTTAATTAATTTTTCTTTTTTTCTTCCAAACTAATTCAAGGTTAATTTATATAAGTTGCCATGGGGCAAACCTGGGAAAATTTAAAAAGTTCGACAAAAAAGTATAAATTTTTTTAATTCAAAAATTTTTAAATTTTTAATGACGTCAATTGACGTCAAATTTGACGTCAGCTTAAAAAATTTGTTTGCGCCTAGAGCCTTTAAATTTTTGGGTTTTTTTTCTGATATTTTCACAGTGATGTATTTTAGAATGTGTGTTTCCCCCGCATTCAAATTTTTCCCAAAAAAGTAAAAAATTTAAAATTTTTGGCAAAAACCCAAAAAACGAACTTGGTCCTTAATTTTATATTTTAAAGTTTCAAGGGAAACCCAATGCGTTAGGGAAAAATTTAAAAATTTGGGCAGCATAACGGCCCAAGAGGTCGCTTTCTATTTCCTGAAGGACTTTTTTTCCAAAATCCCCGTGGTGATGAGTATACAAAAAACAAAACCTCATATTTTTAAAAAAAATTCTTTGCTTTTTTTGGGATCATTATTTTGACTCAAACTTTTTTAAAATTGTATTGCAGCAATTTTTTTAAAATTTAAAAATTTTTAAATTTATTTATTTTTTAAATTTTTTTAATGAACCCCCTTTAAATTTTTTTTTTACCCTTTTTAATTTGGAGTCCTTCACAAAATGTTGTTCGCGCTCCCCAAACCTTCCCAATTCGATCCCTATCCCTTTATATTTTCCAGAAAATGTATTTTTGGATGTAGATGTGACCCTTGGGATTCAAAATTTCCCCAAATTCGAAAATTAAAGATATTATGGCAAAACCCAGGGTTTGAATTTGGTCCCCCCAAAATCTATTTTAATGCAACAAAGGGCCCTAAAGGTTTAAAGCATGAAAATTGGACAACGAATGGCAAGAGGTTTCCCCCCCCCCCCCCCTTTTTTCATTTTTTAAAAAAAATTTTTTTTAAATCAAGGGGTTAAGACGAATAAAAACCAAAAAACTTTTTCAAAAATTTTTTTCGCTCCCTTTTATCCCAAAATTTTTACTCAAACTTCTTGAAAATTTTAATTTTCAGCATTAAAAAGTTTAAAATTTTATAAATTCATTTATTTTTTTTTTTTCAATGAGTCAAATTTACATTTAGATTTTAAAATCAGTTCAAAATTTTCTTCGCGCTCTTGAGCCCCTTTTATTTTGGTCCCATTATTTGATAATTTTTAAGAAATGTATTTTAGGATTTAGATTTTCACCCCTGGCTTCAAAAATTTCCAAATTTGAAATTAAAGATATTTTGGCAAAAAAACCGAGATTGAACTTAGGTCCTTAAATTAAAGTTTTTAATGTTTCCCAAAACCCCGAAAAGCGTTAGAAGCAAGAAAATTTGGACAGCATATCGGGATAGAGGTTTCCCTTTTTGTTTTTTTGATTCCCTTTTTTTTAAGCACGTTTTTATTACGTCATTAAAAATACAAAAAAGGGATTTTTTTTTTTCATTTTTTCTTTTCTCGGGATATCAAAAGTGAAACCAAACTTAATTTAAATCTTTAGAAATTGGGAAAAGGGAAAAAATTTAATGATGCTACTGCAAAAATTTTTGATTTGTGATGTGGGAAAAGACGTCATGAATAAAAGCAAAAATTTTTGTTAAAAAATTTTATATAAAATGCCAAATTTAAAAAATGAAAAATTTAAAAAATTTTTAAAATGTCGAAAAAATTTGTACGCATTAAAGGGGTTTGAAAAATTTAAAATTATTAAAGTATCAAAAAAGGGAGATATTCAAAGTTTAAGGGAAAGCTTACTTAAAAAATTGGGAAAAAAAACCCGTTAAAAAACTCGAAGATATTTTTTTTCTGGGGTTTAAAAAAATTTAGCTAATCATTCCCTTTCCAAAAAAAGATACTTTTTTTTTAGTCACTTGTTTTTTCCCTGGTTGGGAAAATTAAAACATTCATTTAAAAATCCTTTTTTCGCCTTTAGCGTCAAGAGAAATTTTTGGGAATTTTAAAGCAAAAACTTAAGGAATTTATGTTGTGTCACTTGTTTTTTGGGCAACATTGATTTGTAAGCAAAATACAATTTAAAAAAATCAAAATTGGACAATTAAAACCTTTTAAAAAAGTAATATTGCCGTGCCCCTTTACCTGCGCAGAAAAGTTTTAAATGATTACGTTAAACAAACATGAAATTATTCAAAGTTTTTTTTTTAGGGTAATTCTGAAAATAAATGAAATTTTAAAAAGTAAAAAAACGAACCCTTGGGGGGGTTAGCCCAAAATCCCATTGTTCTTTTGCAGGAAAGGGGTGCCTTTTGTTGAAAAGGGGGAATTGTGGTACATTTTTTACAAAAGAGTGCAAATTTTCGATGAATTAGTAAAATTAAAACTAGAGCCGAAAAAACCCATACGGATACCCTTAAATTTCATTTGCTTCCGGGTTTCCCCCAAAACCTTTTAAAAAAAGACAAAAAACATTTTAGTCCCCCTATTGATTTTTTTGTTTTCTAAAAGTTTTAACGGGTTTTTTTTCTAAAAACGTAAAAAAAAACAAAATAAAAAGCAAAAAGAAAATTTGAAAGTTTCAAGACGTTTTATAAAAGTAAATTACATAGAAATAAGAAAGTTTTTTTATAATTTTTCTTAACCTCTGCCTTTTTTTTCTATCTAAATTTGCAAATGTAAAACTCAAACAACAAAGGGTTTAAAGTTCATGGATTTCAAAGTATATTTTTTTTTTTTTACAATTTCCCAAATTTTGGGCAAAAATTTTAATGAATATTTGATAAATTTAAAAATTTTCGGGAAGAAAAAAAATATTAAAAAAAAGAAAAAACTTTTAAAATTGATTGAAAACGTCGGGGAAAAAAAAACCCGGGGGGTATTTTGATAGTAAACGGTTTTCGTAAAACAAATAAGGGCCATTTATTGCTTTCTCAAAATCTTCCCAAAAAAGAAAAAAAAAAAAATGAAAAAAATAAAAAAAAAAAAGCTTAATTTTTAAAATAAGATAATTTTTAAAAAAAAGAGGGTTTTCGTAATTTAAAATTTAAAAATTTTAGCCAAAAATTAAACCCCTTTCTTTGTTTTTAACTTTATATTCAATACCCCTTTAAATAAGCAAACGGAAAGCCGCTTTTGTTTTTTATCTTAAAAAAAACGGGCTTCTAGTTTTTATTAAAAAAAATTCCCTTTTTTTCCCCACCCAAAATTTTAGAGTTAATTTCGGGAAGTTGTCAGTGTCTAAACAAAGAAAATTAAAAAAAGCCTCGACAAAAGTTAATTTTTAAAATTTAATAATTTTTTTAAATTTCAAAGACGTCAATTTCGTCAATTTGGGCTTCAGCCCCTTTAAAAGTTTGTTCGCACTCTTTGGCCTTTTTTTTTTTGATATTTTATCTTGTTTTTTACAGAAATGTTTTTTTGATGGAAAAATTTGCACCTTATCTTTTTAAAATTTTTAAAAATTTGAAAAAAATTAAAAAATTTATGGCAAAAACCCAGTTTTTGAACTTTGGCCTAAAACTATTATTTAAAAATTTTCCCAAAAGGGTACTGATGGAAAAGAAAAAGAAAAATTTGGGAAACATATTGGCTTTTTCTGAAAGTTTCCTTTTTAAATCACGTGGTTATAAGTCATTTAAAGGACAAAATCCTTTTTTTTTTTCCCAAAAAAAAAACCTCGCTTGGCCCTCATACATTTTAGTCAAAATTTTAAAAAAAATTTAAACTGCGCAATAAAAGAGTATCTTTTTAAAAAATTCAATCCTTTTCAATTTTCATTTGGGGTTATAAGGGGGTCAAAATTTAGTCCCTTTAAAAGGGTTTTTCGCGCCTACAGCCCTTCCCTATTGGTCCGAATATTTGATGTTTTTTTCAAAAAGATGTATTTTAGGATTAAAATTTCAACCTTGGCAAAAAAAATTTCCCAAAAACGAAAAAATTTTAAAATTTTCCTGGAATACCGAGTTTCCCAACATTGGGCAAAAAATTGGGAATTTTTAAAAAAGTTTTCAAAGCCCCCCGTGCGTTAAAAAATAAAAATTTGACAGAGATCGGATAGAAGTTTACATTCTATTTTTTGAATTATTTTCCCCCTTTAAATCCGTGGGTTAAAGACGTCAAACAAAAAGACCAAAAAAAATATTTTTTAAAATTTTTTTTTTGTCTGGTATATGAAATTTTTAAAATCAAACTTAAAAAATATCCCTTCCAAATTTATAGAGTTAAAATTTAAGTGAGCATACTTTCAAGAAATGTTTGTTTTGTCACGTGATTAAAAAAAGTCTGCATACTTAAGCAATAAAATTAATTTTAAAAATCATATAAAATTTGCCAATTAGAAACCAAGAACTTAAAATTTTTTTTTGGGAAGATCCGATTGTTCTTTTGCAGGAATGAAAGCCTGCGTTTTAATAGTGAATTGTGATACGTTTTTTTAGTAAATTGGGGCTTTTTCGATGAAGGAAAAATAATTAAAACTAGAGTCGAAAACCTTTTTAAAGGAAATCCCTTTTTGCATTTTCTTTTGCGAAATTTTTTGCAAAACCTGAAGAAAAAGACAAAACCTGTATATTTCTTATCGAATTTTTTTTTTGTTTTCAAAAGATTAAACGGTTTCTTTTTCAAATCTGTAAAAATAAGAAAAAATATTAAAACAAATGAAATTTTTGAAAGTTTTAAGGGCGTTTTTAACGTAAATTACATAGAAAATTTAAAAATTAAATTTTTGTGATTTTTCTTACACCTCGCTTTGTTTCCCAATTTTTCAAATGTTAAAAAACCAAACAATTTTTAAAGGGGGAAAGTCGGGAATTTTTAAAAAAATTTTTTTTTCTTTTTTTAAAATTTTTAATTATGTGGATCAAAATTTCAATATTATTTTTTTAATTCCCTTTTGCTTACGAAAAAAATATTAAATAAAAATAAAAAAAAACCCCTTTAAAAAAGATTGAATAACGAAAAAAAAAAACTCTTTAGGATAGAAAATCTTAAAAGTTCCTTTTTGTTTTTAAAAAGCATGTTAAATAAAAGGTTGCGGTTTAAACAAATAAGGCCATTTTTAAAAATTTTTTTAATTTTTAAGGAAAAAAAAATGAAAAAAAAAAAAAAAAAAAAATTTAAAGCTTTTGTGAAATAAGTATATAAAATTTTTGATTTAAGATGATTTAGTATTAAATCAAAATTTTATTTCATCCCTTTTCCATTTTCTTTGTATTAAGTTACCTTTTTCCTTTTACCTTTTTAAATAAACAAAAAAAAACCGCTTCGTTTTTATCTTAAACAAACGACTTCTAGTTTACATTACTTTCGTACATCAAAAAAATTGTAAAAAATATGCTTGGAATGGTGTAAATGCATGCACTTTCTCTCGCCCTCCCTCTTTCATTTCACTTAACTGATCGACATATATTTTTTCCCATAAATAAATATATCAGTGCAGTCTGTGAGAACACAGAAAACATACAAATACACGTTTATCACAATGCTAAAACAGAGAGACAGAGAGAGTGTGTATTTATAATCATTGAAGGTTTTAAAAGCAGTGAGAATCAGCAAATTGCAAATGCATGAGAATTAAATATCTATATTTAAGAGAAATCATTTGTGAAATTAAGTTGGTGTTTAATTGAAAAATTTTAATTGACTTTGAGTGCCATTTTCTGTACTAATCTATGCAATAATCTTCATTTACACACACACACAACTCCATTCCTATGTTATTAGGACATTAAAACTTATTCATCATCAGAAAAAAAGTCCCCTTCCCTTCTTGATTAAAAGAGTAGGGACCTGTTTGTTGTTCAGTAGCTCATCAGTAAACCTATTATTTAATGATGCCCTGAATTATATCATTTTCATATACAGTTTAGCTTTAAACCTATACGCCTTCCAAGTACAGTTACAAAGTACTGGTCCAGCCAATGAACGTATAAGTTTATAAGACATTGTTTCCAAGTAGAGTAGAACTAACAATATTGAAGTATAACCCTATGAATCTGTTTTTCTAGTTTTCTGTATACTTTGTAGATGTCATATACAGCAAAAACATTAATTTTAAGCTTAGATGAGTGACTGTCAGATAACTTTCATGAGCATTTAAATGTTTGCATTTGATTTTTCTCTTTGGAGTATTTGTTTTAATTTAATTTTCTTTTTGGATATTTTGATGTATTGATCTTGAGTATATAAGAGTATATAAGGCTTCTCTCTCTCTCTCTCTCTCTCTATCTCTCTCTCTCGCACACACACACTCACACAATTGAATGATGACACTATATTTTCAGGTGTTTAGTGATATTCTAAGATTACATTTAAAATTTCACAAATAATTTCAACATTCAGCAACGTCTGACTTTGAAATGACAGCTTTACACCTTTGTCTGCTTTCTGCAATCTGAAAAGAAGTAATAATGATCATTAGTATGAATAAGTTATAACATGCACACATCTTCAGTGCAAATATTTAACAGAAATATAAACATAAACCCAGATTAATTCGAAACCCCAACACTATATGAGGTGAAATACCATAAAAATTAGTGTAATTATTCTCATTAATTTTTTTTCCAAACATTTTTGTTCATTGACAATTTTTATTTCTTTTTTTTTTCACAACAACTGCCACTGTTAGTAATATCGCTTGTGTCACGTGTGCTGTGTGTATAATCTGTCAAGCACAAAACTACAATTTCATATAAGAAGTAAAATACACTTAATACAGTACATTTAATTTGATTTATGGTCTTTCTCTTTCAAAGATAAAGAAAGCTTAACACTGTAGATAATAAATAAATGTGGTGCTCAGGACTCTCTCTCTCTCTCTCTGTTTTGGAGGAACGGTACTTCTACTTTCAAAAGGAGGAATCCTGTTGGGGGAATTTTAAGCATTTTTGCTGCACATACTGCAATAATTATATAAGTAAAAATGTACAAAATAGGTCCTGTCAGTATCTTTGTTTAGTAATATGAAAAAGAAAATCAAATGGTATACAACAATCTACCACTTGACCATATTTGATATTTATGTGAGCTCTTACATTTTTGCTTGTAGGGGGAATTTTGTTTGAAAATTGGGGGGGGGGGGGGGGGGGGGGTGCCTTATACAGGTACTAAACAATGGATATCGAATATCGAGAGCCCCTGTTGTTGTGCAGATATTTGCAGTTTACATGAAAATCTTTTCTTTTTTTTTCTGACTTTGCATATTAAGCATTATTGTCTTGAACCTGTTTTTAGCTCACCTGAGCACAACGTGCTCATGATGAGCTTTTGTGATCGCCTTTTGTCCGGCGTCGGTCGTTTAAACATCTCCTCCTAAACCGCTGAATGGATATTGACCAAACTTCACAGGAACCATCCTTATGATGCCCTCTATCAAGATTGTTCAAATTATTTTGATTGGTTCAAAAAGTAGGTCACAGGAGCTAAAAATAGATTTTAAAAATGCAAATTTTGATAATCTTCTTCTGCAAAACTGCAAGGCCTAGAGCTTAGATATGTGGTGTGTAGCATTGTCTAGTGCACCTCTACTAAGTTTGTTCAAATAATGGCCCTGGGATCAAAATTGGCCCCGCTTCAGGGGTCACTTGAATTTACATAGGCTTATGTAAGAAAAAAAAAAGAAAAATCTCAGAAACCACAAAGCCTGGAGTTTAGATCTTTGGTGTGTAGCATTGTCTAGAGGATTTCTCCCAAGTTTGTTCAAATCATTGCCCGGGGATCAAAATTGACCCCGCCTCAGGGGTCACTTGAATTTACATAGGCTTATATAAGAAAAAAAAACACTAGAAAAATCTTTTTCTCAGAAATCACAAGGCCTGAAGTTTAGATATTTTGTGTGTATCATTGCCTTATGAACATCTACCAGGTTTGTTCAAATCATGGCCCTGGGGTCAAAATTGGCCCCGCCCCAGGGGTCACTTGCTTTTACAAAGGCATATAAATAGGAAAATCTTGAAAAATCTTCTTGTCAGAAACTACAAGGCCAGGAGTTTAGATATTTGGTATGTTACATTGCCTTATAGACATCTACCAAGTATGTTCAAATCATTGCCCGGGGGTCAAAATTGGCCCCGCCTCAGGGGTCACTTGATTTTACATTGGCTTAGATAGGAATATGTGGGAAAAATCTTCTTTCAGAAACAACAAGGCCTGGAGTTTAGATATTTGGTGTGAAATATTGCCCTATGGACATCTATCAAGTTTGTTGAAGTCACGGCACTTGGTCAAAATTGGCCCTGCATTCAGGGGTCACTTGATTTTACATGGGCTTAAATAGGAAAAACTAGACATATCGTCTTCTCAGAAACCAACGGCCTGGAGTTTAGATATTGAGTAAGTAACATTGCCTTATGGACATCTACCAAGTTTGTTCAAATCATGGCACTGGGTTTAAAATTGGTCCCACCGAGGGGTCACTTGATTTAACATAGATTTACATAAATTATGAACGATTTTTAAAAAATATCCTTATCAGTAACCACAAGATCATGGGTTTAGATATCTGATATGTAACTGGCCTTGTGGACCCGAACCAAGTTTTCAAATCATGGCCCTTGGGTCAATATTGGTCCCACGCTTGGGTTAACTTGGTTTTTTGGACCACATTAGATTTTTTGCGTGGAATTAAAATTATATTGCTGTTCTTCTGTATGGACTTTGTATTCAGTATGACTATATTGTAAAAGGCAAAATTTCTCAGGTGAGCGATTCAGTGCCATCTTGACCCTCTTGTTTCAGGATCAGCTCATTTTGGTTTATTTCTCTCCTAAGTTTAGTAAATAATATACATATGCATGCCTTATATGAAGAACATTGTTATTTGTTTTTATTTTTATTTAATTTTTTTTAGACTTCTACAGAATAATTTCCATGGAAAGTGGTGCATTTTTTTCATATTTATCTTCCTTCACATAACACTGCTGTGACTATTACACCATGGTTTTGTTTCACAAATATTGATTTGGACCTGAAACAAATAATAGTAGTATAGGCATCTCTTTAGGGTCAAGACTGCGCATGCACAGGAGTGACGTCATCAGATTATTTGCGCATGTGCGGCGGGGCCCTATTGATTTTCTAGCATCTAATTTTAGAATGACATCATGATCTATATTTAGAAATGGCATTCATGATCTATATTAAGAATGACATCGTGATCTATAGTTAGAAAAGACATCATGATCTATATTAAGAATGACATCATGATCTAAAGTTAGAAATGAAAATCAATGTACAGGTTGTACATTTGACCTAGGGCTAAGGACATTGAGGGTCAA
>CM037780.1:31759567-31771483 GCA_021229015.1 Solen grandis | reverse complement strand
CATATACGCACAAAATATATGGGGTGGCGATTTTGAGAAATGCATGGTTTGTCCACAGTACGAGGTCAAACACAACCAATATTTTCGAAAAATCAACATTTTAAAAGCATGACTTTTAAGGTTATTTGCAGCTCCTGACTTTATTTTTTGTTCAATCTTCATCATTTTTTCACTGTTAATGCATTTTTATAAAACAAATAAAATCATAGAAAACAAATCAAGCATAATATGCAAAGGTCAAGGTCATATACCAATTATTATTATTTATATCGGCATAAAATAGCTCCAAATCTAAAAATATTTTATAGAAAGTATATGAACAAAAGTTTTAGTCTGTGAAGAGCTCTTTCCATTGGTGTTTAGTTTTTGAAGATCGGACTTCATTTGATCAAATGACCACAGTCCAAAATTTGATCCTCTTATCAAACAATTGTATATCCATATTCTTACACTTTTTTGCTGCTCCTGAATTTATATTTTTGTTCAATCTTCATCATTGTTTCACTGTTTATACATTTTTATAAAACAAATAAATTCATAGAAAAGAAATCAAGCATAATATGCAAAGGTCAAGGTCATATACCAATTATTATTTTTATCGGCATAAAATAGCTCCAAATCTAAAAATATTTTATAGAAAGTATATGAACAAAAGTTTTAGTCTGTGAAGAGATCTTTCCATTGGTGTTTAGTTTTTGAAGATCGGACTTCATTTGATCAAATGACCACAGTCCAAATTTTGATCCTCTTATCAAACAATTGTATGTCCATATGTTTCCTCTTTTTTGCTGCTCCTGACTTTATTTTTTGTTCAATCTTCATCATTATTTCACTGTTTATGCATTTTTATAAAACAAATAAATTCATAGAAAAAAAAAAAGGTCAAGGTCTATACCAATTATTGTTATTTTTTCGGCACAAATAGCTTCAAATTAAAAATACTTTATAGAAAGTATATGTAGAAAAGTTTTAGTCTGTGAAGAGATCTTTCCATTGGTGTTTAGTTTTTGAAGATCGGACTTCATTTGATCAAATTACCACAGTCCAAAATTTGATTTTTTTATCAAACAATTGGAAATTCATATGTTTCGTCTTTTTTGCAGCTCCTGACTTTATTTTAGTTCAATCTTCATCATTTTTTCACTGTTTATGAAGTTAAATAATACAAATAAACTCATAGTAAATAACGATGAAAATATGCAAAGGTCAAGGTCATAATACCGATTATTGTTATTTTTATCGGCACAAACTAGCTTCAAATCTAAAAATATTTTATAGAAAGTATATGAACAAAAGTTTTAGTTCGTGAAGAGATCGTTCTAATGGTGTTTATTTTTGAAGATCGGACTTCATTTGATCAATTAACAACAATATTCGAATAAAATTAATATCAATCAATTATGTCTGCAGTTGAAACCAGTACTCTTTCTAGTCAAGTTAAAAGCGAAAACCGAGATGCCGCTTTGCGGTTCTAGTTCTTATTATTCTTTTTTTCTTCCTCTTATATTTGTGTTAATTTCGATGTGTTGCCATTGACTCAGAACAATGAAAATTTTATGGCATATATTTCAAACCATGAGCTTCCGGATGCAATGAATTTCATATTCATATGACGTCATATAACGTCAGATTTGACGTCAGGTGAAAAAGTTTGTACGCGGTCTACAGCTATTATTTCTGGACCGATCTTCATCAAAATTTAACATAATGTGTATGTTAGGCTCTAATTGTGCATCCCGATGTCTGTTTTTCAAAATTCGAAAAGGCATTGGTTCTATGGCGATTCTAAGATTCGAACCATTGACGTCAAATTTCAAATGCGTATAAAATCGCTTACAGATGAGCTAGAAAGATGATATTTGGACAGAATATAATTCTCTAGAATTTATTTACATTCTCAAAAGATGAACGTCATATGACGTCACATGACGTCATGAGGTGAAAAGTAATTTCTAATTTTTACGTGTTAATTTTTGTATGTTGAAAACGTCCGAGCTCCTTGAAAATTAAATAGCAAATATTTTTACGCGGTCTACAGCCATTATTTTTGGGCCGATTTTCATCAAAATTTCACAGAATATGTGTATGTTGCACTCTAGTTTTGCATCCCGGTGTCCGTTTTTTCCAAATTCGAAAATACAATGGTTTTATGGCGGATCCAGATTCGAACCATTGACGTCAAATTTCATATACGTATAAAATCGCTTCCAGATGATTTAGAAATCTGATATTTGGATAGTATATAAGTCTCCAAGTCTGCTTTACATTCTTTGAAGATGAACGTCATTTGACGTCAGATGACGTCATAAGGTCAAAAATAATTTCTGATATATTCGCGTTAATTCAAATATGTTGTCAACTTCCCAGGACCATGGAAATTTGATACTTTATACATCAATCCATGAGCTTTAGAATGCAATGTAAAATTCCACAATGAAAAGTTACGTTTTGACGTCAGCTTCAAAAGTTTGTTCGCGCTCTAGAGCCTTTATTTTTTAATATTTTATCTTGATATTTTCACAGAAGATGTATGTTATGATGTATATGTGCACCTTGTCTTTCAAATTTTTAAATTCGAAAAATTTAAGAATTTATGGCAAAACCGAGTTTTGAACTTTGGTCCTTAAACTATTATTCAATGTTACAAAGGCTACTGATGAGATAGAAGCATGAAAATTGGACAACTTATTGGCCCAGAGGTCTACTTTCTTTTCTCTGAAAGATTTCCTTTTAAGACACGTGGTTATGACGTCATTTAATGGACAAAATCCTATTTTTTTCAGAGATTTCTCTCACTCTGGCATCATACATTTTGAGTCAATTTTAATGAAATTGAAATTGCAGCGATAAAAAAGTATCTTTTTATACATTCAATCATTTTCAATTTTCATTGGCGTCATATGACGTCAGATTTGACGTCAGCTTCAAAAGTTTGTTCGCGCTCTAGAGCCTTCAATATTGGTCCGATTATCTTGATATTTTTACAAAAGATGTATTTAAGGATGTAGATGCCCACGTTGGTATTCAAATTTCCAAATTCGAAAAGATTAAGATTTCATGGCAATACCGAGTTTCGAACTTTGGTCAAAAATTAAATTTAAATATTACAAAGCCCCCTGATGCGTTACAAGCATGAAAAATTGGACAGCATATCGGCATAGAAGTTTACATTCTATTTTCTGAATGATTTTCTCTTTAGTCACGTGGTTATGACGCCATCAAAGAGACAAAAAAATTCTTTTTAAAGATTTCTTTCGCTCTGGTATCATGAATTTAAAGTCAATCTTAATTATATCTTCAGAATTGATAGAGTTAAAATTGAAGTGATGCATACTGCAAGAAATGTTTGTTTTGTCACGTGAGTATGACGTCATGCATACTTAAGCAAGAATTATTTTGAAAAATCATATAAAATCGCCAATTAGACCAATGAACTTAAACTTTTCAAAAATGTCGAAACTTAGTACGTTCATAAGGTCTTGAAAATTTCAAGTGATTACGTCATCAAATATGGCAGTTATTCATGTTTGATGGAATGCCTACTTGAAAATGTGAAAACAAACCTGTTCGCATTATCGAAGATACCTTTTTAGCTCACCTGAGCACAAAGTGCTCAAGGTGAGCTTTTGTGATCGCCCTTCGTCCGGCGTCCGTCGTCGTGCGTCGTCCGTCGTCAACAATTTGCTTTAAACGACATCTCCTCTGAAACCGCTGGACAGAATGTAATGAAACTTGGCAGGAATGTTCCTTGGGTGAGGCTCTACAAAAGTTGCTAAAATAAAGTTGATCCATGAAGAACTCTGGTTGCCATGGCAACAAAAAGAAAAATAATTTGAAAACTTTAAAAATAAATCATCTGCTTCAAAACTACTGGCCAGATTTTAAAATAAATTGGTACAGATGTTCCTTGGGTCAACCTATTTATCTCAGATGAGCAATTTAGGGCCATCATGGGCCTCTTTTCTGCAGTTCAGGCTACCTCTCCAAAAGTTGATCCTTTACAGATCAGATTTACAGAAGTTGAATATTTTTAAGTGTGATATTTTGTACATTTATGCATAAAAAGAATGCATCAGCTCATAAACAAAACAAGAAATATGTCTTGGTAGCTTAATAAAATGCAAAAAGTTACATTAAATTACAAGGCCACTTATTAAAGAGAGAGAAGTCTAACAGAGAGAGAGAGAGAGAGAAAACCAGCTAGAAACAAAAAAATAAATTGTACCCTTAGATGAGATTGTCCACTAGTCTGATAGGTCATTTGGGTGATTCCACTACATATGCAGAGGTGGAGAAGATAACATTACCACAAATACCATTCCTATAGCTTAGTCTGACCTACTGGCAGAGGTCACATTTTCTGGACTGTGTTGCCCCACTGAGTTAGTGCAAAAACTACATAACCTGCTACTATGTATATGAGATACTAGGCTAGTTTTACACAAAGCCACCTGATAGAGATATAAGGGTTATTGATTTCTATCCTAAATCAGCAGCAGCATCAACATCATCATTAAAGTGAATGTGGGAGGGGGGGTGAATATGCAGATTGTCTGCCTTTACTTTGGTTCATCAGTGTGTCCATACTGGGATTACCACTACATCTATAAAAACACAAACGACATAAACAACACTTAGTAATAATATTGCAACTATTTCTGACTTATTACCCACTGTTAGTGCAAAGATCATAAATAATGTACTATGTAGTAATAAATAATAGCCTAGTTTTCCAACAAACCGCACCTGATCAGGTATTTTAGGTTTTGACTATCCTAAATAGGCTGGATGGAATTATTAAAGTGAATTTGGAGAAAGGGTTTAAGTGGGGCTTTCTGCAGATCAGGATTTATGTCAAAATGAGTTTTTATGAGGGAAAAGGTTAAGGACCATCTCTCTTTTTGTCCATTTTCAATCAGCAGTACCACACTGAAATCTCATGATCACTGTTTTTTTCCATACTATTGCTAAAATGGGTAAGAAAAACTGTCAAGTTCCTGAGAAACATGTATATCAGTATGATACATGTATACTAGGTTGCATATAGAGCAGTGGTACTCAGGTGAGCGATTTTAGGCCCTATGGGCCTCTTGTTTTCTTGATGAATAGAACGTTAGCTGAACATGTCCTTGCAAAAAAGATATTTTTCTTTAGTCACTTGATTTTGACGTCGATAAAATATAAAAATCATTCATTTCAACACGTATTCGCGCTCCAGCGTCATGAGTATTGATGCCAATCTTAAGCATACCTTAAAGAATTTATGTTGTGTAACTTGTTTATGACAACGTTGATGTGTAAGCAAAATATATTAAAAAGATCAAAAGATTGTATATATTAACTTTAAATAAGTGATAATGCCATACCTTAACATGCGCAAAAAGTCCAGAAAATTTCAAGTGATTACGTTATCAAACATGACTTATTCATGTTTTTCGTAAAAGGGCTAATTCATGGAAATCTATTAATTTGCAGAAAGAAATGCAAGTGGTCAATGGGTTGGTTGAGCAAGATCCGATTGTTCTTTTGCAGGAATGAATGCCTGCGTTGAATTGTGATACGTTTTTGAGTAAATGAGTCGCATTTACGATGAATTAGTATAATTATACTAGAGCCAGAAAACCTTTACGGATATCTTATTGCATTTGCTATCACGGCTTTCTGCAAACCTGAAGAAAATGACAAATACATGTATATCTTCCTATCGATTTTTTATGTTTTCTAAATGTTTAACGGTTTCTTTTTCTAAATCTGTAAAAATAAGCAAATATACAAAGCAAATGAGTAGTTGAAAGTTTCAAGATTTTTATAACGTTAATTACGTAGAAATAAGAAATTATTTTCATTATTTTGCTTACACCTCTGCCTTTGTTTCCATCTAATTTTGCAAATGTAAAAATCAATCAATTTAAAGGTTGAAAGTAATCGATTTTAAAGTGTGTTTTTTCTTCTTCTTTTTTTACAATTTCAATTGTGGATCAAATTGCAATGAATACATTTTAAGTCATATGCTTACAAAGAAAAAGATATTAAATAAAGAATAAAAAAATAAAAAAATCGATTAAATAACGTAAGAAAACAATCCTTGAGGATATTATTATCTTAAAATTTTCCTGTTTTTTTTTTTTCCTGAATGATAGAAAACGAGTGCATAATCAAATAAGATCCATATTTATGCTTTCTCAATATCTTCTTAAGAAGATGAAAATGAAAAAAAAAAAAAAAAAAAAGATTTAAAGCTTATTTTTGAACATAATCGTAAATATATATTTAAGATAATGATGATTTACATATTAAATCATATATTATTATGCATCATTATTCCATTTTTTTTTTGTATTAACTTATATATTTAATACCTTTGAAATAAGTAAACGGAAAGCCGCTTCGTTTGTATCTTAAACAAACGACTTCTAGTTTTAGATTGTTTTCTTTTACTCTCATGGTTCTGCGCGCACCATTTTCATTGCATATGATTTTCTTGTAAAATGAGAAAACTAGGTGGTTGCAATGGTTTATTTAATAGACATCCGTTTTAAAAATGTACTATTTCATCTAAAGAAGAAATGGACTTTTTATTGAGATGCCTTCCAAACGATTAAATCGCCATCATTATCATACGCATGCAGACGACTGTGTAAAGATTTGTTAAACTGGAGGATTATGAGATGTTTTAAACTCATTTTTAGGAATAATAACTAGAATAATTTTGATTTTTCAGTAGCTAAATCAATACACAATCAAGTCCGTTCATCTACTACTTGTGTCAAATTTTTTTCAACATTAATTTCTCACTTTTACTCAGTGACCCCGTGTATTGAAAGAGGGTTGTTTCAAAAACGTTATTAACAATCTATATGAACAAATTACAAATAACAGTACTGTAGTCAATATCTAGCATGACATCCTTACATGTTTTCAGTCTCATTTCATGATTATTACATTAATGATCTTAAATACATCCACAGTAAATTAATTTCTAATAAAAATTTTCCTGGTAAAAAGGCCCTGTTCCCCTCCGCAGTTCATCCACAGTAAATTTATTTCTAATAAAAATTTTCCTGGTAAAAAGGCCCTGTTCCCCTCCCCAGTTTGTCTTGATAACATCCCCCTTTTCTTTCTTTCTTTTTTTCAGGTGCCTTTTTGTGACATAATCTTAACCGTGACTTTTCATCTTGAAGAATAACCAAATTTGACAATTCAATCTATGCATGGTTTCTTGTTCTTAATCTAGATGTTTTACCTACTGGAAAGAGTTTGTATAAATGAACATTCTTTTTTTTTTTTCTTTTTTTTTAAATATTTATTTCAGGTCCAAATCAAGATTTGTGAAACAAAACCATGATGTAATTAGTCATACAACAGTGTTATGTGAAGGTAAGATAAATATGAAAAAAATACACCACTTTCCATGGAAATTATTCTGTACAAGTCTATAAAAATGAAATTCAAAAATAAATAAATAACAAAGTCCTTCAAATAAAGCATGCATATGTATATTATTTACTAAATGTAGAAGAGAAATACAATGTAAACCAAAATGAGTTGATCCTGAAAAAAATGTTTCAAGACAAGAATGCTTATGCAATTAGAAGGAAAAAATGATTTTCATGTAAATTGCAAATACATGTATCTGCAAAGCACACAATTATTTATGATTAAGTGAAATAATTAATTTAAAGACAAATAAAGCGGATGAACTGTATTAAGTGTATTTTACTTATGTAAAATTGTAGTCTGTGCTTGATAGAAAAAGTAATTCAGATCAACACAGCAGCACACATGAAACAAGCGGAATTACTTTAATATTTATTAAAACATGTTAATGTCATTAAAACCACCTTTCATTTACAGTGGCAGTTGTGGTGAAAAAAAAGAAAAGAAAAACTGTCAGTTTACGATAATGTTTGAAAAAGAATAAACATGAGAATATTACAGTATTTTGATGGTATTTCACCTCATGTATTGTTGGATTTGGAATTAAGCTGTTTGAGTTTATATTTCTGTTGAATATTTGCATGGAAGATGTGAGCATGTTATAACTTATTCATACTAATGATCATTATTACTTCTTTTCAGATTGCAGAGAGCAGACAAAAGTGTTTGCTCCCATTTCAAAGTCAGACGTTGCTGAATGTTGGAATTATTGTGTGAATTCATAAATGTAATCTTAGAATATCAATAAACAAGTAAATATATATTGTGTTATTATTCAGTATGTGTGTGAGAGAGAGAGAGAGAGAGAGAGAGAGAGACGTCCAAAGCCTTATATACTCTGATATTCTTCAAGATCAAAACATAAAAATCAAAAAAATAAAATAAACAATAAAGTACTACAAAATGAAAATTCAAATTTAAATAATTAAATACTGTTAAAAGTAATCTGGCAAACACTCATCTAAGCTTAAAAAATTAATATTTTTGCTGCATATGAAATAGACACAATATACAGAAAACTAGAGAAACAGATTCATAGGTTCAGTTTGATATTGTAAGTTCTACTCCAATTTGGAAACAAGTTCTTACAACTTAGAGGTTCATTGGCTGGATCAGTACTTTGTGGCTGCACTTGGGGAAGGTGTATAGGCTAAAATCTATACTGTATATGAAAATGATATAATTAAGGGCATCATTAAAAATAGGTTTACTGCTGAGCAAGTGAACCACAAACAGGTCCCTACTCATTTTAATCTGAAAAGGGGGGGGGGGGGGGTCTTTGCTTAGATTAGTATAGGAAATATAACTCTAAAGTCAATGTAAATTTTCTTTAAACATCAACTTAAATTTCACAAAAGATTTCTCTCTATATATAAATGTTTCATTCATATGTATTAGCATTTTTTCTTGGTTCTCTCTGCTTTTAAAACATTCATTGACTACCGGTAATATTAGACACACACACACACACTCTCTCTCTCTCTTGTGATAAATGTTTATTTGCATGTTTCCGTGTTATTCACAGAGTACTGATATTTAGTGTATGTTAATATAAATATAGATAAGAAAAAGATGTCAATCAAATAAGTGAAATATAAAGAAAGAGTGAGAGAAAATGCATTTGTTTTTTATTATAAAGTTATGCCAAAAATATGTTTATATTCAAGAAAAAGTATTTAAGGAATTTGTCTAATTAAACTAATAAATAAATGAATTTTAGTGAGAGGTAGAATTAATTTTCCCGCCTGTCCTCTTGCGCATGCGCAGTCCTCCTTATATCTTTGTATAGTTTCGTCATTTGTCCAAGACACGATGTACGAGCTCGCTTCTTGCTGTGATACTCCTTTTCACTTATCTTGTCTTTCTCCCATGTTCAGCATACAAAGATAGGGATTTCCCTCATGGAAGAAAACTCTATCTTCCATGTCACACGGTGCATACCCATATCGGCAATCTCTCTGCGGAAATAGCTATATCGGCAGGCTCTCTGCGTTCGCACCGGTCATTCTCTGCCATAAACACTAACAAACGCTGGACGGAAAGGAAAGAAACAGACCAATGGTCACTTTTCAAAGGTGAGTTGCTCAATATCAAGTATTGCACGGAGTATTAGAGTATCTTAGCTATGTATATGCGTGTAAACTTTTCAATTATCAGCGACTGCGACCTGAAACTCGGCCGAACAGTTTAGTAATGTACCAACATGGAACACAACTTCGGCACTTTCTACAGGCTTCAGTAGGTTATTGCTTTGATTATGTCTATAATATGACCATCAAATGTATTCTTTTAAGTATATTCTTCAAGAAGATACCGATAAATTGGCCGATTTTAATGTAAATTTCTTGAAAACCCCCTACTTTCGGTTTTGTCGTTGCACGGGAGATCTCTCTGCACATCACATTTTGAAGCACAGGCGGACTCTCTGCAGGCTCTCTGCAAGCTATGGTTTACGGAAAATGAATAATTTCATGGGTCCTTACCCCTAATTTGTGTTTTTCATTGCTTACTTTGCATGTAATTTGTATTGTTTTCGTAGTCAGATACAAATCTGTTAAAAGTATATATGTGTTACTTATTTTTTTTTTTACTATTTTGTTGATATAAAATATAAAAGATAAATTTCCCCTAGGGTATTGTTCATTGTTTATTACAATAATTATCATAATTTTAAATTGAATCGCCATTCTTGCATGTTCTTTCAAAAAAAAAAAAGAGAGAAAATCAAACTTTGTGCTAACTTTATCAGTTTACACATTAACATGCTTGACAAAGCGAAAGTAAATACATAAATGAATGAATGAGTCCATGGATTTAAAGTAATAAATGATTATTAACTTTGTCCAAAACAAGGCCACTAGGGACGTAACTAACATACAATATAATGATTATAAAATAATAGGCATTTTATATTATCATTTTATTATTCTTAAACATCGCACTGAAGAGAGTAAATTTATGTCATAAGCGTATTTCGAAAAAATGTGATTGTCGCGTAGAACAGATACGTCAATGTTAATTCATTAAATTTACAACGGATTACCTTGTGTAATTTCAAAGTCTAAGAGTATTTATGTAGCAATGTTATATTGTTGTTTATAGGTTTGACGGATTTCGGATTTTATAAGGCCTATGTCACTTTTTTTTTTAAGAATAATAAATTTATCTGTTTTAAATATTGACTTTAATATCACTTTCAGTTGCCGTAGCAACGCGATAGGCTTAGTTTTAGTTTTTTTCAGTATGAATGAACAATATAAATGTAAGATGAAATACCTAATATCTCACGGTAACTTGCGGCCAAAGAGTTTTAATACTAATCGAATGTGTAATAAGTTGTTGAAATATTTCGCCACAAACTGACAACCTACTTCTTACATAGGAGAGAATGAACGGTGTGTATTCAAACAATTGAATGCAGTGTTTTTTCAAAATATTCGGAGAGAATATAGGCGGCATCACCCATCCCCCATTTTCTATTTTCTTCTCCCCCCCCCCCCCCCCCCCCCCCCCCCCTTACACTGTGTGCATGGACTCACTGCTGCATTTTTTTAAATGTTATATTCTTAATAAAACTGTTCAACATGTTGTATCATTGGTCTTATTATATTTTATGCAATAAAGCATCATTAAATAAGAGGCTTACATAATACATAGCAGACAAATCCCCCTTTTAAGCTCATCCCCGCTCCCTCCCCTTTGGGCCCGGACTCCTTTCCCCCAACAGTGAAAAACACACTGGAAGGACAAGAAGCATGAAACTGTTATTTCACAACAATAAAACACAAAGTATGCTAGCAGTATGCTTTTAAAAAAAACAATCGCTGGCAAAATGCAGAAAGCCTGCCTGTGGTAATTGCAGAGAGTCTGCCTGTGCTTCAAAAAGTGATGTGCAGAGACACCTCCCGTGCAACGACAAAACCGAAAGTAGGGGGTTTTTCAAGAAATTTACATTAAAATCGACTAATTTATCGGTATCTTCTTGAAGAATATACTTAAAAGAATACATTTGATGGTCATATTATAGACATAATCAAAGCAATAACCTGCTGAAGCCTGTAGAAAGTGCCGAGGTTGTGTTCCATGTTGGTACATTACTAAACTGTTCGGCCGAGTTTCAGGTCGCAGTCGCTGATAATTGAAAGTTTACACGCATATACATAGCTAAGATACTCTAATACTCCGTGCAATACTTAATATTGAGCAACTCACCTTTGAAAAGTGACCATTGGTCTGTTTCTTTCCCTTCCGTCCAGCGTTTGCTAATGTTTATGTCAGATGATGACCGGTGCGAACGCTGAGAGCCTGCTGATATAGCGATTTCCGCAGAGAGCTTGTCGATATGGGTATGCACCGTGTGTCATGTGATCAGCTGTCTTCCATGTCACGTAAATAAACAATGATGACTGTAAGTTATACATTTTACCAAGATACAAACTAACTTGTTGTAATTCATGTGAATAGATATATGTTTGAAAA
>CM037780.1:31709467-31759467 GCA_021229015.1 Solen grandis | reverse complement strand
AGTAAAATTGATTCATTAAGAAAATTATAAAATTGTGTATTTTTACTATTGTGTGTCGTTTGCAATTGTTGTTTATCGAGTACAATTGTCGTATGTCATCCTCATAAAGCAACACACACATATAATGTTGCAGTACCTGAAGTCTGTAAAAAAAGTTTTCAAGTTTGCGACTACATTACAGACAGGTAATACTTAGAAGTATTCTTCTTGGTAAAAAGTCTGCTTAAACATTGCGACAAAAATGTTTGAAAGATCACTGTATTCAACAGTATTCAAAAAGCCATTGAACGAAGAAATATGTTTTTCGAAACATGTGACTCGTGAACTGAATGGAATTGCTTTTGCGAAAACCGATGATATCGCACTAGCGATTCTAGTTTTTAGGTTTTCGCATCGCTTGCGAAAACCTATTGTTCTTCTTCTGTTTTATTTTTTTTTTTATTTTTATTATTATTTTTCTAACCTTTTTTTGTGAACGGCATATCACCATGATAGAAAAAAGTCACATTTCTGATTTTTTTACCACTTTTGTCCTAAGATCTGAATTTGATCCTCACGTTGAGAAATTTTTAATTTTTGTCTTAGTTTTGCCGCTAGGTGGCGTTTTGTAAAAATGACTAAGGGCTAATAACTCTGTTATTTGAGGTGCGATTCAAATGCGGTTTTTTGTATTGTGTTCCTTGTCAGAAACTTAATAAAATATGATACGTTTCAATTATTTGCGTATATAAAACTTTCGTGCTACAGGAGGTTGAAAGTTCAAATCTCGAAAAAAACGATGAAATAAAGGTAGGTCTACGAAAAACGTGCCCATTTTTTTCAGAGATGAGATAGGAGAATTTTGTTTGTTGCATATGATTCGCAAGACACATACGCACAAAATATATGGTGTGGCGATTTTGAGAAATGCATGGTTTGTCAACAGTATGCGGTCAAACTTTACCAATATTTTCGAAAAATCAACATTTTAAAAGCATGACTTTTAAGGTTATTTGCAGTTCCTGACTTTATTTTTTATTCAATCTTCATCATTTTTTCACTGTTAATGCATTTTCATAAAAAAAATAAAATAATAGAAAAAAAATCACACATAATATGCAAAGGTCAAGGTCATATACCAATTATTATTATTTATATCGGCATAAAATAGCTCCAAATCTAAAAATATTTTATAGAAAGTATATGAACAAAAGTTTTAGTCTGTGAAGAGATCTTTCCATTGGTGTTTATTTTTTGAAGATCGGACTTCATTTGATCAAATGACCACAGTCCAAAGTTTGATCCTTTTATCAAACAATTGTAAATCCGTATGTTTCCTCTTTTTTGCTGCTCCTGACTTTAATTTTTGTTTAATCTTCATCATTATTTCACTGTTTATGCATTTTTATAAAACAAATAAAATCATAAAAAAAAAATAGCTCCAAATCTAAAAATATTTTATAGAAAGTATATGAACAAAAGTTTTAGTCTGTGAAGAGGTCTTTCCATTGGTGTTTAGTTTTTGAAGATCGAACTTCATTTGATCAAATGACCACAGTCCAAAGTTTGATCCTCTTATCAAACAATTGTATATCCACATGTTTCCTCTTTTTTGCTGCTCCTGACTTTATTTTTTGTTCAATCTTCATCATTATTTCACTATTTATGCATTTTTATAAAACAAATAAAATCATAGAAAAAAATCAAGCATAATTTGCAAAGGTCAAGGTCATATACCAATTATTATTATTTATATCGGCATAAAATAGCTCCAAATCTAAAACTATTTTATAGAAAGTATATGAACAAAAGTTTTAGTCTGTGAAGAGGTCTTTCCATTGGTGTTTAGTTTTTGAAGATCGGACTTCATTTGATCAAATGACCACAGTCCAAAGTTTGATCCTTTTATCAAACAATTGTATATCCGTATGTTTCCTCTTTTTTGCTGCTCCTGACTTTATTTTTTGTTCAATCTTCATCATTATTTCACTGTTTATGCATTTCTATAAAACAAAT
Organism: Solen grandis; assembly: GCA_021229015.1. Taxonomy (NCBI): domain Eukaryota; kingdom Metazoa; phylum Mollusca; class Bivalvia; order Adapedonta; family Solenidae; genus Solen; species Solen grandis. Next base: position 31,757,472 of record CM037780.1, on the reverse strand, counting down.
AAAATCATAGAATAAAAATCAAGTATAATATGCAAAGGTCAAGGTCATATACCAATTATTATTATATTTATCGGCATAAAATAGCTCCAAATCTAAAAATATTTTATAGAAAGTATATGAACAAAAGACTTTTATTCAAGAGATCTTTCCTTGGTGTTTAGCTTTTGAAGATCGAACTTCATTTGATCAAATGACCACAGTCCAAAGTTTGATCCTCTTATCAAACAATTGTATATCCATATGTTTCCCCTTTTTTGCTGCTCCTGACTTTATTTTTTGTTCAATCTTCATCATTATTTCACTGTTTATGCATTTCTATAAAACAAATAAAATCATAGAAAAAAAAAAAAAAGGAAAATTATTATTATTTTTATCGGCATAAAATAGCTCCAAATCTAAAAATATTTTATCGAAAGTATATGAACAAAAGTTTTAGTCTGTGAAGAGATCTTTCCATTGGTGTTTAGTTTTTGAAGATCGTACTTGATTTGGTCATTTTACGGCAATCCAATTTTACGGCGATCCTCTTTAGAACAATTGTAAATCAGTTTTTATGCTTCAAATTGTGATATATAAGGAATAGAATGTCTGACTAGTATACTTGATTGAACCATTTGCTGCATTGCTAGGTACCTAATAGTAAAATTTTAATCAGTTTTGGTTCTCATTTTGCCGCTTGGGGGCGATTAGCTTGAAATCACTATTAATAATTAAAAAAAAAATGAAGTCTGATTTTTATGCGATTTTTTTTGCATTCTGTTCTTCGGTGACATCAATTTGAAATGACACAAAAAAGATAATGCGATATTTCATAAAAATGATAGTAATTCAATGCAACAGTTGTTCGTAATAGTGTTGAGTGGCATATTGCATTGTCGTGTGTCATTTTATACTGTTGTTTGTCGTTTGCAATTGTTGTTTATCGAATACAATTGTCATTTGTCTCCATCATAAAGCTAAAAACACATATAACATTGCAGTACTCGAAGTCCGTAAAAAATGTTTTCAAGTTTACGACTACATAACAGACAGGTAATACTCAAAAGTATTCTTCTTGGTAAAAAGTCTGATTATACATTGCGACAAAAATGTTTGAATGATCACTGTTAACAGTATTCAACAAGCCATTGAACGAAGAAATATGTTTTTCGAATCATGCGATTCATGAAGTGAATGAAATTGCTTTCATGAAAACTGATGACATCGCGATTTCATAACTGACAGGTAATACTCAACAATACTCTCTTGGGTAAAAAGTCTGCTTAAACATTGCGACAGAAACGTTTCAAAGATCACTGTTAACAGTATCAACAAGCCATTGAACGAAGAAATATGTTTTTCGAATCATGCGACTCATGAACTGAATGGAATTGCTTTCATGAAAACTGATGATATCGCGATTTCATAACTGACAGGTAATACTCAAAAATCTTCTTTTGGTAAAAAGTCTCCTTAAACATTGCGACAAAAGTCTTTGAAAGATCGCTGTTAACATTATAAACAAGCCATTGAACGAAGAAATATTTTTCGAATCATGCGACTCGTGAACTTAATGGAATTGCTTTTGCGAAAACCGATGATATCGCATTAGCAATTCTAGTTAGGTATTCGCATCGCTTGCGAAAACCTATTGTTCTTCTTCTGTTTTATTTTTTTTTTTAGGTTTTCGCATCGCTTGCGAAAACCTATTGTTCTTCTTCTGTTTTATTTAGGTTTTCGCATCGCTTGCGAAAACCTATTGTTCTTCTTCTGTTTTATTTTTTTTTTTTTTTTTATTATTATTTTTCCGTCTCTTTTTTGTGAACGGCATATCAACAAGATAGGAAACAGTCACAGTTCTGATTTTTTTACCAGTTTTGTCCTAGGATCTGAATTTGATCCTAACGTCGAGAAAATTTTCATTTTTGTCTTAATTTTGCCGCTAGGGGGCGTTTTGTAAAAGTGACTAAGGGCTAATAACTCTGTTATTTGAAGTCCGATTGAAATGCGGTTTTTTGCATTGCGTTCCTTGTTAGTTACTTAATAAAATATGATAGTTTTCAAAAAGTTGCGTATATATAACTTTCGTGCTACAGGAGGTTGAATGTTCGAATCTCGAAAAAACTGTGAAATGAGGGTAGGTCTGCGAAAAATTTATCCACGTCTTTCAGGAATGAGATAGGAGAATTTTGTTTGTTGCATATGATTCGCAAGACATATACGCACAAAATATATAGTGTGGCGATTTTGAGAAATGCATGGTTTGTCCACAGTATGCGGTCAAACTTTACCAATATTTTCGAAAAGTCAACATTTTCAAAGCATGACATTTAATGTTATTTGCAGCTCCTGACTTTATTTTTTATTCAATCTTCATCATTTTTTCACTGTTAATGCAGTTTTATAAAACAAATAAAATCATGGAAAAAAAATCAGCCATAATTTGCAACGGTCAAGGTCATATACCAATTATTATTATTTTTATCGGCATAAAATACCTCAAAATCTAAAAATATTTTATAGAATGTATATGAACAAAAGTTTTAGTCTGTGAAGAGATCTTTTCATTGGTGTTTAGATTTTGAAGATCGGACTTCATTTGATCAAATGACCACAGTCCAAAATTTGATCCTCTTATCAAACAATTGTATATCAATACGTTTCCTCTTTTTCGCTGCTCCTGACTTTATTTTTTGTTCAATCTTCATCATTATTTCACTGTTTATGCATTTTTATAAAACAAATAAATTCATAGAAAAAAATCAAGCATAATATGCAAAGGTCAAGGTCATATACCAATTATTATTATTTTTATCGGCATAAAATAGCTCCAAATCTAAAAATATTTTATAGAAAGTATATGAACAAAAGTTTTAGTTCTTTAAGAGCTCTTTCCAGTGATGTTTAGTTTTTGAAGATCGGACTTGATTTGGTAATATTACCGCAATCCAAAGTTTGATCCTTTTTTGGAATAATTGTAAATCAGTTTTTATGCTTCAAATTGTGATATATAAGAAATAGAATGTTCGACTAGTGCGACTTGCGTACTTGATTGAACTATTTGCTGCATTGCTAGGTACCTAATGGAAAAATTGTAATCAATTTTGTTTCTCATTTTGCCGCTAGGGGGCGCTTAGCTTGAAAGCACTCTTCTACTTATAACTCAAAAAGTTAAAGCCTGATCCAAATGCGGTTTATTGCATTATGTTTCTTGTTGATAGCCTAATAAAATATGATAGTTTCTAGGTATGAGTGGCTGAAACTTTTTGAGCTAGCAACGGAAGGTTGAAAGTTCGAACCTCGCAAAAAACTGTGCAGATGAGGGTATGTGTACGAAAAACCTATCCGTTTTTGTTAGACATCAGATAGAAGAATTCTGTTTGCTGCATTGAACCATTTGCTGCATTTCTAGGTACCTAATAGTAAAATTTTACTCAATTTTGTTTCTCATTTTGCTGCTAGGGGGCGCTTGGCTTGAAATCACCCTTTATTACTAAAATGATTAAAGTCTGATTTTTATGCAATTTTTTGCATTCTGTTCCTTGGTGACATCAATTTGAAACAACACTAAAATATTTATGTGATATTTCATGAAAATGATAGTAATTCAATGCAATATTAGTTCGTTATAATGTTAAGTGGCAAATCGCATTGTCGCGTGTCATTTTATACTGTTGTGTGTCGTTTGCAATTGTTGTTTATCGAGTACAATTGTCGTATGTCATCCTCATAAAGCAACACACACATATAATGTTGCAGTACCCGAAGTCTGTAAAAAAAGTTTTCAAGTTTGCGACTACATTACAGACAGGTAATACTTAGAAGTATTCTTCTTGGTAAAAAGTCTGCTTAAACATTGCGACAAAAATGTTTGAAAGATCACTGTATTCAACAGTATTCAAAAAGCCATTGAACGAAGAAATATGTTTTTCGAAACATGTGACTCGTGAACTGAATGGAATTGCTTTTGCGAAAACCGATGATATCGCATTAGCGATTCTAGTTTTATTATTATTTTTCTAACCCTTTTTTGTGAACGGCATATCACCATGATAGAAAAAAGCCACAATAATGAAATTTTTACCAGTTCCTTATATTTATCTGAACTTGATCCTAACGTTGAGAAAATTTTCATTTTTGTCTTATTTTTGCCGCTAGGGGGCGCTTTGAAAAAAATCAACAAATGCTAATAACTCTGTTATTTGAGGTCCGATTCAGATGTGGTTTTTTGCATTGTGTTCCTTGTCAAAAGCCTAATCAAATATGATAGGTTTCAAAAATCTGCGTATATAAAACTTTTTGACTACGGAAGGTTGAAAGTTCGAAATTCGCAAAAAACAGTGAAAATGAGGGTAGGTCTACAAAAAAAGTGCCCATTTTTATTGGAATTGAGATAAAAGAATTTTGTTTGTTGCATATGATTTGCAAGACATATACGCACAAAATATATGGGGTGGCGAATTCGGGAAATGCATGGTTTGTCCACAGTACGCGGTCAAACTTAACCAAATTTTCGAAAAATCAACATTTTCAAAGCATGACTGTTAAGATTTTTTGCAGCTCCTGACTTTATTTTTAGTTCAATTTCTATGAAATTTTCACATTTAATGTAAAACTATGTTCTTAAGTGTCACATCATATAAAAAGTAAAAATGTATTGTAAAGGTCAAGGTCATATTAGGATAATTGTATATCAATTCGGCTTGAAATAGCTCAAAATCAAAAAACAATTCATAAACAATATATGAACAAAAGATTTAGTTTTAGAAAAGTTCTTTCTAATGATGTTTAGATTTTGAAATCGGACTTGATTTGGTCATTTTGGCCAAATTTTGGAATAATTGTAAATCAGTTTTTTTGCTTCAAAATGTGATGTATAAGAAATAGAATGTTCGACTAGTGCGATTTGTATACTTAATTGAACTATTTGCCGCATTGCTAGGTACCTAATGGTAAAATTTTAATCAATTTTGTTTCTCATTTTGCCGCTAGGGGGCGCATAGCATGAAAGCACTTTTCTACTTATAATTCAAAATGTTGAAGTCTGATCCATATGCGGTTTGTTGCATTGTGTTCCTTGTTGATAGCCTAATAAAGTATGATAGTTTCTAGGTATGAGTGGATGAGTGGCTAAAACTTTTTGAGCTACTAACGGAAGGTTGAAAGTTCGAACCTCGCAAAAAAATGTGCAGATGAGGGTAGGTCTACGAAAAACATATCCATTTTTGTTAGAGATCAGATAGAAGAATTCTGTTTGCTGCAAATGATTTGAAAGACATATACGCACAAAATATATGAGGTGGCGAATTTAAGAAATGCATGGTTTGTCCTCTAGAAAAGGTCAAACTTCACTAAATTTTAGGAAAATTTAAAATTTCAAAAACATGCTTTTTTGTCGCCCCTGACTTTATTTTCTGTTCATTCTTCATGAAATTTTCACAAGTTATGTATTGTTACGTTTAAAAGGGCCTCACAATTAAAAAGTTAAAAAAAAATTGAAAAGGTCAAGGTCATATTACGGTAATTGTGTTTTTATTCGGCCCCAAAGTGCTCCAAATCTAAAAATATTTCATTGAGAGTATATGAACAAGAGTTTTAGTTCTAAATAGTTCTTCCTATAATGTTTAGTTTTTGAAGATCGGACTTGATCTTTTCATTTTACGACAATCCAAATTTCATCCTTTTTTTGGAATAATTGTTATTCAGTTTTTATGCTTAAAATTGTGATATAAAAAAAAGAATGTTCGATTAGTGCTACTTATATACTTGTTTGAACTATTAGCTGAATTTCTAGGTACCTAATTGTAAAATTTTTATCATTTTTTTTCTCATTTTGCCGCTAGAGGGCGCTTTGCTTAAAATCACTCTTTTGCCTATAACTCAAAACGTTAAAGGCTAATCGAAATGCGGTTTTCAGCATTTTGTTCCTTGTATCACAGAATGTGATGATTTCAAAGTATAGGGTATGGGGAAATATTTGCGCTAGAGGAGTTTGAATGTTCTAACATTAAAAAGAAAAACAAAAAAAAAACTGTGCAAATGAGAGTAGGTCTTCAAAAAACCTTTGCGTTCTGTTTCATATTGAAAATTGTGGCTGAGTTGAAATAAAGTGTTCAAGTTGATTAGGTTAAAAGCGAAAACCAAGATACCGCTTGCGGTTCTAGTTAGGTTTTCGCATCGCTTGCGAAAACCTATTGTTCTTCTTCTGTTTTTTTTGTTTTTTTTTAGGTTTTCGCACCTCGCAGTGCGAAAACCTATTGTTCTTCTTCTGTTTTATTTTTTTTTTTTTTTTTTTTATTATTTTTCTAACCTTTTATTGTGAACGGCATATCACCATGATAGAAAAAAGTCACATGTATGAAATTTTAGTCAGTTATTACCACGTATTTGACCTTGATCCTAACGTTGAGAAAATTTTCATTTATGTCTTACTTTTCCCGCCAGGGGGCGTTTTGCATGAAATTTATTAATGGCTAATAACTCACTTATTTGAGGTCCGATTCAAATGCGGTTTTTTGTATTCTGTTCCTTGTTGATAGCCAAATAAAATATGATAGGTTTTGAGGGTACGTGTCGCTGAAAGTATTTGAGCTACAGAAGGTTGAAAGTTCGAACCTCGCAAAAAACTGTGCAAATGAGGGTAGGTCTACGAAAAACCTATCCATTTTTCTTAGAGATCAGATAGATGAATTCTGTTTGCTGCAAATGATTTGCAAGACATATGCGCACAAAATATATGGGGTGGCGAATTTAAGAAATGTATGGTTTGTCCTCTGCAAATGGTCAAACTTCACTAAATTTTAGGAAAAGTAAAAGTTTCAAAAACATGTTTTTTATCGCTTCTGACTTTATTTTTTGTTAATTCTTCATGATATTTTCACAAGTTATGTATTGTTATGTCTGAAAGGGGATCACAATTAAAAATTTTAAAAATAATTGAAAAGGTCAAGGTCATGTTACGAATCTTGTGTTTTTATTCGGCCCCAAATAGCTCAAAAACTAAAAATATTTCTTTGAGAGTATATGAACAAAAGTTTTAGTTATTCAAGAGCTCTTTCCAGTGATGTTTAGTTTTTGAAGATCGGACTTGATTTGGTCATTTTACGGCAGTCCAAAGTTTGATCCTTTTTTGGAATAATTGTAAATCAGTTTTTATGCTTCAAATTGTGATATATAAGAAATAGAATGTTCGACTAGTGCGACTTGCGTACTTGATTGAACTATTTGCTGCATTGCTAGGTACCTAATGGTAAAATTTTAATCAATTTTGTTTCTCATTTTGCCGCTAGGGGGCGCTTAGCTTGAAAGCACTCTTCTACTTATAACTCAAAAAGTTAAAGCCTGATCCAAATGCGGTTTATTGCATTATGTTTCTTGTTGATAGCCTAATAAAATATGATAGTTTATAGGTATGAGTGGCTGAAACCCTTTGAGCTAGCAACGGAAGGTTGAAAGTTCGAACCTCGCAAAAAACTGTGCAGATGAGGGTATGTGTACGAAAAACCTATCCGTTTTTGTTAGACATCAGATAGAATAATTCTGTTTGCTGCAAATGATTTGCAAGACATATACGAATAAATGCATGGTTTGTCCTCTAGAAATGGTCAAACTTCACTAAATTTTAGGAAAAATTAAAATTTCGAAAAGATGTTTTTTGTCGCTCCTGACTTTATTTTTAGTTCATTCTTCATGATATTTTCACAAGTTATGTATTGTTATGTTTGAAAGGGCCTCACAATTAAAAAGTTAAAATGAAATTTCAAAGGTCAAGGTCATATTACGATAATTGTGTTTTTATTCGGCTCCAAATAGCTCCAAAACAAAAAATATTTTATTGAAAGTATATAAGAAAAGTTTTAGTTCTTGAATAGCCCTTTCCAGTGATGTTTAGATTTTGAAGATCGGACTTGATTTGGTCATTTTACGGCAGTCTAAAGTTTGATTCTATTTAGAATAATTGTAAATCAGTTTTTATGCTTCAAATTGTGATATATAAGGAATAGAATGTTCGACTAGTGCAACTTGTATGCTTCATTGAACCATTTGCTGCATTTTTAGGTACCTAATAGTAAAATTTTACTCAATTTTGTTTCTCATTTTGCTGCTAGGGGGCGCTTGGCTTGAAATCTCCCTTTATTACTAAAATAATTAAAGTCTGATTTTTATGCAATTTTTTGCATTCTGTTCCTTGGTGACATCAATTTGAAACAACACTAAAATATTTATGCGATATTTCATGAAAATGATAGTAATTCATTGCAACATTAGTTCGTTATAATGTTAAGTGGCATATCGCATTGTCGCGTGTCATTTTATACTGTTGTGTGTCATTTGCAATTTGTTGTTTATCGAGTACGATTGTCGTATGTCACCCTCATAAAGCAAGAAACACATATAATGTTGCAGTACCCGAAGTCTGTAAAAAAAGTTTTCAAGTTAGCGACTACATTACAGACAGGTAATACTTAAAAGTATTCTTCTTGGTAAAAAGTCTGCTTAAACATTGCGACAAAAATGTTTGAAAGATCACTGTATTCAACAGTATTCAAAAAGCCATTGAACGAAGAAATATGTTTTTCGAAACATGTGACTCGTGAACTGAATGGAATTGCTTTTGCGAAAACCGATGATATCGCAATAGCGATTCTAGTTTTATTATTATTTTTCTAACCTTTTTTTGTGAACGGCATATCACCATGATAGAAAAAAGTCACATTTCTGATTTTTTTACCACTTTTGTCCTATGATCTGAATTTGATCCTAACGTTGAGAAAATTTTCATTTTTGTCTTAGTTTTGCCGCTAGGGGGCGTTTTGTAAAAGTTACTAAGGGCTAATAACTCTGTTATTTGAGGTCCGATTCAAATGCGGTTTTTTGCATTGTGTTCCTTGTTAGAAACTTAATAAAATATGATAGTTACAAAAAAATTGCGTATATAAAACTTTCGTGCTACACGAGGTTGAATGTTCGAATCTCGAAAAAACGGTGAAATGAGGGTAGGTCTACGAAAAAAGTCCCCATTTTATTCAGAGATGAGAGAGGGGAATTTTGTTTGTTGCATATGATTTGCAAGACATATACGCACAAAATATATGGTGTGGCAATTTTGAGAAATGCATGATTTGTCCACAGTTTGCGGTCAAACATAACCAATATTTTCGAAAAATCAACATTTTAAAAGCATGACTTTAAGGTTATTTGCAGCTCCTGATTTTATTTTTTATTCAATCTTCATCATTTTTTCACTGTTAATGCATTTTTATAAAACAAATAAAATCATAGAAAAAAAATCACCTATAATATGCAAAGGTCAAGGTCATATACCAATTATTATTATTTTTATCGGCACAAAATAGCTCCAAATCTAAAAATATTTTATAGAAAGTATATGAACAAAAGTTTTAGTCTATGAAGAGATCTTTCCATTGGTGTTTAGTTTTTGAAGATCGGACTTCATTTGATCAAATGACCACAGTCCAAAGTTTGATCCTCTTATCAAACATTTGTATATCCATATGTTTCCTCTTTTTTGCTGCTCCTGACTTTACTTTTTGTTCAATCTTCATCATTATTTCACTGTTTATCCATTTTAATAAAACAAATAAAGTCATAGGAAGAAAATCAAGCATAATATGCAAAGGTCAAGGTCATATACCAATTATTATTATTTATATCGGCATAAAATAGCTCCAAATCTAAAAATATTTTATAGAAAGTATATGAACAAAATTTTTAGTCTGTGAAGAGATCTTCCCATTGGTGTTTAGTTTTTGAAGATCGGACTTCATTTGATCAAATGACCACAGTCCAAAGTTTGATCCTTTATCAAAAAATCTTAAATCAGTATGTTACCTCAAAAGTTTATTTCAGGTGGCATATTTTGTGATTTCGTGTCTTTGTCCAAAGTCGAAATAACAACAATATGGCACGTTTTCTTTCTTTCGCCTTTTTTGGCCAAGACATAAAGACACATGATTGCGTTATTTCCCCTTTCACCTTTAAGGGCTAGTACACGAAAATAAGAAATGGCAGATATCAGCCATCTTAATTTACTGCATTTCTAAGACCTAAATTGCAATATGTAAATAAATTTTGTTTATCATATTCCGCTAAGGGGCACTTTGCTTGATATCTGGGAAGAAAGTCCGGAGAGCTAATGTCAAACCCCCGGTGTCATTTTCGTCGTTGTCGTCCGTGAACAAACCTTTAACCTGGCTTATATTTTTTATATTCTAAGAGATAGAGCTTAGATATTTTACATGTAGATAGCCCAATTCAAGATCTATCATTTGGAACTATGACTTTTGGCTTGTGACCTTGACCTTGGAGTTTGACCTACTTTTCAAAAACTTAAATCTTAGACAAAAAGTGTTGTTACGGCAAGCTATGTTGTCTTCTGACCACTCTTGTTGTTATAACTAAGAAAGTTGATATTCTTGTTGAAAGCCTGATAAATTTGATAAATCTAAGGACCAAAAACCTGATTTTTTCTACTGGCTATAGAAGGTTAAATGTTCGAACCTTGCATAGACTTTGCAGACTTGTGTGGGTATATCAGACCTGTGAACTCTCCCGATTTTGAGCGGGAGCTACCGATAATTGCTTGCATCTCCCGGTCTACCGACCAACACCAGAAATCTACCGCCTTTGATCTCAAGGCCCCCAATATACCGCTTATCAACTTTGTTTGGTGCATACGAAGAAGAAATCAGTAAATTAGTACCGCGGTTGTTTAAGTTCCGTAATGCACAAAAATACAGGTCGCTCTACACTGTATACTACTTTAAGTAACCAGCACCTGCTGTGGGATTATCCAATCAACACGCATTTTAAGGCTTCCTAATTATGCAAAGATGTGGAATACTCGGATAGTATTGGCAGCTTATAACTTGTTTACATTTGTCACACCCTCTACTGACTTTTGTTTATACCTGCATTTGGAACTGTAATGAAATTGCGCAATCATCACAATGGCAGCCATTTGCGAAAAACATCAGCAATGTTTACTACCGTTGCTTTTAAAACATTTAAATTGATTAATTGGTTAACCTAGCTAGATTCCAACTGGTAAATAGCATAGATGTACCGATGTATATAAATGACTCGATGCTAATCGCTAATGGAGCGAGTCAAAACGTATCCAAACCAAAACGTACCCAATATTTAACGTACCCAAGTATCTTTTTTTTTTTTTTTTTTTCACTTGATATTTTCATATAATATTTTTAGTCAGGTTAATATTTATGATTTTGTATGAACACATTTTTTTGGGGTCTTTTGTTGATGTTTGGTTATTAATGTATCAAAATATTAATATACCTATTCTCATCATAAAAAATTCTTTATAATTGATTTATTTTATTTTTTTTAATGAAATTTTTTTTTGACAATTGAATGAAATATTTATTTGATAATTTATTTATAAAACTAAATGTGAATTAAATTCATTTAATTAACATTTAGAATTATATGACAGTTTTTGTAATGTTTTTATTTCAACATATTTTAAAATTTTTATTTTTAAATATTATGCACCAATTGAATATGTCTTTGACAGTCCAAGTATAACAAATGCATATATCATACCAGAATATAGACAATAAAGTATTCTGAAAACATATTGGAGCCACTTGCTTTAAATTTGGCTCCAACTTCTTAAATTTGGCTCTAATTTTTCTCATTTGGCGAATGTGTTGGCGCAAACATTTTTACATGTTGTAAGTAATTAGTTAATAAGTAATAAAAAATGAAATAAAAGTAAATGAATAATAAAAAAAATGTGTTTTGTTATTACTGTAGTGCGAAAAAAACGCGCTGCGAAAAATCTCCCTCTCACACAACCCAATCTCCCACTTTGGGAGCACAGATCTCCCACTTTCAGACCGAATAAAGTTCACAGGTCTGGTATATGAAAAACATTTCTTTTGCAATCATCTTCAAACTTTGTAACAAATTTTGTACCGAAGTCCGATTAAAGCTTATATCTTTGAATAAATCACATATTATGCACCTTTTTACATAAAAGCAGCAATTTTGTATTTTTAAGTATCAACACACGCATAGAAATTTATTTGCTTTTGTAATACAATTCGTGAATTGCAATGTTTGAAAAGAATGAGATTGAATTGCGAAAACCGATGATATCGCAATTCTAATTGCGATTCTAGTTAGGTTTTCGCATCGCTTGCGAAAACCTATTGTTCTTCTTCTGTTTTATTTTTTTTTTTTTTTTTTTTTTTTTTTTTTTTTTTTTCCGTTTTTTTTTGTTAACGGCATATCAACAAGATAGGAAACAGTCACAGTTCTGATTTTTTTACCAGTTTTGTCCTAGGATCTGAATTTGATCCTAACGTCGAGAAAATTTTCATTTTTGTCTTAATTTTGCCGCTAGGGGGCGTTTTGTAAAAGTGACTAAGGGCTAATAACTCTGTTATTTGAAGTCCGATTGAAATGCGGTTTTTTGCATTGCGTTCCTTGTCAGTTACTTAATAAAATATGATAGTTTTCAAAAAGTTGCGTATATATAACTTTCGTGCTACAGGAGGTTGAATGTTCGAATCTCGAAAAAACTGTGAAATGAGGGTAGGTCTGCGAAAAATTTATCCACGTCTTTCAGGAATGAGATAGGAGAATTTTGTTTGTTGCATATGATTCGCAAGACATATACGCAAAAAATATATAGTGTGGCGATTTTGAGAAATGCATGGTTTGTCCACAGTATGCGGTCAAACTTTACCAATATTTTCGAAAAGTCAACATTTTAAAAGCATGACTTTTAAGGTTATTTGCAGCTCCTGACTTTATTTTTTATTCAATCTTCATCATTTTTTCACTGTTAATGCAGTTTTATAAAAAAAATAAAACCATAGAAAAAAAATTACCCATAATATGCAAAGGTCAAGGTCATATACCAATTAGTATTATTTATATCGGCATAAAAATAGCTCCAAATCTAAAAATATTTTATAGAAAGTATATGAACAAAAGTTTTAGGCTGTGAAGAGATCTTTCCATTGGTGTTTAGTTTTTGAAGATCGGACTTCATTTGATCAAATGACCACAGTCCAAAGTTTGATCCTCTTATCAAACAATTGTATATCCATATGTTTCCTCTTTTTTGCTTCTCCTGACTTTATTTTTTGTTCAATCTTCATCATTATTTCACTGTTTATGCATTTTTATAACACAAATAAAATCATAGAAAAAAAATCAAGCATAATATGCAAAGGTCAAGGTCATATACCAATTAGTATTATTTATATCGGCATAAAATAGCTCCAAGTCTAAAAATATTTTATAGAAAGTATATGAACAAAAGTTTTAGTTTGTGAAGAGATCTTTCCATTGGTGTTTAGGTTTTGAAGATCGGACTTCATTTGATCAAATGACCACAGTCCAAAGTTTGATCCTCTTATAAAACAATTGAATATCCACATGTTTCCTCTTTTTTGCTGCTCCTGACTTTATTTTTTGTTCAATCTTCATCATTATTTCACTGTTTATGCAGTTTTATCTGAACTTGATCCTAACGTTGAGAAAATTTTCATTTTTTGTCTTATTTTTGCCGCTAGGGGGCGCTTTGAAAAAAATTAACAAATGCTAATAACTCTGTTATTTGAGGTTCGATTCAGATGTGGTTTTTTGCATTGTGTTCCTTGTCAAAAGCCTAATCAAATATGATAGGTTTTAAAAATCTGCGTATATAAAACTTTTTGACTACGGAAGGTTGAAAGTTCGAACTTCGCAAAAAACAGTGAAAAAGAGGGTAGGTCTACAAAAAAAGTGCCCATTTTTATTGGAATTGAGATAAAAGAATTTTGTTTGTTGCATATGATTTGCAAGACATATACGCACAAAATATATGGGGTGGCGAATTCGGGAAATGCATGGTTTGTCCACAGTACGCGGTCAAACTTAACCAAATTTTCGAAAAGTCAACATTTTCAAAGCATGACTGTTAAGATTTTTTTCAGCTCCTGACTTTATTTTTAGTTCAATTTCTATGAAATTTTCACATTTAATGTAAAACTATGTTCTTAAGTGTCACACAATATAAAAAGTAAAAATTAATGGTAAAGGTCAAGGTCATATTAGGATAATTGTATATCAATTCGGCTTGAAATAGCTCAAAATCAAAAAAACAATTCATAAACAATATATGAACAAAAGATTTAGTTTCAGAAAAGTTCTTTCTAATGATGTTTAGATTTTGAAGATCAGACTTGATTTGGTCATTTTACGGCAGTCCAAAGTTTGATCCTTTTTTGGAATAATTGTAAATCAGGTTTTATGCTTCAAAATGTGATGTATAAGAAATAGAATGTTCGACTAGTGCGATTTGTATATTTAATTGAACTATTTGCTGCATTGCTAGGTACCTAATGGTAAAATTTTAATCAATTTTGTTTCTCATTTTGCCGCTAGGGGGCGCTTAGCTTAAAAACACTCTTCTACTTATAACTCAAAAAGTTGAAGTCTGATCCAAATGCGGTTTGTTGCATTGTGTTCCTTGTTGATACTCTAATAAAATATGATAGTTTCCAGGTATGAGTGGCTAAAACTTTTTGAGCTACTAAAGGAAGGTTGATAGTTCGAACCTCGCAAAAAACTGTGCAGATGAGGGTAGGTCTACGAAAAACCTATCCATTTTTGTTAGAGATCAGATAGAAGAATTCTGTTTGCTGCAAATGATTTGCAAGACATATACGCACAAAATATTTGGGGTGGCGAATTTAAGAAATGCATGGTTTGTCCTCTAGAAACGGACAAACGCCACTAAATTTTAGGAAAAATCAAAATTCCTAAAACATGTTTTTGGCGCTCCTGACTTTATTTTTGGTTCATTCTTCATGATATTTTCACAAGTTATGTATTGTTATGTCTGAAAGGGCCCCACAATTAAAAGGGTAAAAAGAAATTGCAAAGGTCAAGGGCATGTTACGATTATTGTGTTTTTATTCGGCTCCAAATACCTCCAAAACTAAAAATATTTCATTGAAAGTATATTAACAAAAGTTTTAGTTCTTAAAGAGCCCTTTCCAGTGATGTTTCTTTTTTGACGATCGGATTTGATTTGGTCATTTAACGGGAGTCCAAGGTTTGATCCTCTTTAGAACAATTGTAAATCAGTTTTTATGCTTCAAATTGTGATATATAAGGAATAGAATGTTTGACTAGTGCGACTTGTATACTTGATTGAACCATTTGCTGCATTGCTAGGTACCTAATAGTAAAATTTTAATCAGTTTTGGTTCTCATTTTGCCGCTTGGGGGCGATTAGCTTGAAATCACTATTAATAATTTAAAAAAAATGAAGTCTGATTTTTATGCGACTTTTTTTTTTTTATTCTATTCTTCGGTGACATCAATTTGAAAAGACACAAAAAAGATAATGCGATATTTCATGAAAATGATAGTCATTCAATGCAACATTTGTTCGTAATAGTGTTGAGTGGCATATTGCATTGTCGTGTGTCATATTATACTGTTGTTTGTCGTTTGCAATTGTTGTTTATCGAATACAATTGTCATTTGTCTCCATTATAAAGCAAAACACACATATAACATTGCAGTACCCGAAGTCCGTAATTTTTTTCTTCAAATTTACGACTATATAACAGGCAGTTAAAACTCAAAAGTATTCTTCTTGGTAAAACGTAATTATACATTGCGACAAAAAAATTTGAAAGATCAATGTTAACAGTAAACAAGCCATTAAACAAAGAAATATATTTTTCGATTCATGCGACTCGTCAACTGAATGGAATTGCTTTCGTGAAAACTGATGATATTGCGACTACATAACTGACAGGTAATACTCAACAATACTTTATTGGGTAAAAAGTCTGCTTAAACATTGCGACAGAAATGTTTGAAAGATCACTGTTAACAGCATCAACAATCAATTGAACGAAGAAATGTTTTTCGAATCATGCAACTCGTGAACTGAATGGAATTGCTTTCATGAAAACCATTCATATCGTGACTACATAACTGACAGGTAATACTCAAAATTATTCTTTTGGGTAAAATGTCTGCTTAAACATTGCGACAAAAATGTTTGAAAGATCGCTGTTAACAGTATTCGACAAGCCATTGAACGAAGAAATATGTTTTTCGAATCATTCGACTCGTGAAATGAATGGAATTGCTTTTGCGAAAACCGATGATATCGCGATAGCGATTCTAGTTTTTATTATTATTTTTCTAACCTTTTTTTGTGAACGGCATATCACCATGATAGAAAAAAGTCACATTTCTGATTTTTTTACCACTTTTGTCCTAAGATCTGATTTTGATCCTAACGTTGAGAAAATTTTCATTTTTGTCTTAGTTTTGCCGCTAGGTGGCATTTTGTAAAAATGACTAAGGGCTAATAACTCTGTTATTTGAGGTCCGATTCAAATGTGGTTTTTTGCATTGTGTTCCTTGTCAGAAACTTAATAAAATATGATACGTTTCAATTATTTGCGTATATAAAACATTCGTGCTACAGGAGGTTGAATGTTCGAATCTCGAAAAAAACGATGAAATAAAGGTAGGTCTACGAAAAAAGTCCCCATTTTTTTTCAGAGATGAGAGAGGAGAATTTTGTTTGTTGCATATGATTCGCAAGACATATACGCACAAAATATATGGTGTGGCGATTTTGAGAAATGCATGGTTTGTCCACAGGACGCGGTCAAACATAACCAATATTTTCGAAAAATCAACATTTTAAAAGCATGACTTTTAAGGTTATTTGCAGCTCCTGACTTGATTTTTTGTTCAATCTTCATCATTTTTTCACTGTTAATGCATTTTTATAAAACAAATAAAATCATAGGAAAAAAATCACCCATAATATACAAAGGTCAAGGTCATATACCAATTATTATTATTTATATCGGCATAAAATAGCTCAAAATCTAAAAATATTTTATAGAAAGTATATGAACAAAAGTTTTAGTTTGGGAGGAGATCTTTCCATTGGTGTTTAGTTTTTGAAGATCGGACTTCATTTGAGCAAATGACCACAGTCCAAAATTTGATCCTCTTATCAAACAATTGTATATCCATATGTTTCCTCTTTTTTGCTGCTCCTGACTTTATTTTTTGTTCAATCTTCATTATTATTTCACTGTTTATGCATTTTTATAAAACAAATAAATTCATAGAAAAAAATCAAGCATAATATGCACAGGTCAAGGTCATATACTAATTATTATTATTTATATCGGCATAAAATATCTCCAAATCTAAAAATATTTTATAGAAAGTATATGAACAAAAGTTTTAGTCTGTGAAAAGATCTTTCCATTGGTGTTTAGTTTTTGAAGATCGGACTTGATTTGGTCATTTTACGGCAGTCCAAGTTTTGATCCTCTTTAGAACAATTGTAAATCAGTTTTTATGCTTCAAATTGTGATATATAAGGAATAGAATGTTTGACTAGTGCGACTTGTATACTTGATTGAACCATTTGCTGCATTGCTAGGTACCTAATAGTAAAATTTTAATCAGTTTTGGTTCTCATTTTGCCGCTTGGGGGCGATTAGCTTGAAATCACTATTAATAATTTAAAATAAAATGAAGTCTGATTTTTATGCGATTTTTTTTGCATTCTGTTCTTCGGTGACATCAATTTGAAATGACACAAAAAAGATAATGCGATATTTCATAAACATGATAGTAATTCAATGCAACAGTTGTTCGTAATAGTGTTGACTGGCATATTGCATTGTCGTGTGTCATTTTATACTGTTGTTTGTCGTTTGCAATTGTTATTTAGCGAATACAATTGTCATTTGTCTCCATCATAAAGTTAAACACACATATAACATTGCAGTACCCGAAGTCCGTAAAAAATGTTTTCAAGTTTACGACTACATAACAGACAGGTAATACTCAAAAGTATTCTTCTTGGTAAAAAGTCTGATTATACATTGCGACAAAAATGTTTGAATGATCACTGTTAACAGTATTCAACAAGCCATTGAACGAAGAAATATGTTTTTCGAATCATGCATCTCATGAACTGAATGGAATTGCTTTCATGAAAACTGATGATATCGCGATTTCATAACTGACAGGTAATACTCAACAATACTCTCTTGGGTAAAAAGTCTGCTTAAACATTGCGACAGAAACGTTTCAAAGATCACTGTTAACAGTATCAACAAGCCATTGAACGAAGAAATATTTTTCGAATCATGCGACTCGTGAACTGAATGGAATTTCTTTCATGAAAACCGATGATATCGCGACTACATAACTGATAGGTAATACTCAAAAATTTTCTTTTGGGTAAAAAGTCTTCTTAAACATTGCGACAAAAGTGTTTGAAAGATCGCTGTTAACATTATAAACAAGCCATTGAACGAAGAAATATTTTTCGAATCTTGCGACTCGTGAACTTAATGGAATTGCTTTTGCGAAAACCGATGATATCGCGATTGCGATTCTAGTTATTAGGTTTTCGCATCGCTTGCGAAAACCTATTGTTCTTCTTCTGTTTTATTTTTAGGTTTTCGCATCGCTTGCGAAAACCTATTGTTCTTCTTCTGTTTTATTTTTAGGTTTTCGCTTGCTTGCGAAAACCTATTGTTCTTCTTCTGTTTTATTTTTTTTTTTTTTTTTATTATTATTTTTCCGTCTCTTTTTTGTGAACGGCATATCAACAAGATAGGAAACAGTCACAGTTCTGATTTTTTTACCAGTTTTGTCCTAGGATCTGAATTTGATCCTAACGTCGAGAAAATTTTCATTTTTGTCTTAATTTTGCCGCTAGGGGGCGTTTTGTAAAAGTGACTAAGGGCTAATAACTCTGTTATTTGAAGTCCGATTGAAATGCGGTTTTTTGCATTGCGTTCCTTGTCAGTTACTTAATAAAATATGATAGTTTTCAAAAAGTTGCGTATATATAACTTTCGTGCTACAGGAGGTTGAATGTTCGAATCTCGAAAAAACTGTGAAATGAGGGTAGGTCTGCGAAAAATTTATCCACGTCTTTCAGGAATGAGATAGGAGAATTTTGTTTGTTGCATATGATTCGCAAGACATATACGCACAAAATATATAGTGTGGCGATTTTGAGAAATGCATGGTTTGTCCACAGTATGCGGTCAAACTTTACCAATATTTTCGAAAAGTCAACATTTTCAAAGCATGACTTTTAATGTTATTTGCAGCTCCTGACTTTATTTTTTATTCAATCTTCATCATTTTTTCACTGTTAATGCAGTTTATAAAACAAATAAAATCATGGAAAAAAAATCAGCCATAATATGCAACGGTCAAGGTCATATACCAATTATTATCATTTTTATCGGCATAAAATACCTCAAAATCTAAAAATATTTTATAGAATGTATATGAATAAAAGTTTTAGTCTGTGAAGAGATCTTTTCATTGGTGTTTAGATTTTGAAGATCGGACTTCATTTGATCAAATGACCACAGTCCAAAGTTTGATCCTCTTATCAAACAATTGTATATCCATACGTTTCCTCTTTTTCGCTGCTCCTGACTTTATTTTTTGTTCAATCTTCATCATTATTTCACTGTTTATGCATTTTTATAAAACAAATAAATTCATAGAAAAAAATCAAGCATAATATGCAAAGGTCAAGGTCATATACCAATTTTTTTTTTTTTTATCGGCATAAAATAGCTCCAAATCTAAAAATATTTTATAGAAAGTATATGAACAAAAGTTTTAGTTCTTTAAGAGCTCTTTCCAGTGATGTTTAGTTTTTGAAGATCGGACTTGATTTGGTCATATTACGGCAGTCCAAAGTTTGATCCTTTTTTGGAATAATTGTAAATCAGTTTTTATGCTTCAAATTGTGATATATAAGAAATAGAATGTTCGACTAGTGCGACTTGCGTACTTGATTGAACTATTTGCTGCATTGCTAGGTACCTAATGGAAAAATTGTAATCAATTTTGTTTCTCATTTTGCCGCTAGGGGGCGCTTAGCTTGAAAGCACTCTTCTACTTATAACTCAAAAAGCCTGATCCAAATGCGGTTTATTGCATTATGTTTCTTGTTGATAGCCTAATAAAATATGATAGTTTCTAGGTATGAGTGGCTGAAACTTTTTGAGCTAGCAACGGAAGGTTGAAAGTTCGAACCTCGCAAAAAACTGTGCAGATGAGGGTATGTGTACGAAAAACCTATCCGTTTTTGTTAGACATCAGATAGAAGAATTCTGTTTGCTGCAAATGATTTGCAAGACATATACGCACAAAATATATGGGGTAGCGAATTTAATAAATGCATGGTTTGTCCTCTAGAAACGGTCAAACTTCACTAAATTTTAGGAAAATTTAAAATTTCAAAAACATGCTTTTTTGTCGCCCCTGACTTTATTTTCTGTTCATTCTTCATGAAATTTTCACAAGTTATGTATTGTTATGTTTTAAAGGGCCTCACAATTAAAAAGTTAAAATGAAATTTCAAAGGTCAAGGTCATATTACGATAATTGTGTTTTTATTCGGCTCCGAATAGCTCCAAAACAAAAAATATTTTATTGAAAGTATATAAACAAAAGTTTTAGTTCTTGAATAGCCCTTTCCAGTGATGTTTAGGTTTTGAAGATCGGACTTGATTTGGTCATATTACGGCAGTCCAAAGTTTGATCCTTTTTTGGAATAATTGTAAATCAGTTTTTAGCTCACATGAGCACAACGTGCTCAAGGTGAGCTTTTCTGATCGCCTTTTGTCCGGCGTCCGTCGTCCGTCGTCCGTGCGTGCGTGCGTGCGTGCGTGCGTCCGTCCGTGCGTCCGTGCGTCCGGCGTCAACAATTGCTTCAAACAACATCTCCTCCTAAACGGCTTGGCCAATTTGAAAAATATTTTGCAGGAATGTTCCTTGGATGAAGCTCTACTAAAGTTGTATAAATGGTTCTGGTCCATCGCATAATTAGGTCACAGGAGCTAAAAATAGATTTTAAAAATGAAAATTTAAAAAATCTTCTTCTCTGAAACCACAAGGCCTAGCCTTTTGATTTTTGGTATGTAGCATGATCTTATGACTCTCTACCAGGATTGTACAAATTATGACCCTGGGGTCAAAATTGGCCCCGCCCCAGGGGTCACTTGATTTCACATAGGCTAATATAGGAAAAACTTGAAAAAATCTTCTTCTCCGAAACCACAAGGCCTAACCTTTTGATTTTTGGTATGTAGCATCATCTTATGGGCCACTACCAAGATTGTACAAATCATAGCCCTATGGTGATAAATGACCCCGCACCAGGGGTCACTTGTTTTACATAGAGTTATATAGAAAAATGTTAAAAAATCTTCTTCAATGAATCCATAAGGCCTAGAGCTTAGATATTTGGTATGAAGCATCATCTTATGGGCCACTACCAAGATTGTACAAATAATAGCCCTATGGTGATAAATGACCCCGCACCAGGGGTCACTTGTTTTACATAGAGTTATATAGGAAAATCTTAAAAAATCTTCTTCCATGAATGCATAAGGCCTAGAGCTTAGATATTTGGTATGAAGCATCATCTTATGGGCCACTACCAAGATTGTACAAATTATAGCCCTATGGTGATAAATGACCCCGCACCAGGGGTCACTTGTTTTACATAGAGTTATATAGGAAAATCTTAAAAAATCTTCTTCCATGAATGCATAAGGCCTAGAGCTTAGATATTTGGTATGAAGCATCATCTTATGGGCCACTACCAAGATTGTACAAATCATAGCCCATGGTGATAAATGACCCCCCGCACCAGGGGTCACTTGTTTTACAAGAGTTATATAGGAAAATCTTAAAAAATCTTCTTCTATGAATCCATAAGGCCTAGAGCTTAGATATTTGGTATGTAGCATCATCTTATGGGCCACTACCAAGATTGTACAAATCATAGCCCAATGGTGATAAATGACCCCACACCAGGGGTCACTTGTTTTACATAGAGTTAAATAGGAAAATCTTAAAAAATCTTCTTCTATGAATCAATAAGGCCTAGAGCTAAGATTTTTGGTATGTAGTGGCATCTAATGGTTCATTACAAAGATTTTCAAAGTCTTGGCCCTGCGGTGATAAATGACCCTGCGCCCAAGTCTTCTCTGAAACCATATGGCCCATTGCTTAGGTATTTGGTGTGTAGTATTGTCAGGGGTAAAATGTTTTAGATTAAGTTATATCAGAATCCTTGTCTGTTTAAAAACCTTGACATCAGTTGAAGCAATGGTACTCAGGTGAGCGATTCAGGGCCATCATGGCCCTCTTGTTATGCTTCAAATTGTGATATATAAGGAATAGAATGTTCGACTAGTGCGACTTGTATGCTTCATTGAACCATTTGCTGCATTTCTAGGTACCTAATAGTAAAATTTTACTCAATTTTGTTTCTCATTTTGCTGCTAGGGGGCGCTTGGCTTGAAATCACCCTTTATTACTAAAATGATTAAAGTCTGATTTTTATGCAATTTTTTGCATTCTGTTCCTTGGTGACATCAATTTGAAACAACACTAAAATATTTATGCGATATTTCATGAAAATGATAGTAATTCAATGCAACATTAGTTCGTTATAATGTTAAGTGGCATATCGCATTGTCCCGTGTCATTTTATACTGTTGTGTGTCGTTTGCAATTGTTGTTTATCGAGTACAATTGTCGTATGTCATCCTCATAAAGCAACACACACATATAATGTTGCAGTACCCGAAGTCTGTAAAAAAAGTTTTCAAGTTTGCGACTACATTACAGACAGGTAATACTTAGAAGTATTCTTCTTGGTAAAAAGTCTGCTTAAACATTGCGACAAAAATGTTTGAAAGATCACTGTATTCAACAGTATTCAAAAAGCCATTGAACGAAGAAATATGTTTTTCGAAACATGTGACTCGTGAACTGAATGGAATTGCTTTTGCGAAAACCGATGATATCGCATTAGCGATTGTATTTATTAGGTTTTCGCATCGCTTGCGAAAACCTATTGTTCTTCTTCTGTTTTATTATTTTTTTTTTTATTATTATTTTTCTAACCTTTTTTTGTGAACGGCATATCACCATGATAGAAAAAAGTCACATTTCTGATTTTTTTACCACTTTTGTCCTATGATCTGAATTTGATCCTAACGTTGAGAAAATTTTCATTTTTGTCTTAGTTTTGCCGCTAGGGGGCGTTTTGTAAAAGTTACTAAGGGCTAATAACTCTGTTATTTGAGGTCCGATTCAAATGCGGTTTTTTGCATTGTGTTCCTTGTTAGAAACTTAATAAAATATGATAGTTACAAAAAAATTGCGTATATAAAACTTTCGTGCTACAGGAGGTTGAATGTTCGAATCTCGAAAAAACGGTGAAATGAGGGTAGGTCTACGAAAAAAGTCCCCATTTTATTCAGAGATGAGAGAGGGGAATTTTGTTTGTTGCATATGATTTGCAAGACATATACGCACAAAATATATGGTGTGGCAATTTTGAGAAATGCATGATTTGTCCACAGTTCGCAGTCAAACATAACCAATATTTTCGAAAAATCAACATTTTAAAAGCATGACTTTAAGGTTATTTGCAGCTCCTGATTTTATTTTTTATTCAATCTTCATCATTTTTTCACTGTTAATGCATTTTTATAAAACAAATAAAATCATAGAAAAAAAATCACCTATAATATGCAACGGTCAAGGTCATATACCAATTATTATTATTTATATCGGCATAAAATAGCTCCAAATCTAAAAATATTTTATAGAAAGTATATGAACAAAATTTTTAGTCTGTGAAGAGATCTTTCCATTAATGTTTAGTTTTTGAAGATCGGACTTCATTTGATCAAATGACCACAGTCCAAAGTTTGATCCTCTTATCAAACAATTGTATATCCATATGTTTCCACTTTTTTGCTGTTCCTGACTTTATTTTTTGTTCAATCTTCATCGTTATTTCACTGTTTATGCATTTTTATAAAACAAATAAAGTCATAGGAAGAAAATCAAGCATAATATGTAAAGGTCAAGGTCATATACCAATTATTATTATTTATATCGGCATAAAATAGCTCCAAATCTAAAAATATTTTATAGAAAGTATTTGAACAAAATTTTTAGTCTGTGAAGAGATCTTCCCATTGGTGTTTAGTTTTTGAAGATCGGACTTCATTTGATCAAATGACCACAGTCCAAAGTTTGATCCTCTTATCAAACAATTGTATATCCATATGTTTCCTTCTTTTTTGCTGCTCCTGACTTTATTTTTTGTTCAATCTTCATCATTTTTTCACTGTTTATGCATTTTTATAAAACAAATAAAATCATAGTAAATAACGATGAAAATATGCAAAGGTCAAGGTCATAATACCGATTATTGTTATTTCAAAAATAGCTTCAAACCTAAAAATGTTTTATAGAAAATATATGAACAAAAGTTTTAGTTTGTGAAGAGATCTTTCCATTGGTGTTTAGTTTTTGAAGATCGGACTTCATTAGATCAAATTACAACAGTCCAAAGTCTGATCCTTTATCAAAAAATCTTAAATCAGTATGTTACCTCAAAAGTTTATTTCAGGTGGCATATTTTGTGATTTCGTGTCTTTGTCCAAAGTCGAAATATCAACAATATGGCACGTTTTCTTTCTTTCGCCTTTTTTGGCCAAGACATAAAGACACATGATTGCGTTATTTCCCCTTTCACCTTTAAGGGCTAGTACACGAAAACAAGAAATGGCAGATATCAGCCATCTTAATTTACTGCATTTCTAAGACCTAAATTGCAATATGTAAATAAATTTTGTTTATCATATTCCGCTAAGGGGCACTTTGCTTGATATCTGGGAAGAAAGTCCGGAGAGCTAATGTCAAACCCCCGGTGTCATTTTCGTCGTTGTCGTCCGTGAACAAACCTTTAACCTGGCTTATATTTTTTATATTCTAAGAGATAGAGCTTAGATATTTTACATGTAGATAGCCCAATTCAAGATCTATCATTTGGAACTATGACTTTTGGCTTGTGACCTTGACCTTGGAGTTTGACCTACTTTTCAAAAACTTAAATCTTAGACAAAAAGTGTTGTTACGGCAAGCTATGTTGTCTTCTGACCACTCTTGTTGTTATAACTAAGAAAGTTGATATTCTTGTTGAAAGCCTGATAAATTTGATAAATCTAAGGACCAAAAACCTGATTTTTTCTACTGGCTATAGAAGGTTAAATGTTCGAACCTTGCATAGACTTTGCAGACTTGTGTGGGTATATGAAAAACATTTCTTTTGCAATCATCTTCAAACTTTGTAACAAATTTTGCACCGAAGTCCGATTAAAGCTTATATCTTTGAATAAATCACATATTATGCACCTTTTTACATAAAAGCAGCAATTTTGTATTTTTAAGTATCAACACATGCATAGAAATTTATTTGCTTTTGTAATACAATTCGTGAATTGCAATGTTTGAAAAGAATGAGATTGAATTGCGAAAACCGATGATATCGCAATTCTAATTGCGATTCTAGTTTATTATTATTTTTCCAATTCCACCCATTTTTGTAGCCAGCCTAGCGGCCAGATGAGAAAAGCTACAGCTATGAAATTTTGGGCATGGAGTCATATATATCAACTTGTGCCTAAATGGTCAAACTTTTCACGTTTGTTTCTGATTTAGCCACTAGGGTCGCAATGCATGTAATCACTTTTTTGCTAATAACTCAACAATTTGAAAACCTGATTTAGATGTGGTTTTTTACATAATGTTCCTTGTTGACAGCCCAATCAAATATGATGGATATCTCATCATCGAGTACGGAAAAGAATTGTTCTAGGAGAGGTTGAATGTTCGAACCTTGTAAAAAAGTGGACAAATGAGGGTAGGTCTACGAAAAACCCCTCCACTTTTGTTGGAGATCAGATAGAAGAATTCTGTTTGCTGCATACGATTTGCAAGACATATACGCACAAAATATATGGAGTGGCGATTTAGGAAATGCGTGGTTTGTCCTCTAGAAACGGTCAAACTTCACTAAATTTAAGGAAAAATTAAAATTTCAAAAACAGGTTTTTGTCGCTCCTGACTTTATTTTCTGCTCATTCTTCATCAAAATTTCATACGTTATGTATTGTTATGTTTGAAAGGGCCTCACAATTAAAAAGTTAAAAAAAATGAACTGGTCAAGGTCATATTACGATTATTGTGTTTTTATTTGGCCACAAATAGCTCCAAAACTAAAAATATTTCATTGAGAGTATATGAACAAAAGTTTTAGTTCTTAAAGAGTTCTTTCCAATGATGTTTAAATTTTGAAGATCGGACTGGATTTGGTCATTATACGGCAGTCCAAAGTTTGATCCTTTTTTGGAATAATTGTAAATCAGGTTTTATGCTTCAAATTCTGTTATATAAAAATAAAAAGTTTGACTTGTGCGACTAGTATACTTGATTTAACTATTGGCTGCATTGCTAGGTACCTAATGGTAGAATTTTAATCAATTTTCTTTCTCATTTTGCCGCTTAGGGGCGCTTTTCTTAAAATCATTCTTTTGCTTATAACTCAAAAAGTTGAAGGCCGATTCGAATGAGTTTTTTTGCATTCTGTTCCCTGTTGATAGCCTAATAACATATGATAGGATTTGAGAGTCCGTGTGGCTGAAAGCTTTTGAGCTACGGAAGGCTGAATGTTCGAACCTTGCAAAAAAAAAAAACTGTGCAAATGAGGGTAGGTCTACGAAAAACCTATCAATTTTTGTTAGAGATCAGATAGAAGAAGTCTGTCTCCTGCATACGATTTGAAAGACATATACACACAAAATATTTGGGGTGGCGATTTTAAGAAATGTGTGGTTTGTCCTCTAGAAACGGTAAAACTTCACTCAAATTTAGGAAAAATTAAAATTCCAAAAACATGTTTTTTGTCGCTCCTGACTTTATTTTTTGTTTATTCATCATGGAATTTTCACACGTTATGATTTGTTAAGTTTGAAAGGGCCTCACAATTAAAAAGTTAAAAAAAACATTGAAAAGGTCAAGGTCATATTACGATAATTGTATTTTTATTCGGACCAAAATATGTCATTGAGAGAATATGAACAAAAGCTTTTGTTCTTGAAAAGCTCTTTCCAGTGATGTTCAGTATTTGAAGATCGGACTTGATTTGGTCATTTTACGGCAGTCCAAGGTTTGATCCTTTTTATAAAAATTGTAAATCAGTTTTTATGCTTCAAATTGTGATATATAAGAAATAGAATGTTTGACTAGTGCAATTTGTATACTTGATTGAACCATTTGCTGCATTGCTACGTACCTAACAGTAAAATTTTTATCAATTTTGTTTCTTATTTGGCTGCTAGGGGGAGATTGGCTTGAAATCACTCTTTGTAACTAAAAAAATTGAAGTCTGATTTTTATGCTATTTTTTGCATTCTGTTTCTTGGTTACATCTATTTGAAACAACACTCCAAAATTAATGCGTTATTTCATTAAAATAATAGTTATTCAATGCAACATTAGTTTGTAATAATGTTGAGCGTCATGTCGCATTGTCATGTGTCATTTTATACTATTGTGTGTCGTTTGCAATTGTTGTTTATCAATTACAGTTGTCATTTGTCACCATCATAAAGCAACACACACATCTAATGTGGCACTAACTGAATTCCGTAAAAAAATTTCAAGTTTGCGACTACTGACAGGTAATACTCAAAAATATTCTTTTGGGTAAAAGGTCTGCTTAAACATTGCGACAAAAATGTTTGAAATGTTTATTAACAGTATTCAACAAGCCATTGAACAAAGAAATATGTTTTTCGAATCATGAGACTCGTGAAGTGAATGACATTGCCTTCGCGAAAACCGATGATATCGCTATAGCGATTCTAGTTAGATTTGGTCAGGATGTTTGTCTACATGATATCTTGGATGAGTTTAAAAATGGGTCATGTGGGGTCAAAAACTAGGTCACCAGGTCATATCTTAGAAAAACCTTATGAACACTCTAGAGGCCACAGTTTTAGCCCAATCTTCATTAGATTTGGTCAGGATGTTTGTCTACATGATATCTTGGATGAGTTTGAAAATAGGTCACGTGGGGTCAAAAAATAAGTCACAGGTCAAATCTTAGAAAATCCTTGTGAACACTCTAGAGGCCACAGTTTTAGCCCACTCTTCATTTAACTTTGTCAGGATGTTCGTCTTTATGCTATGATGACTGAATTTGAAATTGGATCATGTTGGGTCTAAAACTAGGTCACCAGGTCAAATCTGAGAAAATCCTTGTGAACACTCTAGAGGCAATTTTGGTTTTTAAAAAAATTTTCCTTCTTCACAGGACATTGTGACACGTAAACACAAAAATTTTACCTGTCGCAACAAATGTTTACCTGTCACAGCAACTTTTACTTGTTGCGACATATTTTTACCTGTTGCAATGTTTTAAACAGTATTTAGTAAGAACTTTTTGATATCTTGATTTCAGTCTCTTTATTGCAAGTATTTTACATTAATTTATCACTTAATTTAATGAATATTCATTCATTTTTTGCTATTTTTAGATTTTCTCTGTTGTCCTAATCAGCCGTTCAAAACTCACAAACATGTAAAAATGTGAGACCTGCAAAATAAGTACATATGGAGGAATAAACCCTACCCCATTACAAATAGAAATTATTTTTGCACAGATAAGATCATAAAATGTTATGCAATAACTAAAGTTCTGTAAGTTGTGTGACCATACTGAGGAAATAAGCTGAAAAACTATCCCTGAAAGCGTCTGTTATTGTCAGGAGCTCTCTTCTTTGGTTCATTGCTAGAACTAGCAGGCAATTTTCAACCGGCATAGCACCATCAGAATATCTAAATTCATTGACAACAAAATCTAGATTTAATTATTTACGATAATAAATATTGAAATGATAAAAATTGAACCTGATAATAAATTAAAACGGGTATGACTTTGTTAATTGATTATGGAAAGCGAATAAAAAGAAGAAAAGAAAAAAAAAACAATCTTTCGTGAATGCATCGTCTGCCATGTTGTTGACTGTTGACCGATAAAGACAGAGTTTCCCGCATGGTTTCCATTACGAATGATATAAGTATGTACATTGCGGGGAACCACTCGCAATCGTATCAGACAGCCGATAATCATTACATAATCGCTAAAAAAAGCAAAGGAAACTGTTTTTTGGAAGAAAGTGAAAGTAATTTTCCGAGAATGAAACGGTGCTGTATGGATTTTTCATCGGACATTGTGTCCGACAGTAATAGGCGCTTTCGTCTGTCAAAATGGAAATATACCGGATATGTCCGACTGACCGATGGACATTCGCATTAACTTTTTTTTTTTTGTTTTTTTTGTTTTTTTTAATTAATATTTAAAACCCAAAGGCGGCTAACATTATCGAGGTTTTTAATTTTGAATTCCAAATGAATTAATTTTGAAAGATAATTATTTTAATAAATATGTCCCTAACTGCCAAAATTAAGGGTGTAACGGTATACCGTACGACGATATACCGCGATATTTTCTTTACGGTACGGTTCACGGTACGCTCCCAGGTCAGCACGGTACAGTACGGTATGGTTAACTTCCAGGGTTTTTTATTTTTCTTTTTTTTTTTTAACAGCGGCTTCCCCTCGGTAAAAAGGTGATATTTTTCACCTCCGAGAAATAAAAATTCTTCTAACAATACGATGTTCCCATCCATTAACTTAAAAGACAACAAAAGGGAAAATAAAGAACGCATATCGCTCTACATTGCATATTACTTAAATGAAAACACTTGCTGTGGGCAGTTAAAAAATCAGTAAAAAGGCAGAGTTATTCTTGGAATGTTATCCAATCAACTCTCGTTCGTTCATTCATTCATTCATTCATACATACATACATACATACATACATACATACACTTTTTTGCAGCCAATGATAAATATATTTCATATTCAATATATATTTTGTATTGCCCCCCCCCCCCCCCCCGCCCCCACTCTACTGCATTTTATATAACACATTGTACACGTTTTTAGCTCACCTGAGCACAAAGTGCTCAAGGTGAGCTTTAGTGATCGCCCTTCGTCCGGCGTCCGTCGTCGTCCGTCGTGCGACGTGCGTCGTGCGTCGTGTGTCGTCAACAATTTGCTTTAAACGACATCTCCTCTGAAACCACTTGACAGAATTTAATGAAACTTGGCAGGAATGTTCCTTGGGTGAGGCTCTACAAAAGTTGCTAAAATAAAGTTGATCCATGAAGAACTCTGGTTGCCATGGCAACAAAAAGAAAAATAATTTGAAAACTTTAAAAATCATCTTCTTCAAAACTACTGGCCAGATTTTAAAATAAATTGGTAGAGATGTTCCTTGGGTCAACCTCTACCAAAGTTGCTAAAATTATTCCGATCCGTAAAAAAACATGGCCGCCAGGGGCGGGGCTTATTTGCCTTATATGTATATAGAGAAACCTTTAAACAGCATCTCCTCTGAAACCACTGGACAGAATTTGATTAAACTTGGCAGGGATGATCCTTGGGTCAACCTTCACAAAAGTTGCTAAAATAAACTTGATCCATGTAGAACTCTGGTTGCCATGGCAACAAAAAGGAGAAAAAAATGAAAACTTTAAAAATCTTCTTCAAAACTACTGGCCAGATTTTAAAATAAATTGGTAGAGATGTTCCTTGGGTCAACCTCTACCAAAGTTGCTAAAATTATTCCGATCCGTAAAAAAACATGGCCGCCAGGGGCGGGGCTTATTTGCCTTATATGTATATAGAAAAACCTTTAAACAGCATCTCCTCTGAAACCACTGGACAGAATTTGATTAAACTTGGCAGGGATGATCCTTGGGTCAACCTTCACAAAAGTTGCTAAAATAAACTTGATCAATGTAGAACTCTGGTTGCAATGGCAACAAAAAAAAAAAATGAAAACTTTAAAAATCATCTTCTTCAAAACCACTGGCCAGATTTTAAAATAAATTGGTACAGATGTTCCTTGGGACAACCTCTACCAAAGTTGCTAAAATTATTCCGATCAGTAAAAAAACATGGCCGCCAGGGGCGGGGCTTATTTGCCTTATATGTATATAGGGAAACCTTTAAACAACATCTTCTCTGAAACCACTTGACAGAATTTGATTAAACTTGGCAGGGATGATCCTTGGGTCAACCTTCACAAAAGTTGCTAAAATAAACTTTATCCATGTTGAACTCTGGTTGCCATGGCAACAAAAAAAAAAATGAAAACTTTAAAAATCATCTTCTTCAAAACTACTGGCCAGATTTTAAAATAAATTGGTACAGATGTTCCTTGGGTCAACCTCTACCAAAGTTGCTAAAATTATTCTGATCCGTAAAAAAAAAATGGCCGCCAGGGGCGCGGCTTATTTGCCTTATATGTATATAGGGAAACCTTTAAACAACATCTTCTCTGAAACCACTGGACAGAATTTGATTAAACTTGGCAGGGATGATCCTTGGGTCAACCTACACAAAAGTTGCTAAAATAAACTTGATCCATGTAGAACTCTGGTTGCCATGGCAACAAAAAACAAAAAAATATGAAAACTTTAAAAATCATCTTCTTCAAAAGTACTGGCCAGATTTTAAAATAAATTGGTACAAATGTTCCTTGGGTCAACCTCTACCAAAGTTGCTAAAATTATTCCGATCCGTAAAAAAACATGGCCGCCAGGGGCGGGGCTTATTTGCCTTATATGTATATAGGGAAAACTTTAATCAACATTTCCTCTGAAACCACTGGACAGAATTTGATTAAATTCGGCAGGAATGATCCTTGGGTCAACCTTCACAAAAGTTCCTAAAATAAACTTGATCCATATAGAACTCTGGTTGCCATGGCAACAAAAAGAAAAAAAAATGAAAACTTTAAAAAT
This sequence comes from Solen grandis, assembly GCA_021229015.1. Lineage (NCBI taxonomy): Eukaryota > Metazoa > Mollusca > Bivalvia > Adapedonta > Solenidae > Solen > Solen grandis. Next base: position 31,725,661 of record CM037780.1, on the reverse strand, counting down.
CATCTTCTTCAAAACTACTGGCCAGATTTTAAAATAAATTGGTACAGATGTTCCTTGGGTCAACCTATTTATCTCAGGTGAGCGATTTAGGGCCATCATGGGCCTCTTGTTTTGTTTGATTTGCATAAAAATTTAACTGAAGGTGCAGCTTTAGGTCCTATTGAGCATTGTCACTTCCGTTTCCGGAAACTTGCAAAGGTCAAGGTCATATTTCAATTATCGGTTTTTTCTTCGGCCTTAAATATCTCGAAAATGATAATTTTCTATCGAAACATTACCGGTGTAAAATATATTGCTTTAAAAGACAATTCAGAAAATATTTAGTTTTTGCTGATCGGGCTTTAAACGGCTGAGTAATGGCGGAAAAACGAAAACTGTAGTCACTCCTACTGCATATATGTAGCCATATCTCAATAAATATCGATTTTTGTAAATATATGTATGAATAAGAATTATAGCTGAATAATTGACGTTTCCAAATATATTAAGTTTATTCAAATTGGGTAACGCAATACAAAGTTATAAGCAAAAAACTAAATGAAATGAAGCTAATTTTGCTGATAATATGCTGGTTTCTTGAGGTTTAACAGTCAATATCTCAGAAACGACTGAAGATAAGTTTATACATTATGCGTATAAAATGTAGCATGTTTTAAGAGCTTTCTAACGGTACCAAGTTTATTGAAATTGGACTTCATATAAGAAAGTTACATGGAAAATAAGATATTTCATAATCATGCATCATAAAAATATGGAAAAGGTCACGCGCAGGGGTCACCAAGCTTAAATACTTGCGCAACGACTTAAAAATATCAAATTGCAATTGATGGGCTATATCTTGATTTTGTTTTTTTTTGTCGAATGTTGAGGCCACATTTAAAAATATGTTTGTTTCCCCTCTCCCGACCCTAGATTTCAAGGTAGGGTAGGTAGGTAGGTCCAAAATTTTTTTTTTTTAGTTTTAAAAGGTCATAAACAAGTCTTAATACAGTTGATCTTTGGCTGGAAAAAGTAATGCAACTAGGTATGAATGCCCTGGCACCCCAAAAAACCCATAAACTTGCAAAACAGGTAAAAATATTTGCACCAGATTCTAAGCAATATTTATGCATTCTGATTATTCCCAGCTGTTCTAATTAACTTGTGACATGTCAGGATACAGAACCTAAATTCCTCATCTATGCTATGAATTCCTAAATGAATAGATTTTAAGATAGATGCACAGTTTCCTCTTCTGTGCATTTCCCTAATCGATGTGGCTATCTTCAATATTAATAAATTCAGCAATTTTTATTCAAATTACATACTAGAAGCAGAATTTTTATGTTCCTATTTAGGTTTTCGCACAACTGCGAAGTGCGAAAACCTATTGTTCTCGTTGTGTTTATTTGTCATTTTTTTTATTTTTTTTATTTTTCTTCTTCTGTCAAAAATTTGTCCCGAGCCTACAGTAACGTAGGATTAAGCTACGACCATGAAATTTTTAACACTTATTCACATTGTCCTGACTTAGATCCTTAGGAGCCATTTTTTCAGATTTGTCTCCCATTGTGCCGCTAGGTGGCGTTTATTATGTAATTGATTGTATTGAAAAATCTCCAAAATCCAAAGTCGGATTTAGATACGGTTTTTTTTATTCTGTTCCTTATTGGCACCCCAACAAAATATATAGGTCTAGAAGTTCAATAAAGATATCATTTCCTGTTCAGGAGGGGACCAAAGTTCGAATCTTGGAAATAACGCGTTTTTTAAGAGAAAATATGGTAGGTCCCTTTAAACAGAAATATTGGCCGACTTTGATAAGATAGAAGAATTTTGTTTGTTTAAACAGATTCGCAAGACCTAGCCGCACAAAATATATAGTGTGGCAATTTCAGGAAATGCACCGTTTATCCGCTAGAGGCGTTCAAAGATCACTGAATACGGAAAAAATAAAAATTTCAAGTTTTTAAAATATTTCATTTTTCGTCATTTTTTCATGTTTTTTCGTTCTCCTGTATTTATTTCTTGTTCGATTTTCATGAAATTGTCACTGAATGTGCAGTATGATGTTCTTAATCAGCTTATACTTTAAAATAATAAAAGGTAGTAAAGGTCAAGGTCATATCAGCAATATCGATTTTTTCTTTGACCTCATATAGCTCAAAAACGGTAAATATTCTATCGAGACATAACGGGTATAAAATGTTATGCTTTAAGAGACCTTTCTAACGGTACCAAAATTTTAAAAGTCAGACATCAAATGAAAAAAATAATTATGAAAAAACTCAATTATAGGTACACACAGTGGTTTTCTGCATTTATCTCAGAGGTTAATCACATATCATTATAATTTTATTATCAGATTTATAGAATGTTTATTTACCTTTCTAACGATATGCAGTTTTTGAAGATCGGGTAAAAAATGGTCGAGTTATGTTAGATTTCCCATACGTAGCGAAAGCCCAATTTTTAAAATATTTCAGTCCAACGCTTATCTTACTTGTACTGGGGTGTGTATATTTCTCAGTGTATTATTGGCCATTTGACCACAGCGTAGCTGGGATGATGTAAACAACTCGCGGTCAAGTGACTTTCCTGCAGTCTAATGCTGGTCTACCTGTACTGGTGAACTGGGGGTGTGTATAGTTCTCAGTGTATTGGCCCCACGGCCGGGATGATGTTAACCTTTATTGGTTGTTTTACAAATGTAGGACACAGTTTATTTAGCTTTATAAAAAAGAGTTACAATTTCATATAAAAAAGTGAAAGGAATGATAGAAGAAGTAACAATAGCATTGTATGAAGCTTATCTAAGTGAGAAAACCGATGATGTTGCGGATGCAACTCTAGTTATTTTTGTTATCCCTGCTCCAAAAATCAAAATGAATACACGAGAAAGCTATTAAATGGAATACATATTTTTTGGACAAAGTGTTTTATGACATATGGAAGTATGTTAAAGTAAAAGGGTCTGCATAGATACAGGAATTTTGGAGTTTTGCTTGTAAAAAAAGAGCAGGGTTTCTCAAATAGCTTCATGTTTTATCCCAGAAATATACAATGTAGTTCTATATGGAAGAAAAGGAAAGAAGAGATAGCAGATAGTTCCCCTTATCCTAAAGCAGTGCTCCAGCCAGGATTTGAAAAGGGCAGGGTGCTAGTGGCCCAAAGGGGCATCGGAATCGCAAAACGATGGGAAGGGGGAGGGTGCGGGAGGGGGATACCCCCTCCTGGAAGGGGGGCTTGGGGGATCTCCCCCTGGAAATTTTTTCAAATTAGGACTTTAAATAAGGCCTCTGGGAGATTTCCTGGTTGGAATTTTTGTTCTTATTCCAGTTTTTTTTTTTGTATCAAGATTTTCATTTTATTATCCTTGTTCTTAGATAGCAGTGGGTTGGGGAAGCATCCCAATGACTATCTTACAGAGTTCACATATATGTATATTAAAATCTCTCAGCATCATACATGTGAGATTTTTTATAAACAAACAGAAAATGCATATCTTAACATGTAAATAATTAAGCTCTTTTTTTAGAATCAAAGGATAACAAAAAGAGTTATTGAATCTTACCTAAAGAATTGATAATACTAATAGGAGAGGAAAGTATACATAAGAGAAAAAGGTGCTTTTGCATTTATGTGCAGATTTGATAAGTTGCTTGGAAAATTTTTTGCAGAGTTTGAAAAATGGAATTTGTTCCAAGAACATTTGATCACTAATCTTATAATTGTAAGGTTGCTTTTTCCGGTCATCTTTACCAAAAGTAAAAAAGAAAAATGCCAATAAAACTCACTTTTCAGTTGCATATTGCTGGAAAATCTTTGACTACGTACATCCAAGTCGCCTCAGAAAATCATGGATCCCAGATAAATTCTGTTATTAATTTCTTAATATGTATACCAGAGAGAGGCCCCCATTTTGATGACTCCATAGTGCTCTTCCCCACCCCAGGACATGAAAAAGGCATAGTTAGTTGCCCTAAAAGGGCAGTTGTAACTTGTATGTGCAATTTGATAAAAAAAAAAAAAAGAGTATTATTTTTTTTTCAGAAAATATAATGAAATTAAAAATAATTTTTCTTATAAGATTAGAATTGTTTATAAAGATAATTAACAATACAGGAAATATCTTTTCAAAGTTGAATTGGTTATGTAGAGACTCAGATTAAAATTGTAATAACTTTAAAATAAAATTCCATTTTGATAAACATAATTATTGTTTAATTAGATTGTTTTTTTTTTGTCTCCAATTTTTTTTTTCATAAAAAAAATCTCTAAATATCATTATTTTTTTTAATTTAGATCTGATATTTAAAAGAAAAAATAATAATAATGGAAACTTATCTCAGTGCATTACCCCACCCACTTCACTTAATTTACCCTACGATCATAAATATTGTAAGTTTAAAGCCTATTTATCAAATTATAAATTTATTAACACTTATTTAAAATTTAAATTTTTAATTTTTGGTGTAAACAAAATTGATCAGTACATGCTTTTTAAATGCGAACATACCGGAAGTAAACATAGATACATTTAAAAACTGTAATAATTTATGCTTTTAACATATTAAAAATTAAACATAATGATAAAAATTAATTATCCGCCTCTCTTAACATAATTTTATCGGAAAATTTCATTGGTTGATATTTTTGGAAAAATGGAATTTTTCATCTGTAAATTTTTCGTCTGTCTGCAAAAGACTAATCTGACTTTTGAATTGTTGACACTGATTTGCCTAAGATAAGTTGAGAGACTTTGGAGAGATTAAGCTTTAGAATATTTGTTATAAATCTGATGGCTGGACTAGGGCATGTTTTCCACTTCGTCATACTTGGAATTCAAAAGATGGCAGAATACGCGTTTTAGATGAATAATGACAACATACTATATTTTTCCCCAGGCATTAGACAATAATACTTACCTTCGTAATAAATGCAATTAAAATTTACTTTTTGTGCCAAATATCTGGACATAATTGTGTTGATACTAATTACTAGAATAGCCGACTGTTAATTATGGCTTGTGCCGGTTGATTGACACCGACTTTGAACATTGGGTGACTACGTCTGTGTTACACACACACACGCTAAGGTTTGTCGGCAAAATCAAAGGGTGCCGAGAGTTGAGGCTTGGGGAAAACAGTATGGGGTGAAACTTTTACCAACAAAGGCAAAGCAGGGCACTGTCTGAAAAGGGCAGGGCGGAGATCAAAGGCAGCAGGGCGTATATCAAAGGCGGCCGGGCGGCGCCCTGCCATTTCGGCCTAGCTGGAGCACTGCTAAAGGAACCATAAAGAAATGCAAAAAAACCCAAAAAAACCCCAAAAAACATGTGATTATACTTACCTGTGAAGTTTGCAACTGTTTTGTCTTTTAATTTTGTTTTTTTAGCTCACCTGAGCACGTGTGCTCAGGATGAGCTTTTAGGATCGATGAATGTCCGTCGTCCGTCCGTCCGTCCGTCCGTCGTCCGTCGTCCACAATTTGTTCGTTTGCACTCTAGCATCTTCATTTTATGAGCAATTATCTTCAAACTTTAAAACAATGTTTATGACCATAAAATCTCGGCCAAGTTCGATGATGGCTGATATCGGAACATTAGGTCAGGAGTTATGCCCCTTTTAAAATTCAAAAAAGCCAGATTTCACCTTGTTTGCACTCTAGCATCTTCATTTCATGAGCAATTATCTTAAAACTTTATATCAATGTTTATGACCATAAAATCTCGGCCAAGTTCGATTATGGCTGATATCGGAACATTAGGTCAGGAGTTATGCCCCTTTTAAAATTCAAAAAAGCCAGATTTCACATTGTTTGCACTCTAGCATCTTCATTTCATGAGCAATTATCTTCAAACTTTATATCAATGTTTATGACCATAAAATCTCGGCCAAGTTCGATTATGGCTGATATCGGAACATTAGGTCAGGAGTTATGCCCCTTTTAAAATTAAAAAAAGCCAGATTTCACATTGTTTGCACTCTAGCATCTTCATTTCATGAGCAATTATCTTCAAACTTTATATCAATGTTTATGACCATAAAAACACGGCCAAGTTCGATTATGGCTGATATCGGAACATTAGGTCAGGAGTTAAGCCCCTTTTAATATTAAAAAAAAGCCAGATTTCACATTGTTTGCACTCTAGCATCTTCATTTCATGAGCAATTATCTTCAAACTTTATATCAATGTTTATAACCATAAAATCACGACCAAGTTCGATTGTGGCTGATATCGTACCATTAGGTCAGGAGTTATGCCCTTTTAATATTCAAAAATGCCATATTTCAAGTTGTTTACACTCTAGCATCTTCATCTTTTGAGCAATCGTCTTCAAACTTTATGGCAATGCTAAGGTCTCGATTGAGTTTGATTATGACTGAGATCAGTTGATTAGGTCAGGAGTTAAGCCCCTTTTAATATAAAAAAAGCCAAAATCACTTTGTTTACACTCTAGCATCTTCTTTTTAGCAATCATCTTCAAACTTTATGACAATGTTATGACCATAAGTCTCGATTGAGTTCAATTTGGCTGAGATGTCAATTTGGTCAGGAGTTATGCCCCTTTTAATATAAAAAAAGCCATATTTCACGTTGTTTACACTCTAGCATCTTCCTTTTTTTAGCAATCATCTTCAAACTTTATGACATTGTTAATGACCATAATGTCTCGATTGAGTTCAATTGTGGCTGAGATGGGTCATTTAGGTCAGGAGTTATGCCCCTTTTAATACAAAAAATGCAAGATTTCACTTTGTTTATTCTCTACCAACTTCATTTTTTTAACAATCATTTTTAAACTTTAAGACAATGTTTATGCCCATAATCTCACAATCGGGTTCAATTATAACTGATATTGACTTGTAAATTTAGGAGTTATGCCCATTTCACCATAAAAAAAGCCAGATTTCAATTTTACACTCAAGCATCTTTATTTCTTAAGCAATCATCTTTCTCAGGTGAGCGACCAAGGGCCATCTTGGCCCTCTTGTTTTTAGTTGTGCTTGCATTCATCATGATAGTAAATGCCGACATTTCTGTCGATTTTCGGCACTCACTGTCTGGTTTGGCAAAACCAACTTCTTCGTCTCTATGTATTGTGAACATAACGTATTTTAATGAATTGTCAAATTCTTTAACGATTCGAATTGATTCATTCATGTCTGGAGTGAATGTAACAGTCCCTGATAATTTGCTGGAGACACACGCAACGAAAGTATCAGTTTTATGAAAATCAAACTCCCCGCCATCAAGAACATCATACAAAACTTCATTCCAAGTGTCATCCTCGTTGAACTGGTACAAACGATTCTGACATAATTGTTTCGTAACATTACCGCATTTGGCAATCACTGAAGAACATAAAGTAAACGTTCCACCATCCGAACGTTTTCTTTTTCCGCCGTTGACAGACATTTATCCGACGATTTCCATTGCAGACAACTTTCAAGAAATTATAGACTGGTTCTCGGTTACTTAATTTAATGATATTGTTGTAAGCGAGCAGACGGGTACCAGCATAGAGAAAAGGCTAGAATTTCATAAACTTCCGGTTACACTAAAAATCCAATATCGGTATAATGGAAATGGCTTCGATTTTTCGGGAATAAAGATTGCAGAGATCGACCTGCGATTGTTTTCGAGAGAAAATACAAAGATATGTCTTCAGCATTAAAACCACAGATCGGCATTAGATAAAAAAACCCCAAAAAACTCAGAAAAATCGGATTAAAAACTTGTGGGTAGGCGGGATATTTTTCGGTCGGTCGGGCGAGGGGAAACAAACATACTTTTAAATGTGGCCTGACTGTTTCCAAAATAAGAAGTTAATACATGTACAACGGCACAAGACAAAAATCCGTATTTGCAACACTATGTAGCTAGCGAGCAGTTTGCAAGCCTTGAAAAATTCACACGCAGCCCCACATTTTTGACCATCTAAAAACTGCATTGTTATGCTAACGATATTCATATTGCATCAGTTTGTAGGCTGGGATGTTACCTTTCAAAATATCACCATAGTTCGAAATTCCAGGAATTTATGGCAAAACTACGGAAGCCCAAACACGCCAAAATCACTAAATACGTTTAACTACGTTACAGGTGTCAAAAGGATATAGCACTATACAAATATTCAATACTTCTTCCTACTGAGGCTAAAATTAAACAAGGTTACAACTGAGCTGGAGTGATGAAATTCTATGTGTGATGAAAGTTAGAAACTTATATTTGAACACTGTTTCATTATGCTCACCGAAGGTGACGCATATAGTCGCCACTTCGTCCGTCCGTCCGTCCGTCCGTCCGTCCGTCCGTTCGTCCGTCTCACTTTCCTTGTCCGGACTATTTCTCAGGAACTAATTGCTTGAATTCAACGAAACTTTATGGGAAGCTTTATTACCAAGAGGAGATGCGCATATCCTCAGCATGACCCGGTTCCTAAATTTTTCAAAGAGCTATGGCCCCTTGACTTTTCGGCCTATAGTACATATTGCATGATTCTTGTCCGGGCTATTTCTCAGGAACTAATGGCTTGAATTCAACAAAACTTTATGGGAAGCTTTATTACCAAGAGGAGATGGGCATATCGTCAGCATGACCCGATTCCTAAATTTTTCAAGGAGTTAAGGCCCCTTGACTTTTCGGCCTATAGTACATATTGCATGATTCTTGTCCGGGCTATTTCTCAGGAACTAATGGCTTGAATTCAACAAAACTTTATGGGAAGCTTTATTACCAAGAGGAGATGCGCATATCGTCAGCATGACCCGATTCCTAAATTTTTCAAGGAGTTAAGGCCCCTGACTTTTCGGCCTATAGTACATATTGCATGATTCTTGTCCGGGCTATTTCTCAGGAACTAATGGCTTGAATTCAACGAAACTTTATGGGAAGCTTTATTACCAAGAGGAGATGGGCATATCGTCAGCGTGACCTGGTTCCTCAATTTTTCACAGAGTTATGGCCCCTTGACTTTTTGGCCTATAGTTCATGTTGCATGATTCTTGTTCGGGCTATTTCTCAGGAACTAATGGCTTGAATTAAAATGAAACTTTATGGGAAGCTTTATTACCAAGAGTAGATACGCATATCATTGACGTGACCTGGTTCCTCAATTTTTAAGAGAGTTATGGCCCCTACTACCATGTTGTTGACTGATATTCATGTCATTTGCCTAATTTAACAGGAGATATCATTTAAACAAAACCCCACAAAATTCAATATGCTAGTAATGTCAATCATAATCATGTCAGCTAATTGTTGTTAAGGCCATTAAACACTATTTCAAATATCCAGTCATATGTCAAGAGTGTTGGTTAACCTCTTTGATATGAGCACACATTGAAATGTATGACTTAATTTTCAGTACAGAAACTTAAAAAAAATCAATGAAAGATCTGATGAGTAACACGTATTATCATATTAAATAGTAAACTGTTACTAAGTCTCCAAATTAGAGTTGGTAAAACATCTCATCTGATGAGGAGAATAGATATGATTTAGGAATGGGGATTTCAACAGCTTTGAGCTGAAAGGTCCTAAGTAAAATTTTGGGGGTGGGGCCTGACCCCTGTGTGATCTTGGGGGACACCAAAGTATTTACCATTTTATCTTCTGTCTCATCAAAAGAAACAAGAATATATAATATGGTTTACTGTTTAGAGAGTTAAGAGCTTTTTTTACCTTTTTTTATGCTCACTGAAGGTGACGCATATAGTCGCCGCTTTGTCCGTTCGTTCGTTCGTTCGTCCGTCACACTTTCTTTGTCCGGACTATTTCTCAGGAACTAACGGCTTGATTTCAACAAAACTTTTTATGTGAAGCTTTATTACCAAGAGGAGATGTGCATTACCTGGATTCTATACATGATAATCATGTGCTGATCCCTTTCCGGTCCTTAACATATCCTCCCACCCATTGACCAAGGCCTTATTTGTAACAATGACGTTCTTTGGGGAGCATCTGTCAGTTCTACTGACTTTCTTGTTTTTCTTTCATGTCATATGACATAGTATAAATTTTGTATGTAAACTACATGTGCAAGATATGGGCGGACTTTTATTAAAATTCACAGAATGTGTTCTATTTGTGCTATTTTATATAGAAATAGAGGAGATAGAAAGTTGCAATTTGGACAGATTATCTATTATGTCATCTTCTATATATACTATATAAAGCAGATGTTGCAGAAAGTCCTATCATTCGTTTAAACGAATGACATCTAGTTTTTATCCAATCTGCACCATACAGCCTTCAATAGTTTCTTTTAGACTTGCTTTGATACTTTTTTTCTTAAACCAAAATTGTCATAATTATATACTACCATAAGAATAAGTGTTCTTTGTCATTGACAAAACCATAACCCTTTCCCTCTCCTCAGTCGTTTGGAAATGAGGAATTTACCATTAAAATTGGTAAGGTTTAACTGTGGTTTTCTGCACATCAGGCTTTATGTGGTACCCAGTGAGGTTGTCAAATGGTGTAATATGAGGGAAAGGGTTAAGTAAGCATGTTTAAGCCATAAGGAAATACTTATAATTATGACCTTAAGAAATGTACATTCACCATCATCAACCAAATTAAAAAAAAAATCTTGATCTCATATATTCTCCTCTACAATAATGTGTTCCTTTTTATGTGAATATATTTTACAAGGTTCTTTTGTTATTTTACAAGGTTCTTTTTAGCTCACCTGAGCACAAAGTGCTCAAGGTGAGCTTTTGTGATCGCCCTTCGTCCGGCGTCCGTCGTCGTGCGTCGTCCGTCGTCAACAATTTGCTTTAAACGACATCTCCTCTGAAACCGCTGGACAGAATTTAATGAAACTTGGCAGGAATGTTCCTTGGGTGAGGCTCTACAAAAGTTGCTAAAATAAAGTTGATCCATGAAGAACTCTGGTTGCCATGGCAACAAAAAGAAAAATAATTTGAAAACTTTAAAAATCATCTCCTTCAAAACTACTGGCCAGATTTCAAAATGAATTGGTACAGATGTTCCTTGGGTCAACCTCTACCAAAGTTGCTAAAATTATTCCGATCCGTAAAAAAACATGGCCGCCAGGGGCGGGGCTTATTTGCCTTATATGTATATAGAGAAACCTTTAAACAACATCTCCTCTGAAACCACTGGACAGAATTTGATTAAACTTGGCAGGGATGATCCTTAGGTCAACATTCACAAAAGCTGCTAAAATAAACTTGATCCATGTAGAACTCTGGTTGCCATGGCAACAAAAAGAAAAAAAAATGAAAACTTTAAAAATCATCTTCCTCAAAACTATTGGCCAGATTTTAAAATAAATTGGTACGTAAAAAAACATGGCCACCAGGGGCGGGGCTTATTTGCCTTATATGTATATAGAGAAACCTTTAAACAACATCTTCTCTGAAACCACTGGACAGAATTTGATTAAACTTGGCAGGGATGATCCTTGGGTCAACCTTTACAAAAGTTGCTAAAATAAACTTGATCCATGTAGAACTCTGGTTGCCATGGCAACAAAAAAAAAAAAATGAAAACTTTAAAAATCATCTTCTTCAAAACTACTGGCCAGATTTTAAAATAAATTGGTACAGGTGTTCCTTGTGTCAACCTTTACCAAAGTTGCTAAAAACTTTCCAATCCGTAAAAAACATGGCCGCCAGGGGCGGGGCTTATTTGCCTTATATGTATATAGGGAAAACTTTAATCAACATTTCCTCTGAAACCACTGGAAAGAATTTGATTAAATTTGGCAGGAATGATCCTTGCGTCAACCTTCACAAAAGTTCCTAAAATAAACTTGATCCATATAGAACTCTGGTTGCCATGGCAACAAAAAGAAAAAAAATATGAAAACTTTAAAAATCGTCTTCTTCAAAACTACTGGCCAGATTTTAAAATAAATTGGTACAGATGTTCCTTGGGTCAACCTATTTATCTCAGGTGAGCGATTTAGGGCCATCATGGGCCTCTTGTTTTATTTTATCAATAAAAAAGAAATTCAATTTTTCATAAACGTCCCATTTTAGCTGTTAAGACTTTATAAAATACTAATTTTAATCTTTCCTTATGTTATATACTTTATTTCATGGTGGTTAACAGTGCACTAGTTAATTTTAACCGAAACAGCCTCAATACAAGCTATAATTGTCTTCAATGCCTATACATCAAGACCCCTCAGGTGAGCGATATAGGGCCTTACGGCCCTCTTGTTTGAGGGGAGGAGGGTCCTTTCAATCAAGAACTTTCTTCAACAGGAAATATGATTCAGTAGTTGACAGAAAAATATAGAAAAAAATATTATCTAATACTTAAAACTCATCGAAGATAGTATACTTGGTATATTTTATAATAAAACAATCTCAAAACTACAAAAATTATCAATAGAGGTAGACTAACGTACTGGCTTAAAAAGAAAACTATTTAATCCCCCGCCGCGAAGCAGGAGGGGGGTTATAGGAATGCCCTTCGTCCGTCCGTCCGTCCATCAGTCCGTCAGGCCGTCAGTCCGTCAGTGTGTCCGAAACACTTTCGTGTCCGCTCCATATCTCATGAACGCTTGGACACATTTTCTTCAAACTCGGCTAAAGTGTTAACCTCATTGAGCTGATGTGCAGAAGGCATGAGGCGGTCACGCTGGCTCAAGGTCAAGGTCATACTTGAAGGTCAAATGTTATTTTCGTGTCCGCTCCATATCTCATGAACGCTTGGACACATTTTCTTCAAACTCGGCTAAAATGTTAACCTCATTGAGCTGATGTACAGAAGGCATGAGGTGGTCACGCTGGCTCAAGGTCAAGGTCATACTTGAAGGTCAAATGTTATTTTCGTGTCCGCTCCATATCTCATGAACGCTTGGACACATTTTCTTCAAACTCGGCTAAAATGTTAACCTCATTGAGCTGATGTGCAGAAGGCATGAGGGGTCACGCTGGCTCAAGGTCAAGGTCATACTTGAAGGTCAAATGTTATTTTCTTGTCGCACCATATCTCATGAATGCTTGGACACATTTTCTTCAAACTCAGCTAAAATGTTTACCTCATTGAGCTGATGAGCAGAAGGCATGAGGCGGTCACGCTGGCTCAAGGTCAAGGTCATACTTGAAGGTCAAATGTTATTTTCGTGTCCGCTCCATATCTCATGAACGCTTGGACACATTTTCTTCAAACTCGGTTAAAATGTTAACCTCATTGAGCTGATGTGCAGAAGGCATGAGGCGGTCATGCTGGCTCAAGGTCAAGGTCATACTTGAAGGTCAAATGTTATTTTCGTGTCCGCTCCATATCTCATGAACGCTTGGACACATTTTCTTCAAACTCGGTTAAAATGTTAACCTCATTGAGCTGATGTGCAGAAGGCATGAGGCGGTCATGCTGGCTCAAGGTCAAGGTCATACTTGCAGGTCAAATGTTATTTTCGTGTCCGCTCCATATCTCATTCAGGAGTGTTCCCCTTGCCTTACACAGATCACTTCTTGACCTGGATTGCACTTCCACAGTGATTTATTGTACTCGGTAAATAATAGTATGTCATGTTCACAATCATACAAATTATTTCATGATATATAAAGTTTTTAATTGAGTTACACATGTACTTTGTGGTTACCTATCACATCCTATACTTCATTGATGTTCACTTTTTGTACTGTTTCCCATGTAAAACTTGTCAGTAAACTTTTAATATATGTGCCTCCGAATTCTGAAATTCATACATAACTCCGGAAAGTTAAATTGTCTTAAACTGATCTTCTATGTCTGCTACAACCATGCCAGGTTAAGGTGAACATAATCCTATGACCAAACACTAAATTCTAATATTTGGCCAGCGGCGGGGGATATAGCTGTCCTTTGGACTGCCTTGTTGTCATTGTTGCTGAGTCTAAAATATAAAACTACACCTATCTTAACATTTAATTGTTGTGTAATGGGAAAATAAACGTACACTTTTTTGTAATAAAACGTTGTCAATACACTAAACAAGCACAAGAAGACTTACTGTATTTACTTGACTATAAGACGGGTTTTTTGGTGTCTGATCAGGGTTTAAAAGTTGGGGGGTCGTCTTATATGCGGGGTCCACCAGTCTGGTAAAGTTTCCCCAACCTTAGTTGCCGTATGAATGAAGCTTCGTAGCGGTATGCAATTATGCAGCAGTATATTCTTCTCATTTTCAATCGTTAGATAAATATTAGAAATGAATTGCATGATATAAATGACTAAATATTATTGTAATATTGTTTAATCAAAAGTTTTTTGCACCAATATGAATTTATTGGAACATTTCAAGCATTTTATCTTTTCTGCAAGTGGTTTCGGGGAAACACATGGTGCTTATTAGAACTGCTTGTTCATAAAATCTTCTCGTGACACCTCGACGTAAATAAAGCATTGAAATACACAAGATGTTTTCGTTATGATTTGTTTAATTTATGCTTTTTTTAATAAGTTAATTAACATTTACAATGAAAAAAAAAATAGTATTGATTAACAATCCAGAAAAATTGGTAAGAAAATCGGTGTAGTTTCACACTAACAGTTCTCACGGGCACCGTTAAAACCCGTACATACCAGACCGTACAGAACCGTAACATTACAAGTTCTGAAAATGAAAATGAGTTGTTTTCGAGATTTATTATGAAAATTAATATTAAGGTAATGCATTTAATCAAAAGTTTGTTTCATTTTTTGTGAAATTATTCCGAACTTAGCGAAATTTTCATGGTATACTTTAAAAATTTTCGGCGGTAAATTACCGTTCGTCAAACTGCATTTGAATTTTTTTACCCCGTCTTATAAACGGTTCAAAGCAAAATACTACAGATTTGGGGATTGGAAAGGGGGCCCCATCTTATAGGAGAATAGTCTTATAGTCGAGTAAATACGGTACCAATATATGGATATTTAATTTTTAGGGGTATTTCGGTTTTCCTGTAGTCAGATCACAAAAAGAAGAAAGAAACTGCCTGATATTTATTCTTCCTTAAATAAAATGAAAAACACCACGTTAATAATAGCACAGTATTGCTAACATAGATAGTTCATTAGTATTTCAGTTATTTCGGTTGCAATTGTTACAGTATTTTTTTTTTTTTTTCTTTGTTCTTGTTGTTGTTAAAACTAAAAAATATAGACTAACCAGTTTAAAATAATGCGTTAAATTTTGTATATATATGTTGCTGACATAGTATAACAAGAATCATCAAAACATGGGTATTAATTTTGGGGTATTCTGGGTTTTCGGTAGTATTCTGGTGTTTCGGTTAGTCGTGGGAGCGCTCCTACTGGTTAATACATTTAGGGGTATCATACTATCAAGGTAGATAACTTTTGATGGAATATATTACAAGTTATGGCCCCTTTTTAACTTAGAAATTTTGGTTAAAGTTTTGCATGCAAGGTACTTTCATGCTTATGTCTCAGTGTCCAGGCATGGGATCGATTTGAAACATCTTTAATGTGTTTAGGGGTATCATATTATAAAAAAAGATAACACTTGATGGAATATATTAAAAATTATGGCCCCCTTTTAACTTAGAATTTTGGTTAAATTTTTGCATTTAAGCTACTATCCAGCTTATATCTCAGAAATTGCTTGTGGAATTGACTAGAACATTAAGGAGTGTCTTCTGGGGCATCAGAAAACCAAGGAGGATAAATTTTATGAAAATTATGGCCCTTTTCTTGCTTGGAATTTTGGTTAAAGTTTTGCATGCACAGTGTTATGTGAGCAATTTCCTTCTTTGTTTATATGGTCAGCAGTTTCCTTTGTATCTATAAAGTGCTGACCAGATGGATATAGAGTCAATGTGTTGAACTCATTTTATCTTCTAATCAGTTCAGTTATGTCAAGAAATTTCATATATTTACTTAATCATTGTATTTTATACCTAACCCAATACTAAAAAAATAAATGATTGTATAATCTATGTATAATTATAATTATAGTAAAAAAAAAAAAAATGTTTTCTTTATCTTTTCCCTACAAATCAAATGTAAGAAATAGAAAATAAGGAATAAACTCAATTAAGTTTCCTCTTTTTAATTATAGGCAAAAAATACATATATATCTTAACCAAATATCAGCACAATATTTCATTCTATATTACATATCGTGAGCATTTTCTGATATCCTTCTTTGTATATATGGTCAGCAATTTCTTTCTTTGTCTATATGGTCAGTAGTTTCCCACGCATCTAAAGTGCTGACCAGGTGGATATAGAGTCAA
>CM037780.1:31659367-31709367 GCA_021229015.1 Solen grandis | reverse complement strand
ATCTTGACTGACATCTCTGATTTATCGTGCTGTCATTGAAAGAACAAAATCTGCCTATTGAACAATTAACAGTTACTAATTACGAGCTAGACTTGAAAACAAAGGATCAATGTGAAGATATGTTGATCAATTCTGTTATGTCAAAAATAATGATGAATCAATTGTTCATTTGAAAAAATACTGTAGAATTCAGAATTTGCATTTCATTTATATCATGATTATAAACAATTCTTTATTCAGATGTTTGAATAAAATATATTTTTATTAATAATAATAATGTATGTCTCACAATGAAACTCATTGGAATGCTTTTTACTACTTAAAATTACCTATTTACGAATCTAAAAAAAACTTAAATTTCACGCATTTCAAAGCCTTCTGTAACGTGTTCTATCCAACCTCAAGTGCTTACCTGTTGCGTATAACCCAAAGATAAGAAATATTCCTTAATTGACTTTTCTTTTCTCACGAACCCCATAGTGTAAAACATAAACCTAGGTGATTTTTAATTAATGGCGACAAAAAGATTTCATCTTAATAGATGTCAGATGTGAATTGAACCGCCGCTGCGACGTCCAGCTAAGTACATGAGAAGGCAAACACCGTAAGTACAAGATCCCAAGAAAGATTCACGTCTTTCTGTATCACCGGATTGCCAATGTCGATGAAGCAAGAAATATCTTTAAAAATATATTCATCGAAAGACAAAAATGCAAATCTCTACAAAAAAAATCATATAAAATACAATAAATGTAGGATGATAGCGAAGGTCCCTTTAACGACACCAAATAAATGTATCAAAATATGCTTAAAACATATTGTTACAAAAATTTGGTATCATAGGTTGTTTGGACGCTAGTCTGTAAAGGTTCAATGTTTGTGACGTGTGTATATGCTTTATGTGTGGCAAAATGTATATGTACATAACTTTATAAGTTTAGTCTATAAGGATATGTATAACTTCTTGGCACTGCGGTCTGTTATATCTTGACAAGAGCATATACTCAATAAATACCGGTCATACATTTCTATCTATATGTTTGGAATTAGAAAATATCTATTTGTTCTATCTGGAGTAAAGAACCGTTCTTTTCTGATTTAACGTGAAAGTTTGAAGCGTTGCAATATTTCTTTCATTGAAACGACAAAAAGCCCCTTGCTTCGATATGACTCAGTTAGCGTTCACTAACGTACCTTTGTCTAGCATCCCGATTATTTGGTTCGCTGATTATTATTCAATCTTGGCATTTTTGTTTTACTTGATTTTGCGTGATTTTATCCAATTGGGATTTATTTCCGGTTAATCGATGTAGAAAACTAATTAGGGAAAGAAACAAACTTCATATGAAAGCGAAATTATCTAACTCTTCTTTATCTTGAGCAAACTTTAGAAAGGTAAGAAATTACGTAACTAAACTCATACGTAAATCAAAAAACGAATACTCAGACAATACAATTGCTAAATTAAATTCTAATGATATAGACCGTCAAAACAGGTGTCATACATAGTACCAAACATATACCATAACGGAATGCATACAGACACCGAATAAGGCAAAGCCGATCTTCTGAATAACTTTATTTGTGCTCAATATTCTAAAGATGATCTTGGTAAATCTCCTCTGTCACTACCTACACGTCCCCTTATCCACCATAAAAGTCACACTTGTTGATGTCTCTGATGCCAACATGATTATGTATGTTTAAAAGGCAAGTGGTCCCGATCTTCTTAGTCCACGACTACTTGCTATACCGCTAGAAACTTTTCTTAATCTTCTCATTGAGAAGTCTATTTTCCACCTCAAACTGTAAGCTTGCAAATGTCACAGCCAATATTCAAAAAGGCTAATTCATTCAACCCGGCCAGCTATAGACCAATTTATTATCAAGCTGTGTCGGAAAAAGTATGGAACGCAGTGTACACAAACATCTTTACAGCTCCATTGTCTCTAACTTCCTCTTTACTTGTATTAAATCTGCGAAATCTCCCAGGCCTTTAACCTTGTGTGGCATAAAGGCATTCTCCACAAACACTCATCTATTTGCATTCAAGGTAAATTGCTACTTTGAATCATACCTTTCTAGTCGTAAGCAACGAGTCGTCCTTTCTAATGTAGCTTTCATATGTAGACCAATTCCTGGTCCAAATCGTTGCATGTCACTTTTAACCTTGCTAAAACTGAGTCAATGGTCTTTTCAAGGAAGCAGCAGAAACACCAACATCCCCGTCTTTTTTTCAATGGCGTGCAAATAAAATAAACTACCCACAAACACTTTGGACTGACACTCAGTGATGACGCTCGCTGGAACCATATGTCATCCGTTCTAAAGGCATGGTAGCACATCGGTATTCTTAGATCTCTTAAGTTTAAATTGAATGGGCTATGTCTCGAAAGAATGCCCTTTTTCTTCATCCAGCTTTTGCTTGAATACTCAGATGTTGTATGGGGTAAATGTTCAAACGAATTGAAGGATGCTATTAAAGCTGTTCAAACTGAGGCTGAACGGAGAGTCACCGGTGCAACCAAGCTGTGCAACATCCAAAATCTTTTTGCTGACCTTGGCTGGGTGTCACTTGCTTCCAGAGAAAAAAGGCACAGACATTGCTTCCTATATAAAATGAAACACAATTTTTCTCCGAATTACCTTTCAGATTTAATATTCCCTGTCATGCAAGTAAGATATCATTTACGCAATGAAGATAATCATGTCCTCACACGCACTCAGCTACACAGTATCTCATTCGTGATTGGAATGCTTTGCCTCAATTTGTCAGAAATAGCCCTTCTCTGAAAAGCTTTGAAAATGCTTGTACCGAACACGTGGTAAGATACCTAATCACTACTACATTGGATCCAGATTAGGTCAGATATTTCATACTAAAGTAAAGGAAACTTAGCGGGTCTGTTCATAAATCAAAGGTCGGTTTCTCCCATATCGTGAGCTGAATTTTTAATCCAAATCGTCATTTATGGCGACAAAACAGACGTTGTGCGTAAAATGATGTCATACGATAAACATATAAAAAGAAATAAAAAGGACTAAAGCCGTAGGTCAAAGCCTCAAAATCGATTGGTTCTTGGTCGAAATGGACGTAATCACAGTGGATTCACGATTCAAAGTACACAATCCTAAATGGTGACCAAAACGTCTATCCATTGAATGGATGGTCTTTTAAACGATGTGGTCGTAGTTAATTGTAAGAGCGTCGGACTTCAGTCCGAAATGTTTAAATATCAAATCGTACATTTAATTATTTTTAAGTGATGTTAAATATGATGGGGGAAAACTTAAACATAGCATGAAATGTTTTATATAAGCTTGGTACTCACAGGGTGTGGGCCACTTTCTTGCCTACTATCAGCAACGGATGTTGATTTTGGCAATTTTGGTACACGTCCTGCTCGAAATAAAATGCTGATCTCCGGCATTTCGAAAAGAAACCTTGGACAGCATAGCAACTGTTTTTGGTTTGATTATATCTAGCGTGCATATTTGACTTGCAAAATTAAAACATGATTCATAGCTGTCTCTGAACAATATACATGTTTAATTATGAATATCAATGTACATATATATTGTTGAAGTTATCTAGATGCTTATGATTCATACTGTATCTTTCAATCGCTGGATACATACCATTTTGTTGTAAAGACAACCAACACGACGGTCAGTCTTCCAGTTTGAAACAGAGAGATTTGTTGAATGAAATTAAAACTATTTTAGACGAACTAAGGATAACCAAGACAAGCCAAATATAACCAAGACAAGCCAAGGATAACTATCATAAGCGGAGACAACATGGAGATGGTCAATACATATGTAACCATTTCCTTGATAGTTTTGGGGACATCTGTACCAGGGTTTGACGGAAGAGGCTGCTGGGTTCAATCAGACCATTTGGTGAATTATTCCTGTGACCAACAACAACCAAACCTTAAAAAGGAACATGTTCACTGTAGTAAAATTGAATATTATGAGGGAGACTGCTGGAAGATGGAAAATCACACGTGGGAGGGATGGAGCTCCTGGAGTGCGGTATCAGACTGGGGACCGTGCAGTGTAACATGCGGGACTGGGGTACGGACAAAACCGCTAGTATCTTATGGAACAAAACGGGCTCCTGGCTATCACTGTTGTTACTGGAGAGGGATGCCGGAAATTATGGCATGTACAGTTGAAGTGTGTTTAAATGGTGGTAGATGGTCATCAAAATATGGGTGCATCTGTAAGTCTCCTTTTGAAGGATCGTGTTGTCAATATGGTAGGTGCACATGTCTTTGCATGTTTTTGCACATGTCTTTGCATGTGTTTGTATACGGTACATACGAATAGTGTAAAAATGTTCTGTACATTACTTGAAAGGGCACATTTTTTCCGATTTGAAATATATTTTTCATAGCCTTACTTACATGAACGAAAAGAATCCCAGATTCGGTTGGACAATGAACACATACAATCGGGCGAGTGTTGGAAAGTTTAGCATGAAATATGGATGGGAAGATTCGAACATACAGTAATTCCTCTTTATATTTCGGCATTCATAACAAATTGAAGTAGTTTTATTTGAGAAGAAAATAATGATCCATTCCACTGATACCAAATTTTGTCAGGTTATTGAGAAGAAATTAAGGAAAGACTTCAATATTTTACGCACAAAATGTTGTTTGGGACGGGTATGAATATTTATATTTTCAAGGTCAATAAACGAATATTAACGAAAATAATATTGTTAATCGGTTACTACCTTTACTATTTTGTCTTATGTTATAGCCACAAATGTACCCTCAAACACTCGCACATCAGAATAGCAAGACATAAACAGTTTTTTTTTAAATATCACACAGAGCGAAAACAACATCTGTAGATATCCTGCTTTCAGGTCTGCACTTAAAACTATAATTATCATCGTTTTAACAATATCAGAAGTGTAACTGTTTATTAGAGTATAAACGTGAGTCTAATTATGACGACATTGTCAGTCTCGACATTTATGATATTTTAAAGACATATTTAAGAGAGATACGAAAACCTCTGTTAAAGCCAGTAGAAAATATTGTTGGGAACATGGTAGATCCTTGGATATCGTAAATTTTCATTATTTTTTAAATTCAACCAGTGTAGCAGAAAAGCAATACATTTTACATTGTTATCATCATGCATGTACTTTTTTCTATTTTAAATGAAACATTTTTATTTTTGATTTATATTAATATAGAATGTATCACCTTGACTGTAATGCAATATTCTTTCGTAAGATACAAAATGTCACATATTTTCGCTCGAAAAGGGAGATATTTGAAAACGTGACTTTGCGAGAATTGGACAATATGTTCGTGGTTTTTGAGATTTAGACTAGTTGCCAATCATTTTTTAATAGGCCTTGATATTCCGACCTTTTCTTAAAGTCTCGACTCTTTTTCTATTGAAATGAAAATGTCAACTTTACTAATCTGATTCAGTTTCCAATTTTCATTTCGTAAGAATGTTCTTCAGTCCTTTAAACCATAGATATTTTATGTGTGTATTTACTCAAGGACACCTCTATGTTGTTTTCCTACCCTATAAATAAACCGCAAATATGAGGATTAAATATACGTTATCACCCTGCAAACCAAGGATTCTTGACATTCGACAAGAATCGAGAATAATATCATAATATTTGTCTTTCATTAAACATAAATTGTCTGTGGAAAGTTCGCATGGTCAGAAAACAGTGCACTTTTGCCATATTGAACCAATCCCTGCCACTGCGACAATAGAAATACATATATTTCCACTAAATGGTGAGAATGCAAAATTAATTCAAAACTTTTTAATAATTTGATAGAGTAATACTTCTGTAATAACTACAAAAACCTTTAAAGAAAAATGTAAGAATATAAGTCTGCAACCAACAATGAATGATTATTGAAAATGACCTCTAGCTAAATAGAACAACTAGTTTTTTTATATTTTGGACAAAAGAAATCAATTTGAAGTTGTGATCGTTTGAATGTACGCAATTATGCAAGCAATGAAACTTTCAGGTTTTAAAGTGTGTGTTCGATCTACTTAACTATCTGCATAACTATATGCATTCGGGATTATTCATGTGCCCATTTTGGACAAAGTCTGCGATATAAATTGGGTATTGCCTGCGTTTACAAACCGAACTTAGCACATACACAAACACACAAGAAATGAATAACGCAAGAACCTGGTACAACACTTTGATAGGATTCTTAAAAATGACATATTTTAGTTCAAAATCAAAAATAAGACATGTCTTTACACAAATTACCTATGTATCAAAATAAGTCATATCATCACAATAGTGACAAAAGATATTCAGAGGAAATATACAATTCGAATGTCCATAAAACAATATTGGCAAGTCTTATAACTGTTTTGGTATTGTTTTCCAAAAAAACTTGTTTAGATACAAATACAGAAGCAAACACACGGAAACAATCAAAAACTAAAGTAGGCAATCTTTGGCCAAAGTTAAGAACCACCTACTTGTAGTTTACGTAGGACACTGACGTTTACATTTGAAAACAATTTTATACAAGAAGAATAATTCAATACATAAATCATGCGAAACAGATTTTACTGTAAATAAAATTCTCGTAGAATGCCATCTCCCGTAGGCATTAGAATATCAGCTACCTTACATGACCAAACTGCTGCGTTAAATTAAGTTTATTATTACGACACATCCTTCCTGCTGGTTGTTACACACCTTTGTATTAGCATCTAATGTTTCTGACTCAAAATAAAATTATAATGTATTACCGAAAATAGTATTCAATCGTTTATGTTTTCATTGACTGTTTGAAATGAAAAAAACTGCTTGTGAATTACATATATTATTTATCATTTGAGCAAAAATAATGATTTTGTTTATAAAAACAATATATCCCATATTAGTTCTGACATATAACAAATAATACTGAGATATGAGAGAATATTCTAAAATTTAGTGAAAACTGTTAAAAGCCTGTTTAGGCGTTACATGACCTCGATGAAAGCATGTTTTATGTGTTATTACTGATGTTTTAACGTCTTCCGTCGCGCAAAGGATTCCAGCTAAAAGCGATGTCCTGAAAAAGGAAACCAGAAATCAGCTCGAATAAATATTAGCAACACGATATTATAAATTCATCTTGATTCAGCACTTTAAGCTGAAATCGAAATATGACAATTTAAGAATTTAGGAATAAGTTCCTGTAAAAGTTAAATTAAATATTACAGTGCCTTTTGTTATTGGAAAACAAAATTATACATTTGCGACATTCATTTTGAAATAATCTCTCAAACTTCAAACAAAAATTAAAAATGTTATTGGACTTTTTTATATTGACATTCAATCCCGCATTGCGTCCTTTCACAACCAGAATGTGTAAACCTGAATGATAGTCAAAAGTATAATCAGAAAGTTCCAGAAATACTCAATTCAATTTCAACAGCCATGTGAACATATCAAGTGTCGAGCTCTGGCGATGTATTTTAATTAATACAAGAAAATAAAATGAAAAAGCAACGTTGATGTCGGGATGAGTAACAAGCATTTCCTTATTAATTAAATAATTAATTTAAAGTATATCCGTATGTTGTTGTTTGTTTTGTTGTTGTTGTTTGTTCGTTTGTTTTTGTTTGTTTGTTTTGTTGTTGTTGTTTTTTGCAATTATTTTCTTATAATTTTTCAAGTTTTACCCTTTTTAACCCCTTTATTTTCCTCGTCATAGAAGCAAAAGGGTCGAGGCCATCCCCGTTGCTCCGTACAATACAACTGCATATAACTATGTTTATATAAACATAGTTGTAAATTACATTACATAACTAATGCAATATTTAATTTCTAACTTTGGGTCAATTATTAACAAAGTGATAGTTTAAATTCTATAATAGAAGTAGTACAAACGTAAAATAAAGAAGTAAAAGAAGAAAAAAAACACGTTGCCTTTTCTACATAGAATTATAAAGCAATACAAAATCTATTGGTATACTTATTTGAGTCCATATAACATAAATAAAATAAAGCATCTGTACCTTATTATGTCCGTGTTGAAAATACTGTTTAAGATTTAAACATTATCTAAGTGTTTTTATTGCCTAGAAGTTGTTTCCATTGGGAGTCAAAGCGGTTCCTATCCTCTAATTTTGAAAATGTGTTGGCGTAAAATATGTATTGTTGTGTAATATAAACTACAGCTAAATCATATGTTGGTTTAAGTTTTATAACCCTACTGTCATATAAGAATTGTTTACTAATATTCAAAGAATTTCCACCATACATATGTCGGTTAATACACCAAATAAGAAATCTACTTTCCCTATATTTGTTATTTTTGAATTTACTTGTTTTACTGTGATCTTTTTATAATACTCTGGTTTAAGTGACACTCCCATAGTAGATGAACAATAGTTCCTTTATCAGTTTATCCAAAAAAAACAACATCTATTAATATCTAATATTTTCATTTTGTTAAGGTCGTTTATTCCAAGAATTCTGTGATTAATTCTAAACTGAAACCATTGTAAGTTTAAGGAAATCGCATTCACAAAAGGATGTAAATAGATCTCTTCCCAATTAGTTTTGCTAATTTTATTTTTAACTCATTTTCCCATTTTGTTTGACTTGTTTGAACATCCGAATTGATATTTAGACTGTTATCTATTATGTCATAATTACTTTCATTAATGGTGGTAAAACTGGTTATATTGCTGTACTGAAAGTTTATTTTGCGAAATATTACTTCTATTAAGAAAAAGTTTTGTTGCTCTTGATAATCCCTGGTGATGTAGATAATTTTAATTTTATAAGAAGCCGAAAGTGATTCCAAAGATAAGACATCACCATTACTGTCCATTATATCACCAAAATTCAAATTTCTGCATAAAACCATTGTTTAAAAATACAATTTAGTTTTTGAAGCAATTGTGATATCCTCGTTGTAAAAGATAGGATAGTTTAAAATTTCAGATTGAATATTTTTATGATTTGCACACATATCGATATATGCTGCAATAATGTCTTTCCAAAATTTGTTTTTTAAACTTGAATGTAATGTTATAGCATAATCTTTCACCAATGTTAAGAGATTATAAAAATCCGTAAAAGTTAAATTTTGTCATTTAACACCTACAATGCAAAGTTTTTTCAACCATGTTTTGGAGCTTAAATAAATGACCCCACATTTACCATTTTAAGACCACCTTCATAGTATTCTTAAACCACAATATTAGTTTTAATTTTGTTAACACCATTCCAAATTCAAGAAGTAAACCATTGTGACGTATATTGGAATTTAAATTGGAGAGATGGATTTGGTAAGGACATAAACAAGTGGTTAAAAAGAGTAATAATAAGGGTTTTCACAACAGTACGAGGGCGAGTCAATAAATAACTAGCCTAACCTATTTCGGGTTGAGATCTACCTCTTCATTTTCAATATAATTTCCCTCCAGGGCTATGCACTTGGATCAACGGTGTTCAAGTGTCATCAGCCCAGAGGTGAAGAAGTCAGGGTCCTTTCCATGGAACCACTCCTCAACTGCCGCCACGACTTCTTCGTCGGACCGGAAATGACGTCCACGTATATCCTTTTTCAAATTTGGAAAAAGGAAGAAGTCGCTAGGAGCCAGGTCTGGTGAGTAGGCAGGGTGCGATTAATTCATACCCATTTCGCTCAACAGCATCCATTGCAACTTACAAGTGTGGACACTTGCATTGTCCTGTTGCAGCAAAATACCTTTGGAGAGTTTACCAGGGCGTTTCTCGCGGATGGCGTTCCTCAGCTGGTCTAGCAAGTTTGCAAAGTATGCTCCGGTTATTGTACTTCTCTTGGGTAAAATGTCCAACAAAATAACTCCCTTTGTGTCCCAAAATACTGTGGCCATCACTTTGCCAGCAGATGGTTGAGTCTTGAACTTCTTTGGTCTTGGGGATCCCGGCCCTACGCACTGACGACTCTGGGCTTTATTTTCTGGTTCATAATAATGCACCCAAGTCTCATCCACAGTAACTAGACGCAAAAGGAATTCATCTTTTGACCTCAAACACTTCCACAACGCACTGCATACTGATGCTCTCGTTGCCATTTGCTCATAGCTAAGGGATTTTGGGACCCAACGGGCTGTAAGCATGCGCATCCCTAAACGATCATGCAAGATTGATGAAACGGTACCATGTGAAATGCCTAATGCCTATCTGAGTATACCAGATCTCTGACTTTATTACACATTTCTTCGTCGGTGGCATCAACTGGGCGTCCAGACCTGGCTTCATCTTCTAAAGACGTTCTACCGCGTTTAAACTCCCCAACCCAGAATTTAGAGAATAAGATGGTGCAGAAAACCCATACACATCAACTAACTCAGCATGTATGTCCTTACCAGTTTTACCTTTTAAATGCAAGTACCGAATTACAGCACTGTACTCCACTTTTGATGAAAAGCTTGCTTTTACATCACTAGCCATGTTTGACATTCAATATCTGACAAACAAATGACCGTATACATGTGTAGTTTTGTACAAATGTATAGTACATGTATTGAAACAATGCGTAAAAATAGTGGATGTCTCGGTTGATTGGAGATGTCATAGGCTGGTTATTTATTGACTCGCCCTCGTAATTCTACCTATGGGAGTGATAATTCTTCTCTTCCAATGTGATAAAACTGAAATCATTTTTTCTAATGTTGGGTTATAATTCATATCAATCAATTTGTCTAAATCTACATGAAAGAGTATTCCTAGCATCTCAAAGTTTTGTTGATTCCAGTTAAGTTTCCATTTTGTCTTTATACTGTCAGAACTATATTTCTTTTTGCCTGTCCATACTATCTTAGTTTTATCAAAGTTCACCTTAAAACCAGACATTTTTGAAAATCAAGTCAGTGTACATAATGTATTGTTTAGTGACTCCTCTGAACCGTCTAGGATTATTGTTGTATCATCAGCAAACTGAGATAATTTTTGTTCTACATCATTAATTTCAATGCCTTTTATCTTTGTTGTCTTAATACTAAGAGATAAATTTCTGCACTTAAAACAAATATATAACATGTCAGCGGACGCCCATGCCTACAGCCTCTTTGAATGGGGACAAATTAAAAAAGTAACCACATTGAGTAACAGTTGATTGAGCATCCTTGTATAGAATATTAAACTATTTCTTTGTGTCTGGACCAAAGTTAAAAAATCTAAAGTTTTATAGATAAAATTCCACGAGAGTGAATCGAAAGCTTTTTCAAAATCGATCAGAAGGAGCAACACCGGGATATCTTTATCTTCAGTATATTGCATAATGTCATATATTAATCTAATATTTTCTCCAATTAAATCCGTATGCTTTAATTAAGAAGCAATTAAGTGTTTTATTTCAATCACTGCGGAGACTTGATGTCACTCAACATAAGAATTCTTTTTTTAGGGGGGTGGGTACAAATGCATTCTTTCACAGTCAAAATATTCTGAATGGGAGAAAAAAAGTATAAACACGATTCATTACACAATAAAAACTTACAGAAAAATATTAAAGATAAAAAAAAACAACGCCAATGCGTGGATAAGTAATATGCATTTCTCTTTTATTAAATTTATTATCATGACGCCAAAACGCCCCGAAATAAATATGCATATCAGTTTAACTAGTGAAAAGCTGTACAAACCTCCGACAAACAAATGCGCGTGAATCTTGCTTTCATAAATTACTTAGTTCAACAATCTCCGACAAACATTTAGGGCGGGGATATACCTGTTTTGGCGTCAAGATAATGGAGCGATACAGGTTTAATTGTAAAATCCATAAAGTGTCAATTTCAATCAAGAATGATTAATCAAGTGTTTTCTATCAATAAATTTAAAGTCTTTATGTTTCTCATTATGTTACTCATAATATGTTACAGGAATGATAATTCAACAGAGCAATCATAATTATTAAAACGTCTTTTTCTAAAACATTTTCGAAACGTTTCTTAATAGCTGGAATATAACATCTTGACTATTTTTGTTCATGTCTATACTATCGTTTATTTATCTTGTTCAATTTTTCAGTGCAGTTTTATTTCATTTGATTTTTATCGAATTATTATTTAAGAAATATCTTATATTTGAGCCTTCTCGGCATTCATTTAAAGCCTCGTCATAATGTATGCTGTAAATTCTAAACGTGGGCTTCAGAGGGAGGAGAATTTTGAAATTTTCAGTAATATGATTATAACCCCCTTTTTAAATAAATTAATTTTGGCTTTCTTTTGACATTATCAAAACTTTTCAAAATTCATATTAAATGCGATCGAACAAACTTTCAAATGATCCCTCGATGCTTTGGGTTTGACAACGTACATAATTTGGATAATAGAAAAAGAGAAGAAGAAATGATATGAAAATTAGACATTTATTATTAAGAATAGTAAGCGACAACTTGCTTTGTATTAACAAGTGACATTTGCGTATACATAATGTGCATCGACACCGATTTTTAGAGGTTGGGAACCTACATAAATACTAACAGACAAGACAATGATATAAGACCGAATTGTGAAGTTTTTTGTTTTTTTTTCTTTCTTTTCTTTTTTTTTTGTCTTACCAGCTTTGGCGGCAAAGAAATACATGAAGTGCCTTCAAAATTGTTCTATTGAGTATATAAAGAAATAAGCCGACCCCTCGGAGCTTCACTTTTCAAGGGTTATAGAATAAGCATTGAATTCTGACCTAAAATTTAAGAGCAAGTAAATAGATTTAGTTTGTGTTTTGAATGCATTGACAAGAAAAGATTTAGAAGGCATGATTCAATTCTTTATATGAAAAAGTACATGTCCCATACCCGTTTTACTTAATTAATATTCACGTATGATAAAATGTTTTGTAATAAAGACCCGTTTACAAAAGAGACAACATGTATTTTAAACAGTATGGGGCTAGTGTTTGTATGGTTTCTACAATTTGTAGAATAGCCAATAATATATCTTTATCCCTGGTTTTGTAATTTCTGACAAGAAGATTTTTTGAGAGTTTACAATACTAAACGACCACTGGGGTTGGAGTAGACTTAGTAGAGGTTGACTGAAAGATGCAATGCTGGAGAAGATATATAATGTTTGCATTTTTAAATTCTAATTTCAGCTTATGCGAACTACTTTTTCTACCAATCAAAGCAATTTGAACAGTTATGAAAGAAAGCCTTATAAGAATCGATCCTTGTAGGTCAAATTTAATACCTTTGTTGAGGAGATGTTGATTAAAGGGGTTGTTGACGATTGAGGCACAGCGAAGAAAGTCAAACCTGCTAAAAGTGAGCAGCCGTGTAGAACCACCGACCAACCTCAAACCAGCAGCTGGAAGGTGGCCTCGCATATAATTCCGGGACACGAACCCACGATTCGTATTAAGAGCTAGGTCATAATATAAAGATGTATTGAGATACACTATTATCTACTTGCATATTTCTGACTCAAAAATTAAATTACTAGAGACTATTTTGGACGGTGCATCTTTAAAACTTTTTGTTTTGTTTTTAGTTAGGAGGCATTCGCAGTATACACTTGGAGGATAGGGGGACATTTCCATAGACGATTGTCATGGTCAAGATCTCCCAATGTCTTTACAGCTCAAGTTTGGAGGCAGCCACTGAAAAAGACATCACTCAATCTTGGCTATTGAATAAGTTAAGAAAATATATTTGGATATTCCAAAATTTACATTGTTATCCTTGATTATTTACTCATTAACTTGTCATTAAAATTTACTATATTACTTGTCGTGTCCTGTTTGTATAAAATTTTCTCTTAGTAAAATCATTGTATTAGAGAATTTGAAGTTATATAAAAGTGGGTAAAATAAATGTTTCTATATACTCTTCCTGTTAGTTTGTAATATTTCTGTGGATTTAGAAAGTGGTATTTGCTCTTTGAATTTTAAACAAATTTTCAGTACTACATCGTGTTTACATTACAGCAACAGTCAAACTGTGGCATTATACAACACCTAGTCATTATTGGTCGCTGCTAGAAATGGAGTCAAACCTTCTATATTCTATTCCTAATGCGAGCGCCCTTATTATATTGAATTAATTCAGTAATACGTTGACAAAATATGCCTTCATTTTTCAATCAGATGAAACGAATAAAGATATTTAACCTACAATGGCTCATATAAACAGTAATTGCCAATGCTACATACATGTTACGAAGTTTAATCTAAAACTTGACACTGTACTGAAGTTCTAAACTTCACAAAACACCATGCAAGTAACATCATCGCAAATGCCAGCTCTAGCATCACCACATAACACTTCAAAATTATCAGCGTATTGTCTTACAATTCACAATCACGTTATATAATGTGACAAAATGGAGAGTAAAAATTTAGGACTAATTAATGTTGCTCCATAAAAATTTCTCAGACGTTTTTAAGAGATTTCGGAATTTAATGTTTATTGTCCTACAAGGAGTACGTTTTACTTGCAAGTCATTAATTCATTTAAGGTATATGTTGGAATTCTCATAGGACATTTTTATGTTTTCATATTCCCATTGAAACATAAAATCTAGTTGAATATAAGGACAGCATATTTTGCATATTCAGACAATAGAAATGATCAAATTTATGAAGTGATTACTTTAAAATTCGCAAGTTTGGTCAATTGATGAACTTAAGATGATTTTCAGATATACTGGTAATTATCTGCATACATCCGGATGCTAATGAGATAAAGTTGTATGACTTTCTGTTAGCTTGCTGATTTAAGAAGGGTTAAGCTTAATGATGACTCGATACAAATAAATTTCCATGATATAATTTTTATAATGCAGTTTTATGGGACACCCAACAGACAGATAAGAAAGAACTTAAAGCGATTACAGTAAGCGAAGTCAAGTTTGTTGTTTTCTAGAATTAGTGTCACTTGAAACAAGTGAATATGTATACTGAAAGAAATAACACACATATCTTCATGCATAACAAGAAGCAGAAACATATTTCAGTACAGGAAATACATACTTTTTGGAGAGACAGTAGAGTGTTACAGACACGTGTGCTGAATCTGACAGTATTCAAGGGTCTTCTGATAAAAACTCACCAAAGAGAATTCACACATATCAGTAGTAATGTTCAATCGAGTTCACAGAAATCGAGCTGGATGTCTTGGATAAACGAAAGCACGCTATGACGTCATGAGTTAGGACAATGGCCTATTGTTTAGGGTATGACATAATCCCCGACCTCATCCCTTTAACGAGGTCACGTGACATTCTTGAAAAACCGCAATATTTATTTTTAATTGTCTCCCTAAACAATTAGGACAATGACCTATTGTTTAGGCTATGATAATCCCTTATCCACCCCTTAAACGAGGTCACGCGTCTATCATTTTCGAGGATAAGTAAACCGCAATATTGATTCTTTTATCATATCGTATTGTTATTCGGGACAATTAATCAACTACGTCATCGATTTCGCTATTGTCGCAGAAGCATTGAATGAGCGACGTTAAATAATGAGTATTGTCTCTTCGAATAATAACGTTTTTACTGAACAATTAAACGACGCTATCCGGAATACCTCGCGCCGTATAACGGACACATTCCCACGCGTCGAGAGAAGATTTCTTCATCATTAATTAACGGTAACTGACCACTTAAACATTTCCGTAAACATAATCTACACCCGTAACACCCGTATCGATCGGTTATCACCTATTATTGACCTAAGACCTTACGAATCGCGGACTAAAGGAATGTAAACAACTATCCCACCCGTCCTCGGACGTATTATTTACTGTTTTTGGATGAAGTCGAACATTCGAAATCGCCTATCTATACGTATTAATGCTCTTTTTTCTACCATTTCTGTCTTTCTCTACACATTTCCTTGTAATACGCGTGTCAATGCGTATGTTTTGACAATCGGTGTGAAACGATTTTCACCTTTTCATGTCTAAATTCTATAATCAATAGACACACCCGATCTGCCGCGAGTTAATCCGGCTTAGTTAAGCGACAATAGACGGGTATTAGCGGTTTTTCATATAGCGATATAGTCGCTTTTAGCATTAACCTACGCTAAGTTACTCACCTTCTCCGTGTATGCGATCGAGACATTTATTTATTTATTTATTTATTTATTTATTTATTTATTTATAACAAAAACGTAACGCATATATAGCATTGGTTATTCGCTTTTTAACAAGAGTATTAGTAATTTGTTGTAGTAGAACAAATACGTAACGCATATATTTCAGGCGGTTATAACGCTATACAAGTTATAATTTATTCAATAAATGCATGCAATGTGTGTTATTTGTTGCGATATTGTCGGACACGTTATATGTTGTCAATAAATGCATGCAATGTGTATTATTTGTTGCGATATTGTCAGACACGTTATATGTTGTTCAATAAATGCATGCAATGTGTATTATTTGTTGCGATATTGTCGGGTGTCATTTAATTAACTTCTTCGAGAGTATTTTGATACGTTATGTCAATCCCATTTTATATGTTCTTATTCAATAAAAGTTATGATCAGAAATAACAAAATATTTTTCTCTCTCTCGCTCTCTTTGCGCATTTTTTTTTTTTTAGTATTCACGCATTATCGCTGATTATATTTCTTACTTTCGTTTTTCATTCTCTCGGCAATATTATTCGTAGGTATTATTTTGGAATTCTAGTAAATAAGGCGGAACTACGAGAGTAAAATGAAAACATAAATTAAAGAAAAGTTAAATACATCATACTATCGTTAGTTTATCGGAATTTCAAAACAGAACAGAACAGATTTTTTTATTTGGACTTAAGCATACATAAGCTCATCGTTATACATCATATTTTATCTTAAATATATATATAGCCAATATATATACGAAAAATAATTGCTAAATACACATACTTAAACGCACACACTTCTATACATATAAAAGTAGCTATATACAAATACACGACGCCATTTCCACGCGTCCCCACGAGTCCAATACCGCGCCCGTATTTATACAGCATTGTTGCGTCAAACAATAGAGGGGATTATATTTATCCTTACGAAGTTCGCCGAGCTTATAACTGACTTCTAACGGTCAGAATTTAAATCAACCAATCAATTTGGTTAATTAAAATGTTATTCGTTATCCACCAATTAGATCGATTAATCGAAATAAAATATTAGCGTCTATCAAGAGCGGAGCGTCATTCAGCCAGTTTCTGCCCCGGAGAACACATCGTTTATATCGTTCTGTTGAGAAACGAGGTAAAATATACCCAAACTTTAGTAATTTTGTAGAATTCTATATATTATTTGAACGAAATATCTTTATTTTCCCAGGTGTATTATATTCCCTTCGAGCATACGTTATTTTTCTCTTGTTAAAATAGTCTCAAGAATAAATGATTTGATATCACAATTTCTTTTTACAGAACATTCTCTTTATTCTATACTAAAACATACACACGGCAATACGAAAGGTGTAACAAAGTGGTTTAATGAGGGAATAAATTCCTTTGGATAAGTTCAGAGTCATTTGGGAATTTTAAAACTTGGAAAGTATTTACATTTTCATTATTTTTAGATATTGATACACCGGAAAAAACACACACACACAAAAAAAAAAGTTAATTAATGCGATTATACTCAATAATAAAAATAATTCATATATACGTTACATCAACTTCTACGTTTTTACAATTATATTAACGTCGGCCAGAAACGGGGTGCTTATTAATAAAATTATTCAGTATTGCGCATTTACACACATTTGAACACGGAGAGCGATTTTCTTTTCGATTATTTAGAAAATGATCAGGTATTGACACAAAGCTGGTCGGAAGTCGAGTAATATTGTATAAGGATTAATTCTATATTGCCAGGAATCGAGAGGTACGATGTGAAGTATCATAAATCAAAGATTCGAACTCATTAGCCTCAAGAGGTATCATCAGTGAGGCGCATCAGAGCTAATTTCTAAAAAACGGAAATAAATTTATTTGAAATACTTTATTGTCAAGTGTATTCGTAAAAAGAGTGAATTTATCTTTATAATATAAAGATGTAGAAGCTTGAATGTTTATGATAGAAATTTATGTGATTAAGTTGCATACATAGTTTAATATCAATGTCGCTATGGTAAATATCTCGTCAGAAAGATTTTGATATTTGCAGATAACGACATGGAATTCCTTTTAATGCCATTTCTAAATTAAGAAGAATTTATGTAATTATATAGACGTATGTTAATTTAGATTCAAACAAAAGTTGATCATTTAATCTGCTAAATTGAATCTGCATTCTTACGTAGTTTGTCTTATATTAGTTCACTCTAGTTAAAACGATTTGATTACTTCACTGTGTATGAAAGATTAGTAATTTAAACTTGATATGTATAATGTTGAAGTTGATGTATTATGATGATGTACTATGACAAATCAATAAAAGTGTCAAAAAAAAAAAAAAAAAAAAAAAAAAAAAAAAAAAAAAAAAAAATATCAAGTCAGAGACAGCGACAGATTCCCGTGTCATCCAACGAAGCGTTGATTTCTACCCAAGGAATAATTTCGCAGAGAGAACTGTAAAAAAAAAATATATGATATAAACATGTTATTTTTTTAAAATTTTAAATACATTTATTATTCCTTTTAATTACGACATGGTGTCTTTCTAACACGGTAGATTATTAATAAGTATGATTTTTATCACGGTAGTTACTTAACTGATATCATTTTATCTGTTATCTTCTTTTTATTGTTTTTATATTAATACTATTATTACAAGTATCGCGTGCGCCCGCGCGCCTCACAACCTCCCACGCTTACAGAAATAGACCCCGATCCTGCTTCCCGAGAGACATTCATCTCAACCAGGAATACTTCGAATCCGTAATCCCGGGGACTGGGTAAATTGGCTAGATTTTTAATCGCCGAATAAACGCGAAATGGAGCACGTGCTGAGGGCTTTTTTGGACCAGGGCGTTTCCGCCGACCAATTTCAGTCGTTCGTCACCGCCCAGGGTATCCAAGACGACCCGTTCGTGCAAGAAATCCTCCACCGACTAGTGGCTAACGAGGTCGCCGCTTCGAGTCCCGGATCTCCTCCGATTTGGACCTCGGAAGATGCTGACGAGCTGCTGAATTTCTTGAAGTCTCCGGAGAAACCCGCTGCATCAAGTCCATATACACCCAGTAAACGGTCGACGCAGGACGCGTACGACTTGCTGTCCATGCTAAAATCGCCGGAGAAACAGCGTTCCGCTTTGTAAGTTAAATCTCTTCATTTTTATTTATTTACTTTTTATTATTATTAAAATATAAACAACATATAAAATTTATGTCACGATATGTATTTATCGAATAATAATTTATAAACTTTTTTTTCAGAGTCGAAATAAATACGAATATTCCGCCGACGATACAGGTCGGTATGGGCGGGGCGGCTGCTAAGACGCATAAATGCCCAACTTGCAACAAATCGTTTACGACAAAGGGAAATTTAAGTCGACACATAAAAGCCATTCATAAGCGGATTATCCACACCTGCCCGCAAAACGTTTACCAGGGTTTCGAACTTGAAACAACATCGAGCCAACTGCCGAGGCATTATGACATTTTCATGCGAACAATACCCCGAAATATTAGAAACAAATCAAGGAGTCTCAGGAACACCAAAACGTCGTTCCAAGCCCATACACGATGGCGCGACTTACACGTGCCTGAAATGTCAGAAAGCGTTTAACCGTCTAACAAACTTAAAACGGCACGAAAAGGTCTGTAAAGGCGTTTTTCCCTGCGATCGATGCCCGGAAGTCTTGGAAACCACCCGACGGTTAGAATTTCACCTTAAAATAAAACATAAGGCGAAGCCAACCAAGCGTTCCGCCGGAAGACCGGGAACCAGCAGCTACGAGTGTCGACACTGTCCCGCCCAGTTCCAGCACCCGAAACAATTACAAATCCATAACGCCAGGCAACACGGCCCACGGGGTTCTATGCCCGAATCCCCGCAACCCGGACCCAGCCGTCAGCACCGGGATGCTAGGCCCGAGTCCCCGCAGCCCGGACCAAGCCATCAACACGGGGCTGCTGGAACCGACTCCCCGCAGCCCGGGAGCAATTCGTATAAATGTCGTAGGTGCCCCGCCGTGTTTCCGGACCGCCAAGCTCTACACGCCCACAACGCGCAACGGCATTACCAGGTAGGAGCTGGCTTGCACCCGCAACCTTTCCCAGAGGGCCAGGAACCGTGGGTCGACGAAGACGGTACGATCGACGAGGGGTTACGAGATTGCTACCTGGTAAATAGGGCTATGATCCTCGAAAGGTACAACGAAGGATCCGTAGAGTCTATTTATAACATACCCATGTTCCCCGGTATGACCGTCGAAGATATCGGCCAAGCCCTTCAAGGCGTGTACGACCGTCAACACAACGCCTTTAAAGTAAACCTGAGTTTCGGGTTCATTATGCGGCACGTGGAGACGGGGCGGTATCGATACTTCCGACCCTATGACAACGTCAACGTGCTCGAAAGCCCGATTCTCATTTCCAGTCGGACGGATATATCAAAAGTGAGTATTTATTTATTTATTTATTTATTTTATATATTTTTATTTATCTATTTTTAAATATATAATTAATTTTAATTTATTTTTTTATAATACTATATTTTCTTTTAAATTCATGTCAAATGAATTTTAAAATATGAAATATAACGCATAAAGCGCGTCACTATTCCAGGTCCTCAGAAAACTGAGCAGTATGGACGTCATGGCGGAAATGACGAAAAACAGACCGGATACCAAATGGAAGCTGGTGTTACTGACCAATATCCGGGTCAAAGTCTTTAACACCGATTTCTCACTGGGCGCAAAGAGTCAGCTTCCGATCTACGTGACCCGATCCACTGCTATTGTACCCCTGGACAAGGACCCCGTTACGTTCAAAACGTATGACGATAACTTATGCCTCTTCCGGTGTCTGTGTCTTAAACGTCACGGTTCTCTGGTCAAAGTTCCCGAACTCTACGACCAGTTTGAAAGATCGCATCACGAGCGAGAATATAGGGATTTTCTCGGCGGTCGCGCGACGGTACAGATAACACCGCCCTCCAATTTTAAAGGCGTACAACTCACCGACCTCCCCGAGTTCGAGCAGTGTTTCGACATCAACGTACAGATGTTTTCCCTGCGAGAAGACGGCACGGTGGTACCCGTCTTCAAGTCGGCGGAACGATACCCGGACACCCTGTACGTAAATCATCACGAGAATCACTGCTCCTACATCTCCGATTTCCAGCAGTACGCCAAAAAATTTCAGTGCCCGTTGTGCGATCGGATGTTCGATCACCACGGCAACTTCAAGCAGCATGCCAAAATATGCGATAAAAAGACCCTCTACGTTTATCCGGGCGGATTTTATCGGGAGCAGCGGACGATATTCCAGCAACTGGAAGAAGTCGGTATATCAGTTCCCGCTGACCGGCGCACTTTCCCTTGGTTCGCCGTCTTCGACTTCGAAAGTATGCTGGTTAAACTCGACGGCGACGCCACGGAAAAGCTGGAATGGACCCACCAGCACGTGCCCATTAGCGCCAGCGTCTGTTCCAACGTGCCCGGACACACTACGCCAAAATGTTTCGTCAACGAAAACACGGACGAACTTTTGGCCGAAATGATATCCGCCTTGACAGAGATGCAAAGCGCCGCTTCCGGTTTGGCTCGGCAGACGTGGGGGGTCTTCGCCGACGAAATAAGTGAAAAAATGCAAAGTCTCTCGGAGGAAGACGAGGAGGAGCGGAAAGAGAAAGAGAAACTAAAAACGCTTTACGGACGGTTCACGGCTTACCTCTCCGCGTTACCGGTCCTCGGGTTCAACAGGTAAATAGTTCGAGTTTCTATCTATCTACCCGTCCGTCTATCTGTCTATCTACCTGTCTGTCTGTCCGTTTGTCTGTCTCTGTGTCTGTCTATCTCCTTAAAAAAAAATGCGTAACTTTATCTTCACGTATTATATCTATATTTCAGCGCCAAGTACGATCTCAACCTGGTCAAGCGGAAGCTCGCTAAACATCTGGGCATGCATGACCAGGAACGTGGATTCGTGGTGAAGAAATGCAACTCCTACGCGTGCCTCTCGACCGACAAATTTCGTATTTTAGATGTCAGCCACTTTCTTGCTCCGGGTACCTCCTACGCCGGATTCCTGAAAGCCTACGGGGTCGAGGAAGCCAAAGGTTTCTTCCCCTACGAATGGCTGGATAACCCGGCAAAGCTGGAAAGCACGGAGCTACCTCCCCACGAAACCTTTTACAGCGCGCTAAAAGGAAAAAATATCAGCCCGGAGGAGTACGCGTACTGTCAAAAGGTATGGCGGGACGAAAAGATGGTTACGTTCCGGGACTTTCTGGTCTGGTACAACGACCTAGACGTGGGTCCCTTCGTGACGGCCGTGGAACGCTTGCAAAAGTTTTATTTCGAAAAAGACATAGACGTCTTGAAGTCCGCCATGAGCGTTCCCGGCATCGCCCGCCAACTTTTGTTCAAGTCGGCGAGAGAATTAGGGGCCGAGTTCTCCCTCGTAGACCAAAAAAATGCCGACTTACACACCACCATCAAAAACAATATCGTCGGAGGTAAGCGTTTATTTATTATCGCGCTTTTTTCGTCTTAAATTTATTATTTACATAATTTATTATAATTATTATTATTGAACACGCGACGCTGGTAGCGCTTCTGTTCACGCATGTCGTTTACGTTTTAGGTCCCTCCATCATATTTACTCGACATCACGAGGCGGGCAAGACTAAAATCAGGGGAGGTAAACTTTGCCAAAAAATCGTGGGGTACGACGCCAACGCCCTCTATTTATGGGCCATCGGGCAGCCCATGCCGGAGGGTATGTTCGTGCGTCGCAGGGCCGAAAACGATTTTAAGCCGGAACACAGGGACCACTATATGCAGGCCTTCAACTGGTTAAATTATTTAATCAAGTTCGAAGGTAAAAACATACTGCATCAACGAAACAGAGGTCAAGAGGTCCGGCTGGGCAAATACCCGGTTGACGGCTATGACCCGGATACAAACACCGTCTACGAATTTCAGGTATATTTGTGTTTTTTCTTTCTTTACATACATTATTTATATACTTAATAACAATATATTCATTTTTTTTTACTTAATAACTTTTAATACCTATTTATTTACGTAATAACTATATATTTTTATAATATCGCAGGGTTGTTACCACCACGGCCACGAGTGCGACGTCACCAAAGACGTTAAAAGCGAAAAGTGGCACTCGAACAAGGACTCCCTGAAACGAAAGACGGGAGAAAAAGTAGATCAGCTCCGTCGACAGGGCTACAACGTCGTGGAGATGTGGGAATGCGAGTTCCGGGACTTTTGCAAATCCCACCCTAAAATCTACGACATCCGGGATCAGTGTCGCCCCGCCTTCAGCCAAAAGCATCGGGGTACCGTGTCCGAAACCCAAATTTTGAACGGGGTCCGTTTCGGACATTTATACGGTATGGTCGAGTGCGATTTAGAGATCCCGGAAGAATGGAGCCCCGAGTTTGCCCACGTGCCAGTGTCTCCCCGACGCTATTTCGAAGAAATGTGCCCCATTTTCTGCAATACGGATGTGGGGTTTGACGATATCGGGGAACACATGCAGGCCCACGTCTGGCAGTACCAGCTTTCCGATAAACCCAGACGGCTCCTCGTGGGCGGAACCAAAGCCCGCCAAATCCTCCTGGCCACGCCCCTCCTCAAATGGTACTTGGACCACGGTTTGAAAGTGACCAAAATCTACCAAGTGGTCGAGTACCGAAAAATGTCCTGTTTCGAGACCTTCGTACAGGAAGTCAGCGCGGCGAGACGTTTGGGCGACTCGAATCCCGGCTTAGCAATTTTTGCCGACACAATGAAACTCATTGGGAACTCAGCGTGTGTATATTATTTATCAAATATTATATATATTATTTATTAATATGATAAATATATACGCGTTTATTATTTACGAATATAAGTAAGCGACAAAAATGTATTGATATAATAATTTTGTCTTAACGCGTATTTATTTTTTTATTGAATATATAATTTTGAATTTTTATCGAATCATATTATTATAATATATATATTAAAATATATTTATTTAAATAATTAAATTCGTTTCAGTTACGGATCCGTCATTATGGATAAGACAAAACACCGCAAAGTGTCTTACGTGGAGGGGGAAAATAAGGCGTGTTTCGAGGTCAACAAGCCTCAGTTTAGACAAACCACCTGTCTGGACGAGGTGGACCAGTACTACGAGGTCGAGTCGGCTAAAACGAGCATCAAACTCGACCTCCCCACGCAGCTAGGCTTTTTTATACTGCAGTACGCCAAACTCAGGATGCTGCAGTTTTACTACGACCTCTTGGATCGATACGTGGACCGCTCCGACTTCGAATATCTGGAGATGGACACGGTAAGTTATGTTTTAATGCACTAACACAGCGATTTCGTACTTTTTTTATCAGGGTTAATTCACTTTTTGTCACATCGTTTTGATATTTGCGTCGATCATTTCAATATTTGTCAATACCGTTTCAATTTTTGTCACGGTCAATTTACTTTTTGCGCGTTTACACGTAAATCTCCGTAGACAGCGTTTCATTTTCTGTCAACGTTAATTCACTTTTTGTCATATCGTTTCAGATTTTGTCAGCGTCGTTTCGCTTTTTGTATCGATCATTTCAATATTTGTCAATAGAGATTCAAATTTTGTCACGATCGCTAAGCTTTTTGCGCGTATTTCTCCGTAGTTAGCGTTTCATTGTTTTTGTCAAAGTCGTGCCCTTTGATCGTTGGTTCTATTTATTATATTTTACATGTTATCTTTTAAGGACTCCGCCTACATGGCCCTGTCGGCGTCGAGTCTCCGGGAGGTCGTAAAGCCGGAAATGATGGCCGAGTACCAGCGTGGACTCACGGGATTATGCGACGACGAGTTCGATCCCGTTGGAGACCGCTGGTTCCCTAGAGAATGCTGCGCGAAACACGCCAAATTTGATAAAAGAGTACCGGGACTCTTCAAGACGGAATACGAGGGGGATGCCATGATAGGTCTCTGCTCCAAGACCTATATCGTGAGCAAAACCGTCCCCTCGAAAGCCACCAGCGCCGTCGTGACCGCCGCCAAGCTCTCGCGTAAAGCCAGGGGACTAACGCTCAAGAAGAATCATTCTCGGCCCCTGGTGACAACGGAGTGTAAGTTTAGTTCCAAGGGAATTTCGAAGCGCCTGGTTAAGGAACCCCTTACTATATTTAAAAAGGTCCTGCGTACCGGAAAGTCGGCTTCCGGTCGTAATAAGGGGTTCCGGGTTCGAAACAACGGGATATACAGTTACAACCAGACCAGGTGCGGATTCTCTTATTTCTACTGTAAGCGGCGAGTGTTGTCCGACGGAATTCGCACAGTACCCTTGGACATCGTTCTGTGCCCCGTGAGACGCGGATCTGAACTCGGTCTCGATCATAATGATCAGAAATTGGTCGAGATGCTCGAGCGTCAATTTAAATTATGAAAAAAAAAATAGTACGATTGTTTCGTTTTCATACGTATATATATATTATTTAAACTTGTTATTGTTGTACAGCTCGTAAACTCTTTACATGCGTGTGAAAAATATTTTTCGAATCGCAGCGCTGTTGTATAAAATGTTTACGCGCTCATTCGCATAAATGCGTAATGTTTTATTATTGTTGTAGATGTAATAACATTTACATTCAATCTTTTTATATATCCTTATTGTTATTTTTATCAGTTTGTATATAAACTTTGACGTTTGTAAAATTGTTATGAGTGTATATAATGTATGTTTGATTACCAAAAAATATCGCTTTTTTCAACTATTTTATCTCCCAGTACGTAAGAAGAGGTACGTGTCCTACAAAATAAATTTGAAATTGATATAAACGCGTAAGAACATGAATGATCAAGATAATGCTATTCCCGAACGGGAGGTATTACTGAATCTTCCGAAACCGGACGATGAAAGCCTGAGTGATAAGTGGCATTTATTAGGAACGAGAGTACCCCAGGCAGAGATTGTGTATTTTTCTCAGATGATTATCGTTTACGTTATCATTATTACGTCGATAGTCAACTTATCTCTGCAAAACGGTTCTACGGAGTTGTGGATCAGTTTACTTAGCAGTTGTATAGGCTACGCTCTACCTAATCCTAAACTGAAAAAATAATGTTTCCGTTCGAACCTTGTTCCAGCGTGTGTATAAGCGCTCAAACGGGAGCCGGGAAAACGCAATGGGTCTATAAATTTCTAAAAAATATACGAGAAATGTATAGCGAGGACCCGCCAGTATCCATTTTGTATTGTTACGGAATCTATCAACCGCTTTATGACGTCATGGAGAGAGAGATTCCGAATTTTACGAGTAAATTAGGACTTCCCACGGCGGAGGAACTAGATAATTTCACGGAAGACAGACGACACAAACTGATCATAATAGACGACTTAATACAGGAGGTGGTGCGACACCAGGAAATGGAACTGTTATTTACCCAGGGCACGCATCACAGACGCGTCAGCGTCATTTTACTTTCGCAAAATCTTTACCCCAGAGGCAAACACGCCAGAACTATCGCTTTAAACACGTGGTATCTCGTGCTGATGAAAAATTTGCGGGATGTCTCCCAAGTGAGCGTCCTCGGACGTCAGCTCTTCCCGGGTAAAGTTGGGGGCTTTATACGGGCTTACCAGGATGCTTTAAGCGAAAAATACGGTTATCTCGTGGTAGATATGAGTCCGCACGGTGATGATAGATATCGATTGCGCGCCCGAGTCTTTCCGGGGGAAGATACTGTCGTCTATCGATTGACGTAAGAAGGATATACACGCCTTTCGACGTAAGAACACCATGGAATTAATGAAACAGCAGCAACATTTTCTACGCTTATACGCCAAGACGACTACGGCGCAAAGAAAAGCGATATTAAAAACTGTTACAAAGCCGCAGTTAGGGGCCTTGCGCCAGATCGCTTATAATATTATCAAATTTACTATACGGTTGTCATCGGAAGAAAAGAAAAAACTTAAACGAGAAAAACGTTTCGTGCACTTATTAGCGAGAAAGTCTGCCGGATACGAAAGAAAAAGCGCGCCATCGTGAACAAGCAAAGGACTTATTTCGATATTAGTAAACTTGGCGCTGCATTATTTGGATCCCTTGCTGCGGTAATGGAGAAAATGGTACTGGTGCCCTACGACAAATATCAACGCCTCCGAGAGCGCGATCTCGTCGGAAAGGGCGATAACGGCGCTAATTATCCTCAACCGCCGGGAGAAAGGGTGATAAAAAAATCTATTTCGGAGAAAACCCCGTCTTCCGAAGTTACTCCACCTCCCAGTTTTCCCGCTAAACCCCCAAATATCAAGAAACGACATAGCGCTGCCAAAAAGAGAAGCTCTGAGAAACCTCCGACTATAAAGAAACGACAAAACGCCGCCAAAAAGAGACGCGAAATATCCCTGCCCTGGCTAGATGTTTAAAAAATGAGCGGAAATTCGAAGGATAACAAAGACAATATTTTCATTCTATTCGATTTTTATTTGTATGCAAAATGATAATAAAATTATATAAAATGATATATATGTTGTTTTATTTTGTTATATTTGTTATAATAAGGGAGAGAGAGAGTTACACAATAAACATAGACATGATAATAACATTCTATAATATGTTCATTTTAAAAGAAAGAACAACAACAAGAAATGATAAAAAGTGATATAAAATAATACAGGAAAGAGAAATGGGAGAATTACACAATAAACTTTGATATGATAATGAATTATCTAAAATGATACATATACATTTTTTTTTTTTTATATATTTAAAAAAATACAGGAAAGAGAAAGCGGTATTTAAAGTATAATTCTTCGCGCTTTCGCGTAATTGATTATAAAGTTTTCGTTCTTTTCACGATTAGTGACACAAAATGGTTTCGTAATATCTATCAAAGACTTTTCGCTACACCGTTCCATTATATAATACACGCAATACAGTCCGCAGGTAGAGGAATTTGGAGCTTGTATGGGGTCGCGTATCATCCAGTACGGTCTCCTTAAGACGTTTTCGAAACCCGCTCGGTAATATTTAGGCTCGTTTCCGAGGGAATCGAAATACTCGTAAGGCCCCTCGTTCGGAAAGTAGAACACGGTCCAATGCTCTCCCGGGCCGTCGCTGGAATCGGTGTTACAAACGACGAAACGCCCCCTTTCTTCGCGTAGCTGATCGGAAGTGCGTATTGTGACCGGATAGGCCCGTAGTATTTTCTCTAGTTGATAGTTATTCATTTCACGAATACGGCCCTAGAGTGATCTATATTTAGAATTTCCGGAAACTTCGCGTACATCACCAATGT
This sequence comes from Solen grandis, assembly GCA_021229015.1. Taxonomy (NCBI): domain Eukaryota; kingdom Metazoa; phylum Mollusca; class Bivalvia; order Adapedonta; family Solenidae; genus Solen; species Solen grandis. The sequence continues at coordinate 31,680,969 of CM037780.1, read as the reverse complement.
CACGCTTTCCGGTAAAGAGGTGGCAAATTTCAGCTCTAAACGACAGTGCCCTTTTCGCTTGGTGTTGAAGGAATAATAGGGATCGATGTCTAGCACGTACAAACAATATCCCTTCTTATATTCGTCTACGGACACGTTGACGTCATTTCGAAATGAGGTCAGGGTTCTGTAGCAGTCCACGTACTGATTTCCTCCGTAATTCGGCTGTAAAGGCTGCGATGGATACGATTGACCGTCCACGAAAAAACCCACTGAGGTGCAGTCGTAATGTTTGAAATTAAACGGGTTTTTATGGTAATCCCCGGTATACGCGGCGCCGGGTACCAAACCGATGATGAGTTTACTGGGTACCAAGCTCTGAAAGATGTCATCAGCCGTATAGTTGTAGGATCCGGCTGCTATGGCCGTAGTTTTGATCTCGGAGCGGAGATACGGGTAAATAGCCGGTCCTTCTTGTAACAGTTTCTCGTGCGCAACGACCACCGCTCCGTTAACGCGTTGTACGCACAGTTTGAATTTAGCGTCTATAATTTGTACCTTGATAGACGGAGATAAAATATCGGTGATGATTCTAAACGCGTCGGGGGCTGGCCACAGCTGAATACCGATGTGAATTCCGTTGATCAGTAATTTTGATTGTTGAAACAGGTCGAGAAGCAGCGGACCTTCTAAATTGACAGTCGCTCCGCCTAAAGTTTTCTTGTATCTCAAAAATAATCCGGTGTTTTTTCCGGTCTTAACATCATTGTCGTCTAATTCCGTTTCTTTGTAGAAAAGCTGGCTAGTAAGTACACCGTCTTGCATCTGTCGGTTCGTTTTCAGTATCGTATCGATATAGGCTTTATACGGATAATTATTGCCCATATGAGAGAGCGGCGTCTGTTGCAAGCTAACGTCGACTTGTTTAAAAATGGTGTGTAAAGGGAGGTTAACGAGTCCCGCAGTTTCAGTATCCGCGATAGGCGTTCCATCGGCGTCCGTGAGTCTCAGTTTTAGGTTCAATAAACTTCTCTTCAGGTCCACGTAAGCGGAGGATTGAGCCGGGATGTTAAATTCTATGGCTGAATTGTGCGTTATCTGATTAATGGGTCGATATTCTATCCATTCCCGAGACTGGAGCGAAGGATCGGAAGGGGCTGATACAAAGAGAGATAATTCTTGCTGATGACAATCTTCCCTTTCCATCGTTTACACTTGCGTTTCTTCGTCGTATCTATAGCGTTTTGCGTGCCTCGGCGCCGACTTTTTCACCCTCTTACGTGTACTGCCGAACCCTTCTTACGTTCTTTTTCGCGGCGGATATCGGATTTGGCTATTTCTAAAGCTTGCGCGACGGGGGTGACGAGCTGAACGGCTGGTTGGTTTTCGGCGTTTCTCATTCTCCTTTCATCTTCTTCTTCTTTTTCTTTCACTTTCCTGTTTTTGGCGCCAATACCGACGACATAGCGTCCCTGGTGGTCGGGTTGAACGTAACCGTCCCGCAAATCCTTGAAATGTTGATACCACTTGTCATAGTCGGGAACGTAAGGCACCCACTCTTGACGCTTATAATCGTACACTTCTATCGAACCCATCTTTTCTTAAAGTGTAAGACGCAGTGTAATGTCGGGAAATCGTCAAATATGACCGGTTCCAAATTTTCGTTTAATAATCGAAATCCCAACTGATGTCCCAAATTTCTTCTTACTCTTACGTATGTGGGTCGCGTATACGTCGCGTTCAAGTATTTGTTGAACTTTCCTCTGACTTCCACGTTCTTAAGCGCCGGGACTCGAGCGCGATTAACGTATTGCTCTTCTAGAAAGTCGCCACATAAATACACTCTGTCGCATTTCGGCGTAAAATTGCAAATGAGAGAGATTTCTAACAGCGCGCATTCCCAAATTCCATCGGAAAGCAAAGCGCCAGGCGTATTTTCCCAAAACTCGGCGGGATTCTTTCTCTCCTCCGAATCCTTGTTAGACAAGTATAGTATGATATCCGACATCTTGCTTCGAAAGGATGGTTGTACGGAGGCTCTTACGCACCTTTAAAAGTCTCGACATCTTTCGCGGGAATAAAACTATTAAATTTCTTGGGCCAACCCATCCATTTCACGAGTACATCGTTTCCCGACTTTTTCAGGATTTTTTCGATTCTGAACGTAGTGTCTTTATCCACCGTAATTTTCGACATTTCGTTGTCGTAAAATGTACCGTCAATCGGTTCTCCCTGAAGATCTTTTACTTTGTAATACGAAATATTCTGTTTTTTACCCCTTTCCGATACGATAAAGTATTCCGTAGTCCAGCGTTCATCGTATTCTCGTTGAAAAGGCCTCCTCAAATGCGATAGGCGGACGGTATCTCCCACCTTGAAACGATACGGTGTACCGGAAAGATTCGCTCGACGTTTAGGTTTCTTTAACGCGTCATAGTTTCGTTGCCATATATCTATCTCGTCCTGCCGCTTTACGGAAACGGGCGTCTTTTTAATGGTTCTGTGATAGGTATGATTATAACTTCGCGTCACGTCTTCTAAGACATCGATCCATCTGTGACTTTGCTTCGCGGTCATATAGCGGGTTAATTTCATTTTGATAGTTTTTATGGCTCTTTCGGCCACGGCGGCCTTGGTTTCGTTACGCGAATAAAAATGTTTAATTTCTTGCGTTTTCAGTACCTTCTGAAACGCTAGACTTTTAAATTCGCTGCCGACGTCCGTTCTCAAACATTGCGGTTGGCGACCCTCATCGATAATAGCTCGAAAGGAGGTGGCAACTTCGTGTCCTCGCACCGTTTTCAACGGTTCTGTCCAAACGTATTTGGAAAATATGTCAATCACGAGCAGAAAATAACCGTAACCATCATTCTGTTTCGTAAACTGGTTCATATACGCCACGTCGGCTTCCCACTGATAGTCTATATACGGCGATACGATGCGTTGGCGACTGTGTTTTCTGACGATAGCTTTGTGTACGGTATATGTCTCTTGTTTCTTTAACCATTTTTCAATTTTAGCTTTATTCAGTACAAATTTCCCTTCTTTCCTCACGGCTCTGTACAATTTATCCGAGCTAGAATACGACGCCGGGTGAGAGGGGTCGTAATAAATGTTCTTCAAGTAGTCTTCGTACCTCATGACTCGCGCGCGGTGCGGACCTCGTCCGTTATGACTTGTATCAAATAGAGGGTCCTCAATAAGGCGGGGATGAGAGAATGATTGCGTCTAACCAAAGATTTCTTTCTACGCGGTGAAACGTCTGAGGATGCTAGCGTTCTTAGCAGCGTTCTTTTCCGGCTAAATAGCTGGACGTCCCTTCTCGCGGGAGCCACGACGCCATTTACCACCCGGAGCGCGACTTCGCTCACGGCTTCTAGTTGACTGGACGTAATATTCATGAGCATATTTTTTCTCTCAGACGCGGGGGCGTCCTTAAGATGCAGCAAAAAGCGTATATTAAGGTAAACTTTGGAGCCTTCCATGTCGTTTAAGATACATTCGATTATTAGCTTCTTACGCTATACAGTTCCAGTTCGATAAGTGTAGGATAGATGACGTCATCAAATTCGAATACTCTCTTTATACCGGTAATGATAATTTTACCCGTATGGAAACAACTGAATGTGATACCTTTTCGTTTAAGTATCGCTGCGGGGAATAGATCGGGTTCGTAGACGGCTTGTCTTTCCATTACTAGTGTCTGTAAATTTAACCCGGAGCTCAGCGTATGATAGGCGGATGCTGTCAGCAACTTGACGTCAGTGAATTGTACTGGATAACCTAATTTTTGCAAGCAGCGAGCGTATCTCCTTAATCTTTTTATACCTTCTTTGAAACAGCGGGCTTTACCGTTACAGTTAATGACGCCGTTAGGAAAAACCAGGCAATTTCCGCCTATTTTCTTGTGTTGCCACACGAGCCCCGTGAATCTATCGGGATGATATTTAACGTTACCTAATTGCCGGCATAACTGCCTTAAATCGAAGGAATAACGTAGCTTAGCGCTACACACGACGTTCGTTATAATCATGTTATCTCTTTCGAATCCGTTGTTAAACTGATATAAAAGAGATGTAAAACCCGGGTATTTATACAAGACGGAGAGCCTGCAGTTTGTAAGTTATATTTATTAATACGCAAATGACAAAAATGTATAATTTGACATACGATGACGGTAAAATATGCAAAACATACGAATATAATATATAATTTGACATACGAATACATAAAATGTAAAAAAAAATAGTAAAAATTCAATACATACACGCATACATATATATATAAACCAAAAATGAGTCTACTTCGGATAACACTCCGGACATTCCGATACGTTATGATTGTCCATCGTATAGCAGGGGATCACATCTCGAAGTTCGGCTACGAAACTGTCGATCGTACGAAGCCCGTTTCTCAGCTCTCTGTACTGTTCGAGCGATAACGAAACGCCTTTTCTGGTGGCGCAAATCTCCTCCGCCCCTTCTGGTAGCCAAAATTTTCGAATATCCACGCAGTTGAATCCGCTCTGCGCGGTTACGTAACAGTTTCCGCCGAGGTGATGTCGATAGAACGTGTCTTCTCCCAATTCCATTCCCCCGACAATCGTATCGAGGTGCGGTAGAAAAGCGTATAGTTCGTTACATCTCTGTAACGTTAGCGCGATCCCGTCTTTGGTCGGAATTTTTCCGGCTAACAACTTTCTCACGTGAATGTATGTGGTTCCATTAAACACGCTGTCAAACAGAAACAATCCTTTTCCGATGTCTTGTAAATAACGAGCTTTCTGATTTTCATTTAGAACCCTGTGGGGCGCGTCAGTCAGTTGAATTCTGGTAGACATGATGTTTCTCCTTCGACGACTTAGAGCGGAATGAGGCATTCCGAGGATCTAAGCTAGATATAAAAATGTTTACTCTCATTTGATTGGTCCGAAGAATTACGTCGTTTGCTAATTATAGACGGTGACGCTAGTGTTGTTACGCGTTGTTGAGAAAATCGATATCCTTTGCTATATATCGAAGTGACAGGTTCGCGATTCGTTTCCGCGCTTTTCGCCACCGATCATTTTCAGAAACTCGCAAGAAGGTGACCACTGCCGATGCTCCCGATGTGGATCATCACGCTGTTCCCAAGCGTATAAAGATAGTTTGCAGCAAAAACAAGTAACCTTGTCGTATTGTCCCGTGTAAAAAAATCCGTTTCTCGCCAATGCGAACGGCTCTGGTTTTATTTGCTTTGGCCAAAACTTAAACGTTTCCAATCGGTCGTCGTACAGCTTCATGTCTCTCCGATTCCAGTCGCTCGCGTCCGGCACGTCCATACCTTCAGATAGCTAGGCGTAGAATGACTTTTCCGATTTAATACATCGATCATTTATAATACTGACATATTTGACATATATTTTCTTAAAGTTACATAGCCTTCAATTCGCATAATAACATAAGAAAATGCTGTTCTGCGTAGAGATCTTTACATCCCAGAGTATGTTCTATTCCCTTACCATTTTTCCATAGAAAAATACGCCTGATGACCTCATTATCGGTAGCGACATATTTCATCCATTCTTCCATTATGAGCGCTTCGACGTTAATTTTAACGCCATATTTTTCGAGTAAACGTATTAAAAACGTTTTAAATTGTCCGAAAGTGGACTTTTCGCTTAACCATCGTTTAATATACAATTTGGTCTTCATCGTTGGTTTTCTACACGTTTCGTATAACGCCATTTTGTACATCTCGTATCCGAGAATATGTTTCAAAGATATAAACGGTTTTTCTACTAGGAAATGGTATATATCGTCGCATACGTGGGCGGGTAAAACGTCCATGTTTCGCGTTTTAGCGCCGAATGGCTGTTAACTCGTGACCTCAAAAGTCACGTGACCTCGTTTAAGGGAGCGGTAGGGGCTGCAGTCCGGTTTGATTGTTTCAATCGCGTTTTTGCGGTGAATGACGTAGTTGATTAATTGTCCCGAATAACAATACGATATTATAAAAGAATCAATATTGCGGTATACTTATCCTCGAAAATGATAGACGCGTGACCTCGTTTAAGGGGTGGATAAGGGATTATCATAGCCTAAACAATAGGTCATTGTCCTAATTGTTTAGGGAGACAATTAAAAATAAATATTGCGGTTTTTCGAGAATGTCACGTGACCTCGTTAAAGGGGGGGGGATTATGTCATACCCTAAACAATAGGCCATTGTCCAAGATTTCTGTGAACTCGATTGAACATTACTACTCATATCAGTTGCACAGGATATACTTCGTGTTTGTGAATTTACCTCTGGACCTACTAAACTATTAAATAACACAGAGACTGAAACAGAATTGTAGCATAGCAGTTTTAACAAAGGCTTTAACATGAAATGGAATCAATTCATTGAACAGTGCCATGGCACCTCACCTCACAGCATTTACATGTTTGTCGCAACTGGTTATCCTTTACAGTTTAAGTTCACATAAAAATTTATTAGGGTCCTTGGACACTAATGCATGACATTAAGAGTCGCTAAAGCAATACTGTATATCGAAAGTTGGGGAGTTTGGAACCGCTTTGTCCAGCTTGGTGACGAATAATGAAAAGGACTAAAAGTACATAAAAATACATATAATGTGTAAAACATTTACCAATCATTGGCCAATTGACTGACATCTCTGATTTATCGTGCTGTCATTGATAGAACAAAATCTGCCTATTGAACAATTAACAGTTACTAATTTCGAGCTAAACTTGAACACAAAGAATTCAATGTGTAAATATGTAGATCATTTACAGTTATGTCAAAAATAATGAATCAATTGTTCCTTAAAATTTGGCTTTCCTTTAACATTCTACTTATAACAGATTAGAAATTTATTTTATTTTACCAAAATTCAAATCAGTGGTAACCCGCTAAACGTCCTTAACTCTCATATAATTTTAGTTTTTGAGGAAATGTATAACTTTTGGCACTGTAGTCAGTTAAATCATTTCAAGATCAAATATACCCAACAATATAAACTGTACCCATCATACATTTCTATCTATATATTAGCAATTAGAATATATGCTGATTTTTTCTTCTATTTCGAGTAAAGAGTCATTCCTTTCTGATATTACGTGAAAAGTTGAAGACGCTGCGATATTTCTTCCATTAAAACATTTTCAGCGTTATGACAAAAATGTCCCTTACTTCGACAAGACTCGGATATCAGCATTAAACGTATCTTTATATAGCATCTCGATAATTTGGTTTCGCTGATTATTATTCAATCTTGGCATTTTTGTTTAACTTGATTTTGCGTTATTTATCCAATCGGGATTTATTTCCGGTCAATCGATTTAGTCAAATACTACCACTTGATATCGGCCTCTGCTGCATAAGGCGCACGTGCAGATGTTATAATTACTAGCATAATTACTATTACATTTAATATTATAATTATTTGTAGCATATTTTAATGTTTCTTTATTTAGTTCCTTACAAATTAATAAGAAAATTAACAAATTGTTGATAGAATCTCTTCAGTTATCAATTCTTTCTTTTCCATTGAATTTCGTATGAAGAACGACAATATTAACTATACTTTACTGGACATAGTGATGTAAAATGCTGAATTTGAATCAAACAAAAACGTTGTCATAATTTTATGGTAAAATAAATTATAACTCATTTCTAAAGATTACTGGCTCCTCACCAATGCGGCCCAGGTTTGATTCCCGTCCAGGGCAGTATGTGGGATGGTAGGTGGTCACCAGATCGAACATGTGGGTTTTCCCCTGGTTATCCGGTTTCATCCCACTGTAAGACCGCCATATGCCACCATCAGTGCGGTCGGTTCAAAAGCTCGCATTAGATTATGTTTGTCGTTGATTGTACCTTGCCGACTTTAAATAAACATTATTTTTATTATTGTTATTATTATTATTATTATTATTATTAAGAAAAAAAGATTTGAATGGAGACTCAGGTTAGACAGCAATAAACTACGTCAAACATGGTTCTATCATACTTGTATTATCCAACATCTTGGTTGTTATTTTTCTTGCACAATAAATTTCAATAATGATTTTGCCTTAGTCATTCGATCATTCAGAAAGACAGATGTTTGTTAATGATGAGGTTTTTTTATGTCACTGGGATTAAATGAATTGTTCAGCGACCCTGCAGTCAAAATATATCGTATATTTTTAACTTGTCACGTAGTATGTCTGACCCTCCTGATTCCCGGATGAGTGATAGGTTCTGGTTAATAAAAGAGAAGAAAACAGGTTATATCCCTTTTTGTTTAATTTATTCGCACTGAAAATACACATAACATTTAAAAAAACAATTTGAACCTCCTATGAAAAAAAAACATAAAAAACACGCGGTTGTAAAAATTTTGAGTCGATCTGTAAGACTCTGATCGAGGGCCGTGTCAGATCGCTGGCAGGCTCAAAATCATGGGCTGATTTTTAATCTAAAACATCATAAATGGCGGCAAACAGACATTGTGCGTAAAATGGTGCCATAAACATATCACAAGGAAATGACACACTACAGCCGCAGGTCAAAGACCCAAACCCTGATTGGTTCTGAGCCGATATGGACGTAATCACAATGGATGCACAATTCAAAACACAAAACGATGTCGTCGTGGTTAATTCGCAGAGCGTCGGATTGTTATTCGAAATGTCCCGATTTCGAATCCTTCATTTAATTAATTTTAAGTGTCTAAATATTTGAACATGTTAATTATGATGGGGGGGATTTAAACAAAATAGCATTAAACGTTTTTAATGAACTTGGTACTCATTGGTTGTGGGCTGCTTTTTTTACTAATAACACCAACGGACGTTGATTTTGGCAGTTTTTATACATGCACATAAAATGCCGATCCCCCGGCATTGAGAACAACAAACCTTAGACAGCATAGCAACTGTTTTTGGTTTGATAATATCTAGCATGCATAATTTAATTGTTAAATTAAAACATGATTTATGTTTGTCTCTGAACGGTATACATGTTTCATTATGAAAATTAATGTTAAGGTTTATAATTAATGCCGTATCTTTCAATTATTGGATATAGACCTTGTAAAGTCAGCCAACAAGACCGTCAATCTTCTAGATTTGTTGAACACAGTGAATGTCATTATAACTGTTTTTAGACAAGTCAAGGATAACTATCATAAGCGGAGACAACATGGAGTTTGTCAATACCTATGTAACCATTTTCTTGATAGTTTTGGGGACATCTGTACCAGGGTTTGACGGAGGAAACTGCTGGGTTCAATTAGACCACTTTGCCAATTATTCCTGTGACCAACAACAACCAAACCTTAAAAAACAACCAATTGACTGTCAAGATCTTCAACACTATGTGGATAAATACTATAACTGGATAAACCTAGTCTGGGAGGGATGGAGCTCCTGGAGTGCGGCATCAGACTGGGGACCGTGCAGTGTAACATGCGGGACTGGGGTACGGACAAGACTGCTAGTATCTTATGGGACAAATCGGGCTTCTGGCTTTCATTGTTGTTTCTGGAGAGGTATGCAGGATACTATGCCATGCGAAGTTAAAGTGTGTCTACATGGTGGCGTTTGGCACCATGCAATAGGCTGCCAGTGTAAGTCTGGCTTCTATGGATCGTGCTGTCATTACGGTAGGTGCATACGTCTTTGTATGTGTTTGTATACGGTAATCCCGGCATCAGCGTTACTTTTTTTCTTTTTGCGTTTTTTTTTAAAGTGTTAATTAGAATAAATCGCCAAAGTTCGACACTTGACATGACTGGCCGACAGTATTTTAAACATTTGAAGACTGTCTATTGAGAGAGATATGCTGCAGTATTACTCGGTAGACTTGAGGAATGATACCTGACTCCAGGCAAGTCATGTCAAGTGTCGAACTTTAGCGATTTATTCTAATTAAATCTTTAAAAAATACACAAAAAGAAAAAAAAGTTACGCCGATTTCGGGATTAGTTACATGCATTTCCTTATAAGTCTAATAATTAAAAGTAAAATGCATATTTGTTTAATTAAAAAGGCAATAAATCAAGTGTTTCATTGAAGTCAATGTGAGGCCGTGAGGACTTAATGTTGCTCAACATAAAATGTTTTATCGTCTCCAAATGATTGAAATACTGTCGGTGGGTCGTTAAACCCATCAAACAAACATAAAATGTTGTTGTTGTTGTTTTTGTTGTTTTCAAATGCCTCCTTGCAGATCAAACTACATGTATTTTGAATGAGAAACAGAAGCATAACTACTTTTCATAAATCTTCCATTAAATATCAACATTAACCGTATTAAATGTTGAAATTTTCATTTTAATTGATTCAAGAAAAACTTACAGAATGAAAGTTAGATTTATAAAAACGCCTATGCATGGATGAGTAAGTAAGTAGTAAGTAAGTAATAGTAAGTAAGTAAGTAAGTGAGTAAATAGGTAAGTAATAGTTTATTGCTGTATGTCCGCCGGCCCTTGCAAGTACATAACATACAATACATCAAACATGGCTAACATTTCATTTATCAAACATAAATATATAATAAATATACACAATTTACAACAGGATAAGTTTGCAGTAAATATTTGCGTTTCTGGAAACAACAGAATAAAAAACATTGCAATATTTCTTTTTATTAATTCATTATTGTTAGATAAAAGGCAATTAAACTTTTCCGGTGTTAAATGTTTAAAATATATACCAGGAATATATTTCTGTCTTGAATCTTGGTACATAGAACAAACTAACAGGAAATGGAACTCCGACTCAACAGCATTCATACAAAATGGACAAAGTCGATTTTCTCTTGGTGTATTTGAATAACGACCTCTTTATTTTTGTAATTGTTGTGATGATGGTCTAAAACATACATAAGAATTTCTAAATTCCTTAAAATTTAATATCTAAATAATTTTCAAACATAATTTCCTTCTTAAAATCTTAAAATATTATTTTTTTTTTCCATTAATATTTGAATATTTTCTTTGAAAAACATACTTTCATTCGGAACATGTTGATTTTCCTAAATATAACCCAAACCTATTGAAAAAAAGTGTCTTCTTACGTCAGAAACTCAATTTTTATACCCCAAAGAATCATATATTTTTAGCATTTCATAACATTTTTTAACATAACGGAACTCTGGCATCTGTAATATACGAACCCTATATTTGATAGTTCTTTTACATGTAAATATATACAAAGGATAACGTCCGCAATCGCCTAATATTGCTGCTTTTACACTGTGTAAATTTGCAGACATGAAACGTTTACATGCATATAAATGAATTCTCTCAACGACATCAACAGTTTGTAGACCTCATAGCTCACTACCATAAGATGTGTAATACCTTTGTGTCAATAATTTTAAAATAATAATATTTTGACATCGGCATATAGTCATAGAGTGTCGATAACAATGATACAATAACACTTTTGGCCTTTGACGATTGGCCATTTTGACTTTTATTCAGATTTTAAATAGAGTTCATCATATATAAGAATTTCGAAGAAATAAATTAAAATTAAAAAAAAAAAACTGGAAATAGAAATAATTCTATGCATTATATTAACAAAAGTATCATATATGTGTCATCTAAAATATGTTAGCAGTCAGTGATACATATCAGGCTGAATATCATATGAAGAATGGATAGTATGCTAATAAAAAATAAGTAAATAAAGATGAAAATACTTCACGATTTCACGTAAAGTAAGTGTGGAAATTATATATAAACTTAATCATTCTGAGATACAGGCATTTCAATATTTCTTAGAATGTTATCTCTTCTTTCGTGGGCTAGTTTGAGATATTTACATAGATTTAACAGAGTATGTTTGTTATTTGTATTTAAGAGTTGAAAAAAATTAATCATGTTTGTATTATTGTAATAATATTTCTTTATATTCTTCTTACGTAAGTCTAAAAACGGTTGCACTTAATTACAAAGTGGAATTCTTCTATGTCAGTATGAGTTTCCTGCAAACAACACTGGCAATATCTTTGTTCTCTCGGTATCTTTGAATCTTGCTGAATTAATTCTTAACAAATTCGAAGAAATGCGTAATTTAGTTTGTTCTTTGCGTAAACGCTAAGATACAATTATTGACAAATATTCTTCAGGATTAAATGTATACCTAAGGTGACTATAAAAATAACAAAGTATCCTAGTGTTATTAATATCAGTAAACCACTGTTGTTGAAAAACGTTATTACACGTTGTTTAAATACTTTTACGAAGGTAGGTACATGTACACTTTCAGAATATATCCATACATCTGAAAAACCATTTTCATCTAAAAGACCTTTAACTTTCTGGGGCCAACTGTCTCTTCTATTGATGTTATAAAGACTGTTATAGTGTTTTTAGTAAAATATTATCTGTGTATATCAATTTAAACCAATATTTTATGATTTGAACATATCTGTTAACATAGAGTGGGTATCTACCCAACTCACCATACACAGCTGCATTACAGGCGTTTTGACCCACCCCAAGTATACTTTTACAAAACTTCATGTGTAATCTTTCAATCTCTTTAGATTTTGAAAATCCCAAAACTGGGCATGCATTATTTAAAATTGAACCAACAAATGAGTCAAATAATTGTAATGAAATTTTAGGCATTATTTCTAAGTCTTTGATATGTTTGAGAAGAAATACATCGCCTTTGAAGCTTTACCTATTATAAAATGATTATTTAATACAAATGGTCCTGTATAATTAAAAACAACACCAAGATAGTTAAAGTCGTTCACAATTTCTAAAATTTCATCGTTATAAAACCATCGCTCTTCAGGTCTGATGGGGCCTCTTTTTCGAAATAGAACTACTTCTAACCCCCATAAAGCACAATATTCATGAAGTTATATAAAAAACGTTGTAAATCCGCTGCTGATATTCCTATAATCACCATATCATCTGCAAAAAGTAGAATTATGAGGCATAAATCAAAAATTTCAATTCCAGGTTCCGCCCCATTCTGCAAGTACATTTCCAAGTCTTGAATAAACAGAGAGAAAAAAAGCTGAAGATTTATTTTGATCTTGTCTTAAACCAATTGTAAATTTAAAAAATCCGAAAAGGAATTACACTGTTTAATACAAGGTTTAACAATATCATACATTGATCTAAAAATCCCATCCAGACCCAAGTTAAATAACTTAAACCACAATCAATTTCTATATACAGAATCAAAAGCTTGTTTTCCAATCTATAAACGCGCATGGTAATCTCAACTTGTTACTAACAAAATGTTGTATCAGATTTTGAAATACAAAAATAGCATCTACAGTATTACATCCCTTTCTGAAACCGAATTGTGCGTCTGATATAATTTTATTTTCTTTAATCCACTTTTCTATGCAGTTTGTTAAAACACTAGTAAATAATTTACCGAAACAACTTAATAGTGTAATTCCCCTATAGTTATTGGGGTCATTTTTATCTCCTTTCCTGTGTATAGGAATTATGTAACCACATAATTTGACACCTAGACAACATAGACGTAAAGAATAAACCCACATAATGAAAGCCATTCACACATTCTAAATTCTGCCCATTATAATACCATTTTCTAAATTAGCCAAACGACCTCCATTATTAAATATAACAGTTTTAGTCGTATCTACGTTTACCTTTAAATTCCAGGTTTCACAAAAAGAATATAACAAATTTAGCTGGCGCTGTAAATCAAATATTGTACCTGAAATAAGCGCAACATAAAAACCTCAACTATATCGGGAGTCAACTGAATACCTCTTAGATTTTTATAACTCATATAATTCATTAATAAACAAAGTAAATAGCATTTGGCTTAAATTACAGCCCTGTTTCAAGCCGATAGGACAGTCAATGGACTCACTCATATCAACGCCATTTCTTACACGTATTCTAACCAGTGAATATATAGACTTAATAGAATTAAATAGTTAACCTTTAACCCCACGCTTAATCAGAATCTGAAATAATTTGAATCTATCAACATAATCAAAGGCTTTCTTGAAATCAACAAACGCTACATACACCTTTTTATTTTTCATACTTAATTTTTTTTAACATATAACAGAATACAAAATATATGCATTATCAATAGTTGAATAATCCCTTCTAAAACCCTGCTTGGCATTAAGTTATTTTAATAAAGGCGTCACAATATTGAGTTATAAGTCTATTTAAGATGTAACATAAACTTTACTTAAACAAGAGGGCCATGATGGCCCTGACCGCTCACATGAGAACAAGATATAATTGGGAGGAAAAGATACAGCAAATATCTTATGATATTGTGAAAAATGGGCTCTGCCCTCTGCCAGTCAAAAATCGAGTTCGTACTTTTGGACAAAAGGAATTTACAAATTTGTACTATATACATATAAAGAAATGGGCTTAGTTCTCTGGCGGCCATGTTTTTCAACGGATCAAAATAATTTGAACAATCTTGGTAGAGAGTGACCCAAAGACCATCTATGCCAAATAACTTTGAATTTCAGCCAGTACCTTTGGAGATGATTTTTTAAGGTTTTACTATATACATATATGGAAAAAGGGCTCCGCCCCCTGGCAGCCACATTTTTCAAAGAATCAAAATAATATGTACAATCTTGGTAGAGAGTGACCTAAGGAACATATGTGCCAAATAAATTTGAAATCCAGCCAGTACTTTTGGAGGAGAAGAGTTTTGCAATTTTTATTATATACATATAAGGAAAACAGGCTCCGCCCCCTGGCGGCCATGTTTTTCAAAGGATCAAAAACTTTGAACAATCTTGGTAGAGAGTGACCCAAGGAACATCTGTGCCAATTAACTTTGAAATCTGGCCAGTAGTTTTGGAGGAGAAGATTTTCAAAATTTTCAAAAATTTTTTCTGTTGCCATGGCAACCAGATTTCTGCATTGAATAAAATAATTTGAACAACTTTGAAAGGGCATCACCCAAGGAACATTCCTGTAAAGATTCATCAAAAGTGACCCATTGGTTAAGGGGAGATGTTGTTTAAAGAAAATTGTATACTACATATATGATGTTTTGTTGTTAAATTACCAGATGTAGCCTTATCAAGCCTCAAATTATTTACGGTATGTAAAATCCCCTCGGATGTTATAACAGAATTAGATATACAATTTCCAATCTCACTGTTTTCATCCACATCCTGACGTTCATTCGGTACATTATCAAGTACAGCAATACCAGTGCCTTTGTCAGGCGCACTGCACAATCATAGAATTTTGCTTATTTTCAATTTGACCGATCCTATGGTAAATATCTCTCAGTTCTATCTTAACGCCGACATATCATAACGTATGGCCTTAATCTCGTCGCGTACTTCAGAAATACCTTCGTTTGTTCTTCAGTTAAAATCAGCCATAGCATTTAGGATATATTTTGTTTCCATGCCCATATAAGGACCATGAAACACGCCCTAGGATTGAGGTGGAGAAGATGAAGGTTCGAGCCATTAATAGGCCCCGGATTCGACTCGACATCGACAGATAGCAGTAACACCCGTTCGAAAAATGACCTATGTAAGCCCAAATACATCCCAGTGTCCATTGTTTCTGATCTATGCATTATATATGATGGGCGACTATCATCGTGCAATATACCTGGTGCTCGATCTACAAAATCATCGGTTTGCATAAAGTTTTTGACAAACTCTAAAAATGTTCTAAAATGAATATCCGTGTCTTTTGCATACGGTTGGTATAATCGGAGTGTGCTGCGGACGGACGGTGTATGGGTTGTGTGAATACACCAATATGGGCTCTGTGTGTACAAATGTCCCCATGTTTACTGTTCAGCTTCTACACGAATAACAATCTCAGTGTACTTGCACTACCCTGTCTATTGTCCAGTAATCACTTCTGTACTACACTGCTGCACGGTTGCACCAATCTCCAAGCAGAGTTGTCGTTCGTTCCTCACATAACATCTCTGCAATTGGGCTCAATGACAAGAATCTTGTCAAAACAGAAAACACTTATTAAACGTGGATTTAAGTGTATTTTAAGGATCAAAAGTAAAGTAACATTAAATAAATAATTTTTGAATCATCGTAAAACGTGTGTAAAATATTAATTTTGATTGTTATTATGGGAACTATTTCATGCCTTATTTCGCCGATGGGAAAATTCCGCAAACGCTCGTCTGCAAATGTAAATACTGTGTATTTATAAATTCAGCCGGATATCGTTATTTAAGACCAGCTTTTTATTTTCATAATTTTTAATTTTGATGACCATTCTGATTCGGTTCAGTGGTGCTATTTATATATATTTCACAGTTTATGGAGCCTATCTAGTCGTTATTTGAACATCGGTCTGGATGACGTCATTTATTTGGAACTACTTTCTGAGCCCACTACAGAGGTGAATGTAATGTAAGCCGATGTGTAAGAGAGTGGGGTTTCACAGTAAACATCTGTTACAGTCTGTGTATACCTGTATATCCTCAATAAACGTCCTATTGTTATATGTCCTTTCACAAATAACTCCCTTTTTGATGATGACAAATTAAAGATGTTTATCCGAGAATATTGACCATATCATGTAGATCAACAGCAACTAAAAATCCCCGCATTAACACTTTATAATACATAAGAACTATGACGTAACTTCGGAGCGAAAAAAGTACAACCTGCTGTTCAATATATGCACAACATACATTACTTGATTATTCTTATAATTAGCAATACAGAATTAACGGTAAAATACATAAGGGGCCGCCGTGGCCGAGCGGTTACAGTCGTGGACTACAAATCTCTCAGCCCCTCATCGCTGTGGGTTCGAATCCCGGTAGGGACTTCGGAATTTTCATGTGAGGAAGCCTTCCAGCTGGCTTGCGGTAGGTCGGTGGTTCTACCTGGGTACCTCTGTGTACTCGGGGTCTTCCTCCACCTGTAATTAGCTGGACGTCGCTATATGATTGAAATACTATCGCAGCGACGGTTAACCCCAATACAACATAACAAAATTCATAATGTTTTAATTAAGAAGCAATTAATAAAGTGATCCATATCAATCATTGAGAGGTTTGATGTTTCTCAACATAAGATGAATATTACTCGTGTTACTATGTGGATCATTCAACAGAACAATCATGGTAATTACATCGTCGATATACTTATTAAACGGCTGAAATATTACGTCTTAATTATTATTTGTTAATATCTTCACTATCATATATATGTCGTACAATGCATTTTTAGATTTACTTTGAATTGTAATGTAATTCACGAGGTAACTTACACATGTATTTGAGTTTTCTCGTCATTTATTTTAAGCCTGGTCATAATGTATGCAGTTGTAAATTCTGACCGTTGGCTTCAAAGAAGAAGAATTTTGAAATTTTCTATAGCGTGTTCACAACCCCTTCTTCTTATTCAAAATAATTTCACAGATAAACAACTTTTTTGGAATTTTCGCCCACAGGGCTTTATCAAAAATCATGACGAAGTACAAAAGCACTACATTATTGCATTTTGACTAAAAACAATATAAATCATGACGAAGTACAAAAGCACTACATTATTGCATTTTGACTAAAAACAATATAAATCATGACGAAGTACAAAAGCACTTCATTATTGCATTTTGACTAAAAACAATATTGTTTTTAGTCAAAATGCAATAATGTAGTGCTTTTGTACTTCGTCATGATTTTTGATAAAGCCCCGTGGGCGAAAATTCAAAAAAGAGTTGTTTATCTGTGATTTAACCTTGCTCCCTGTATGGAGCTTTTACAGTGACAAAATAATTTCGTTGCGTGTTTTTGACATTTTCGATATGTTTTTCACATATCAAAGTTTTGAAACACAATATTTAATGCGATGGAACAATCTCACAAAAGATATCACCTCGAGCCTTTGTGATTGATGAGGTACATATTTGGGATAATGCGGAGGAAGAAGAAATGGTGTGAAAATACACATTTACAAGGGTTGATCAATAAATTCGTGGACATGTGCTGTAATTTTCACATTTATTATTTAGAATAATAAGCGACTGCTTGCTTTGTAGTACCAAAACGACAGTGCATCGTACACAGAATAAGATAAGAAATCTTTTATTATAGTGACTTGTGTATGACATAAAAAGGCAAGTAAATCAGTATACATGTTGTGATACATTTTACACACCCGACCCATTGGTCATATAAGTCACTTGTATAACAAAACATATATCCAGTTCGTAATTTGTGAAATTTATGGTGGACATTTAAATATATTTTCGATTTATGGCTGTAAGATTGAAACGACAATAATAATTCGAAATTCATATATCAAAGTCAAAGTTCCTTTATGCACATACATATTATAATGAAAAAAAATGCTATAAATTATCATACAGTGTTAACAGTATAGCATATAACTATCTCTATGACTTGACTATTTGAGTTTACCGTCGCTTCGACAGTATTTCAGTCATATAGCGACGTCCAGCTAATTACAGGTGGAGGAAGACCCCGAATGCACAGGGGCATCCGGGTAGAACTGCCGACCTACCGCAAGCCAGCTGGAAGGCTTCCTCACATGAAAATCCAAATGACCCTGCCGGGTTTCGAACCCACTCGTTGAGGGGCTGAGGGAGTGTTTAAAGTTAGCGACTTTACCTTCTCGGTCACGGAGGCCCCATTTCGATACGATAATTTCAACTTCTGCTCAAATATAAAGAATTACTACGTACAAAATAAGCTTTTAAAATAAACTTAGCAACTGGGCGAGCGTGGTTATTTAACAATATATTAAGAGTTTCCTGTTGACTCAGATTTAAAGAGGCTGTATTATATGCATCAGCACAGATTCTTTTAAAGACCGGTATTTTTTCATTATAGAAAAATAACTGGCATGTTCACGATATAAAACCAAACTGTCCAATATTTTTGTCTTTCTCGATTTGGCGACAGGGAAATATAATGACTCAAAACTGTTTTAAAATGAGTATATAAGGAAACTAGCTGACTCCCTCGGAGCTTCATTTTTCAGGGTTCAACTTTGTTTAAAGTAGTCATGACCATTACCATGACAGAAGACCCTTAGACATTTGGCCTACCACAGAAGGGCCTCGTTTTTTAAGGGATCAATTACATGTTGGAAATTTCGGTAGACGTTCAACAGGTTATCGTTTATGGGGTAAAACATTAAATTCTGACCACTTCTTTTAGAAAGAAAATTTTCTTAAAATCATATTTTCCTTTACGTCAAATACCTATGCTTCCTTATATCAGTGAGAACAAAAAGTTAAATGGATTTTTTCTCTAAATGATATATTCTTAGTTCTCTTAATACATGTGTATATTTTAGATAGATTGTTTACGAAGTCAAAAAACAACGTAACGCCATGCCATAACACCATCTTCTTATCAGCAGCCCAGCATGTGTTTACTTTGCCTTTATGTATTAGTTGGTACCAGTTTGTCCAATCTCATTAAAATCATATCCTAATTTGCACTCCTCTACTATCCGCGATTAGGATCTGACAACATCGCATTAGGGGTCACGTCAGATTGGCCTTTTAAGTAATTTACATGTATATGCATAAACAAGTACTCGGTTTTAAACTAATTAAATGGCGCGTTTCTAACTGACTTCAGTAAAACTTTTGTCACAGGGTGAGAAAAATGTGCAGCTTGACTGGGACTCGAACCCGGGGCCTTTTGCTTACAGGGCGAATGCTCTCGCTCTACCGAATTAGCTACCCGGCGGCTTAGACATCTTTTTACCCTATTGTGAGATTGGTGCGGTTACACGGTGCATAACCATATCGGCGGGCTCTCTGCGGAAATCGCTATATCGGCAGGCTCTCTGCGTTCGCACCGGTCATTCTCTGCCATAAACACTAGCAAACGCTGGACGGAAGGGAAAGAAACAGACCAATGGTCTCTTTTCAAAGGCGAATTGCTCAATATTAAGTATTGCACGGAATATTAGAATATCTTAGCTACGTAAATGCGTGTAAACTTTTCAATTATCAGCGACTGCGACCTGAAACTCGGCCGAACAGTTTAGTGATGTACCAACATAAACACAACCTCGGCACTTTCTACAGACTTCAGCAGGTTATTGCTTTGATTATGTCTATAATATGACCATCGAATGTATTCTTTTAAGTATATTCTTCAAGAAGATACCGATAAACTTGCCGATTTTAATGTAAATTTCTTGAAACACCCCTACTTTCTGTACGTTTTGTCGTTGCACCGGAGGTCTCTCTGCACATCACTTTTTGAAGCACAGGCAGACTCTCTGCAATTACCACAGGCAGGCTCTCTGCATTTTGCCAGCGATTGTTTTTTTTTTTCGGCGTAGCTGTATAATTTCGATTTCAACTCGCATCTTAAACCAATCAAATGTACGCTAACAGCGGTAAATAATTCTAAGCTGAATAAAAGGACTCCTGTTATTGGTTAACGCATCGTTATGGACTATAAAATTACTGTAAATAAGGGGTGTAGCTTGTATATATCATTCAGCTTGGTGTTATTACTTTTCTTTTTGATGTAAACATGAAAGTGATTTCAGTCAGTTAAATACAATCCTTTTCCATCAATTGAGGAATGCTACTTTGTGAAAATGATTTAAAACAACAAAAAAGAATCCACCGTGTTATGACATGAAACCCCTTAATTACTATGTATATTGAATTCTTCCAGCCTGCCGAGATGCTCTCATTGAAAATTAATTCGCCAAAACCAAAACTAATAACGCTTTTATATCATAATTGTCATATGCAATAATGATATGAACAAATATCAAACAAGCCTATTTACAGATATAATTTTTTGTATTACCGTCTATAAATAAGTATATTTCATAGGAAAAATACTGAACTATTTCTAGAGCGTACTAAATTTGTTGTGCGTCGGTCTTTCGCGCGCTTTTCCTCGGAATGTTCTAGAAGACTGGAAATCTCGTTTTTCTTTCATCCTACGCCGAATATCTTTTTTAAAGATATTTCTTGTTAAAGCATACTGCTAGCGTACTTTGTGTTTTATTCTTGTGAAATAACAACAGTTTCATGCTCTTGCCCTTCCAGTGTTTTTTTCACTGTTGGGGGAAAGGAGTCCGGGCCCAAGGGGGGGAGGGCTTAAAAGGGGGATGGTCTGTTTCTTTTCCCTTCCGTCCAGCGTTTGCTAGTGTTTATGGCAGCCAATGACCGGTGCGAACGCAGAGAGCCTGCCGATATAGCAATTTCCGCAGAGAGCCCGCAGATATCATTATGCACCGTGGGTTACTTCCCCCTGATATACCGAACGATTCTGTAGCTGCCGATTTGATTGGCTTATACAAAGGTCAATCTGAGACGACCTTCTATACGATGTGGTCAGATCCAGTTAGCATACTGAATCTGAGTTAAATGAGATTGCAGTTGGCCCATCCTTTCCATACTCTCCCCATTAGGAGAGGGAGGGTGCAATCGACATGAACACAACATACATGTAATTTCTAACATGACTACATTTTTTAAGGGGAAGACATTCTTTCAGCATATCTCCAAACTGAATCACGGTGATAATATAAATGATAATAGTTCTTTACAAGAGTGATGATCTTGATAAACATCTCTAGTAATCACATATATCTAAAAGTAAATATATTTTATTTATCAAAACAGTAGATTTTAGCTACATTTGTTT
>CM037780.1:31609267-31659267 GCA_021229015.1 Solen grandis | reverse complement strand
ATGCCGGGATCCTAAACCTAAAACAATATCAGATTAGAACAGTAGGTGTTTTATTGAGTGCATTGCCCCCATCCACCCCCTTTCTACAAATTGTATGAAAATTGAATATAGAAAGATATGTATTTTAAACAAAAGAGAAAAAAATATCAAACAACAAATGCACTCGCGCGTAGACGTTTGACTGGAAAAGATTTTGAATAATAATATAAAAATAATGGCAGGATTGGATTCTATCTCGCTGATTTGTGCACTATGGATGCAAAATTTGACAACTGATTGTATACTTAGAGCTACCTGTTTCCTAGGCCACCACATTCCAGGTTTGGAATTATTGTAGTATATTTTTATACATCATTTATGTCATAATGTATTAACTGCTATAGACATGCACAAACCTCACATGGTCATTATCGAATTTGAGAGTTACGTTATTTGTGTTTTGTTATGTTACGTTATGATATGTGTGTTATGTTATATATGTTATGTATGTTATGCTATGTAGGTTATGTATGTCATGAGAGCCAGCAAGCAAACGCGCCAGAATGACACATACCTTATTTGTGGCTGTGGTATAAATACCAACAAGAAAGGTTTTGACGCAAGCGTCAAAGAATCGGGCCCGAGAACTATTGTTGTTGGTGTGATTCTCCGTCATTGCGGGAAAATGATGTAATTTCCATTTCGTTGCTCTACTGATATTTGCTTCTTTACTTCACACAGAAATTCATTGGGAACCAGCATGTAAAAAGACTGCATTTTGAGATGTTTGAGCAGATTGCTTGCAACGCTGTTCTATGGAAGCACATATTTTGAATCGGACAACAATTTGGGGCTATATTTAGACATATATTATTTATAGATTTCACACTTTGTTTCTACTCAAAGAAACAGTTCCAAATTTTGTTTTCTGTATTATCACTAAAAAGTGATACTTTTCATGTTCATTTCAGTACGATTACGTTTTGGAAGGCGAAACTGAATTAAATGTGTTGATAAAACGTGTTTCTTGAGTACGCGAACGAAAAAATCGCACCTCTTTCGGAGATATTTTGAAACATGACTGGCTGAAATTTCCAGCGATAGACAACAATATATAGATAAAATTTCTTCTGTTTGTAACTGCAGTGGATAAAATAGCCAAGCTTCATCGCCATACTGTAAGGAAACGGCGTTGAAAAGGGGTGTGAGTTCGAGTCACAGCAGGAGAACAAACTTTTCTGTTTGTAAAAAGAATTAAAAGAAAAGTTTGTTCGCCGGCTGTGACTCGAACCCACACCCACTTTTTATCTATAGTTTATAATGAATTATCTTTAATTTACCTATATAGAAATGAAAAAATACATAAATAATGAAAGTTTGTTGTTTTAGATTCATATAATCTTGTAAACTGTGGGCAAGAGAAATGGGTAGAGTAAGAGTGGCGATATGCTTATTGTTTGAAATCCATTGAGAGAAATGATGTGTTCATCTTTTTTAACGACTTTTTTAAGGACCGTTTTCGGGCAAAGTTAAAGCGGATTTATAACATTGGGTTTATTGTCGTCGCTTGAAAATTTGATCCTCGTTTACTGAAGTTACATTGATAAACAAAAGAAATGCGACATCAACATATTAAAAACCCTGTTCTCTCAGCTTTGATTAACTCATAAGAGTAAAATAAAATCCAATACTTTTTCTCATTTTTTTTTTCTGGCAAGATGTTATTTCTTAATGCATGATAATAGAATGCGTGTGCTTTGTATCGAATGATTTAATCGCTGATACACAGATTTTGTTCGATATTCTTCCTGTAATGCAATATATATATATTTAATTTTTATATCAATTGTCGTGATGCATGCAATACTTTTAATTTGCTATGCATGCATGACCTGTAAAAGGAGGGAACTTACATAGGCATTTAGTTTGTTGTTCAATCCTATTTATTGTTGAATAAAATATGTATTAAATTAAATGACGTTCGAACCTAGAGGTTTTCGTCCTGGCTTCGTACTTCGTGGAAGTGATTTCTGCATAATTACTATCTGGTAAATCAAAATATTGACTGATAAAAAAAATCCGTTACTCGTAACAAAGAGTATCTCTGCTTTTAGATCATGTCTTATAGTTGTTAAGTACGATTATGTTTAATATTTGTCCTCTTCATCTGGTAAAATGGCTGTATGGTTTGAGCGTTAATAGTTCCGAAAATATATGATTGGTAAAATATAACAAAGCCAATCTTAAGAGGTCCCGGCGATGTATAGATTTCTTCTCGGGATATGAGTCCGGCCTTGTCTATGGATATCCCGGGTGACGCTCTCACCGAGCCTGTCATGGGGAATCACCCTTTGTTTAAAGTCCCCTATATGCCCGTCCAAATGTGGGAAAACACATTGATAGATTTCATTTTTAATTAAAGTAGTACTGGTAGTGTCTCAAGAATAAGAAAACTAATAGCTATTGTTTTATTAGTAAATAGAACACTCATCTTTCAAGTAGAGATATAATTTTTAACAGTTTTTGCAGCAGCACTACTGATGTTGTTAGCATAGTGTTACAATAAATAGAGAAAGTAGTTTTAGAAGCGACATGTGTTGTTATGAGTTTTAATGCTACGAGTAGATACATCTGTTCATTACTGAAACAGATATACATTAGTTTCAACAGTAGAGACGAGACAGTTGTTATTTTGGTAGCAGAAGTAGTAGTTGTTTGTTTGCTTGGGATGAACGTCCTTGCGATCATAGCAATTTTCAGTATAATGGGGGACTTTAGCCTACATGAGAGATATATAGTGCTGCCTCACTCCGACATTACGCCGTAATAAATAAGTGGTTTGATACCACACAAAGTCCAATTATCCTAACACTAGGTCAACCAGTCCTGGAACTCGCTTAAATGTGCTGGGAGCCAAGCGAAATGGGGATATACCAGTATGTACCATTATAACCACTGTGGTATGTCGTAACCCGAGGATCGAATCCACGACCCCGGTTACAGAACGGATGCTCCGCTCTAACCACTCCGTCACTCAGTTGGACCGTTTTTCGTTGAAGTAGAAACAGTATATTTGTAGCTGTAATTAATTCGGCTGTGAATACTGTACAATGTATTATTATTGTTTTCCGTAAACCTGAAATAATATCATTGAAAAATAAACTTGGTCAAGCCCAATGCTACGGTGTCATGGTATTTTCTTATATTGCGTTGCGACGATATAAAAAATATCTTCCATGCCTGTTTTAAGCGATTTTAAGAACATAAAGGTGGCCGTTTTATTTTATAACCGTGCTCTCCCACCAAACGTTTTCCTAGTGCACCGCAGCAGGAAGTTTTCTAGTTCGACACGGTTAACATCTATTGCATTTTTATTTTTAGATATCGCATACCCTACACTGGTGTTATAGAGATTATGATTTGTTTTTGTCCTAAAAGTATTCAACATTGGTTACCGCGCATACTGGATTATGAAATTATGTTAGATGTTTTTCAATCCGGCAATGATTGCCAAATCAAAGAAATACACATATACTTTATCGTATACGCCCGGTGTAACGAAGTAAAGTGACTCCCATAGAATAATGACCCCCGGACATAATTTTTCAGAAAAAGTGACTCCTTTTTATAAAATACTGACCCCCCCCCCCCCCTCCTTTAAGAATAATAACTCCCTCGATGATATCTGAAGAATATAGACCTCCGGTCATTATTCTTCAGAGAAAATGATCCCCTTTCTATGAAATGATAACTTTGAAATAAATTACCTCGATGATATCTATAAGTTACTGACTCGGGTCATCATTCTTCTCCTGCAGCGATATGTATCAGATATTGATCCTGGTCATTATTCTTCAGAAATTGCGACCCCCGGCCCCCTTTGACGATATGTATCAGATATTGGCCCGGGTCATTTTTCTTTGGAAAAAGTGCCCCCCCCCCCCCCCCCATAATATGTATAAGATATCGACCCCGGCCATTATTCTTCAGAAAATGTGACCACCCTTCATGATATATATATAGTCGAATTTGGAATCAGTGACTAACCAGAAGAATGTGCTTCCGTGGTATCATAAATAAGAGCTCGCTCGACTTCTCATAAAGTCATTATGTATAATATCAGCCATCTCAAGAGTGAAAATGTGCCAAAATACGAGTATAGTCAATCTGGCTTAACAAAGATTTGGTGTACACTTTCAAAAGTAACAAAACATAAGGATTGGTTGAAATAATACTCATTGTTCTTAGTATCACGTTTAAGTGTCTAATAAGTCTTTCATTTTAAGGACTGACCAATGCAAGAAAGCAACTACAAAAACGATACACACAATCTCTCTTTTCTCTCCTTTCATGTACACATAGGAGATTTTAAAAATTAATACCTTTTTTTATAAATATTTTAATATACAATATTTTTTCCTACCAATCTCTTTATCCAAACAAATAAAAAAATAATTTTATTAATTAAAAACCAGGTTAAAAACGAAAATAGCGTTACCCAAAGGGCATTTAAATGCTTATATCTAAAGAAACATTGATTTTTGTAAATTAGGGTATGAATATTATTTGAAGCACGATCCTGTGCCATTCTAATAGAGATTAAATTTTAAAGATTTGCCTAGGATTCATAAAGTTTTAGGGCGAAAACAAAACGACATTAACATATTTTTGCCGACTTTTGCAGTTTTCTAGAGGTATAACTATTCATATCTTAAAAGTGATAAAAGATACATCCATAATTAAAGCATGTGAAATTTAGAGAATTTGAAGACCTTTCTAACGGTACCTAGGATTTTGAAATTGGACATCATATAATGAAGTTACAAAAAAAAGAAGAATTTAGACGATTCATTCATGCACTTTTGCAGTGGTCCTTTAGTTATCTATACATAAAAAGCCGTTACAGATAGGTGAAAATAATAAGAAAGTGAAAAACATTGTAATTGATATTGTAAGAGCTTTCTTACGATACCTAGTTTAATAATATGCCCTTATTATGATAAGGCGCTTGTCCATCTGTCCGTCCGTTAACTATATCAATGTCCGCTCAATAACTTTATAACTAATATGTGTGCTGTCTTCATACTTAGATGAGAGGTTGACATGGATAGTGGATGATCACTATTAATTTGGAGGTCATTACGTCAAAGGTCAAGGTCACATTGACACTTAGTGTAAAATCTTTGTCCGCATAATAAATTGAGAAGGAATAAGCATAGGTTTTTAGTTCACCTGAGCACAACGTGCTCATGGTGAGCTATTGTGATCGCCTTGTGATCATTGTGACAACGTCTCCCCCTAAACCGCTGAATGGATTTTGACCAAATTTCACAAGAATCATCTTTATGATATCCTCTATCAAAGTTGTTCAAATTATTTTGATTGGTTGAAAAAGTAGGTCACAGGAGCTAAAAATAGATTTTAAAAATGCAAACTTTGAAAATCTTCTTTTGCAAAAGACAAGGCCTAGAGCTTAGATATTTGGTGTGTACCTATTGTCTAGTGAACCTCTACCAAGTTTGTTCAAATCATGACCCTGGGGTCAAAATTGACCCATTCCCCAATGGTCACTTAATTTTACATAGGCTTATATAGGAAAAAAGGAGAAAAAAAGAAAAATCTTCTTCTCAGAAACCACAAGGCCTGGAGTTTAGATATGTTTTATGTAACATGGCCTTATGAGTATCTACCAGATTTGTTTAAATCATGGCACTTGGGTCAAAATTGGCCCCGCCCCAGGGGTCACTTGATTTTACATAGGCTAAAATAGGAAAATCTAGAACAAATCTTCTTGTCAGAAACCACAAGGCCTTGAGTTTAGATATTTGGTTTGTTACTTGGCCATATAGACATTTACCAAGTTTGTTCAAATCATGTCTCTTGGGTCAATATTGGCCCTGCCCCAGGGGTCACTTGATTTTACATAAACTTAAATAGGGGAGTATTTTAAAGATTTCTTGTCAGAAACCACAAGATCATGGGTTTGAATATTTGGTTTGTAACATGGCCCTGTGGACCAAAACCAAGTTTTCAAATCATGGTTCTTGGGTCAAAATTGGTCCCACTCTAGGGGTCAATTGATTTTATAGCTATAACCATCAAAATTTGGACCACATTTACAGTTTTTGTGTTGAATTACGATTATTTTGCTTTATTTTTGCATGGGAAGCATTCACGGAGCTTCCGCGAAATATTTTTTCCGAGGAACCCCCTAGCCTTCGGTGATGTCTCGAAGACTCGGCGACCTTTCTGTGACACATTCCAGATCTTGTGATAGAATCTCAGAATATTCGCAAAAAAAAAAAAAAAAAAAAAAGAAGATAAACGCACTCTAAAATTTGTTGCTTTTTTGGTCAACTTTTTTTGAGACGGTCAAAAAGGCCATGGGACATTGCTGGGGGCATCCTTATAAATCCCCCGAAATTCTACCCTTGATTTTGTCCATCACCAAATTCTCATAATCTCCATAATCTTCCCCGAGGCATCTAGGATAGTTCGATACAACGATGCATTCCCTAATCTACGGGGATATTCCCCGATGATGCTTCAAATTCAGTGAAGCTCCGGGACACCTTCCCCGATCATCGGAAAAATTTCACGAGCATCGGGAGCCATCCCCGATAATACAAGGCCATTGTACCATAGCCGAAACATCAGTCAAACGTTTCAACGGACCAATCCCGAAGCTTCTCATGGGACTGCTCCGTCTTTTTGGCTCAAACATCTGATGCCATCGGGAGAAAATTTGTGTATTTCTATATCGCCGATGATTTTTCTCCAGTGGGACCTAGGCATTAGGTCCATGGTCTTTAAGTTTAAAAGAAAAAAAAATAATAAAATAAAATTCACTTTTATCCCCAGATACCCTTCAGAATGCATCTCCGTCACACGTCACACTAAAAATTTTGTCCGGGGGAGCATGTCCCCGGCCCCCCCCCCCCCGAACTCACGTCACATTCAGACTTTGCCCCCCCCGTACGAAAATTCTGGATCCGGGCAGAAAAAGGGTTTAAACGGGTTTATAACATTAGGTTTATTGGCATCCGCTTGAAAATTTGATGCTCGATTATTAAATTTACTTTCATAAACAAACAACAACAAAAAAAGCTACACCATAACATATAATTAAAACCCCTGTTTCTCTCCTTAGTGCTATCAGCACTTTCATACTAAATGCGAAGCCGTCAATGATTTAGTGGAATAGACCCGGGTATGACTAAAACACGAAAGGAACGAAAGGAACTGTCATGTTAATAGTCATGTTTTTATTGTGGATTGTTAAAATACTAAATGATATTTATAAAATTCGTAAACTTTAAGTATTGTTCATTTTTTGTTAATATATAATTATAAGACATGTATGCGGCATCCTTTCGTTCGCTTCAAATACATGTTTATCTGAATACAACAAAAGAATAAAAATTTATTCGGTTAAGACTAAATTAGCTGTTGTTATTATTAAATACGATTTATATTACAAAAAAGATCTTATATGTAACACTTGACACCATACTTATGGGGAAAACAAGTTATTTATATTTTCCATTTTCCTTTCGCGGCCCCGGTGAAACGGGCGGGCCTAAATTGCGGATCCACGGGGCCTGGGTTTAGAAAATGCTATATATATTAGTGATTAAATAATTTTAATACTACCTCCAATAATATTTAAAGTATGATATTGTAATAAAATATTTATTTTTTTCCAAATATTTAATTTTGGCATATATTAGTGATTTAATGATTTAAGGAGCGAAAGGAACTATCGTAACACTTCTGGAACATACTGTACTGTAGGGAAGACTCAAAAATAACATTTTATCATCGAATTTTATTAAACGTGATGGCTTTTCATATTTCATAGATCAAAAACTAAAGTATTACATTTTTGTTGTGATAAAAAATCACTTTCATGTTTTTTGTTAGTTCCTTTCATTCCTTTCGTTCCTTTCGTGTTTTAGTCATACCGGACCCGGGTAACTCTTCAACAAGAAATCCACAAATAATGGTAAACGTATTTTTGAAGTTTTGATTACGAAATGGCCCACAAACAGAACGCAGAGTAAATTGAATGTAAGATTGACTATTTTAATGAAATAAATCCTGTAATTTTATTCGCTAAACATCTCTTTTATTGTAGATATGCTCATATGTAACACTCCATTTTGATTTGATAATGTAAAGTTAACGCATATCCTGGAGTACACAGATCTCGCTACAGTGCCAGTGGTACGTGACACTGACTGTCAGTATCCCCGGATATAGCCCTCTGTAACTATGAAAAATTCCTGAATGCATCAATATCTTCTCTCTAAATGTAATACATTGTCATTGGTAAGTGAAAAGAATGCTCTTGAAATTCATATCATTAAGATGAAATATTTTTAATATGTTGTTGTTGTATTGGGGTTTACCGTCGCTGCGATAGTATTTCAATCATATAGCGACGTCCAGCTAATTACAGGTGGAGGAAGACCCCGAGTACACAGAGGTACCCTGGTAGAACCACCGACCTACCGCAAGCCAGCTGGAAGGCTTCCTCACATGAAAAATCCGAAGTCCCTACCGGGATTCGAACCCACAGCGGTGAGGGGCTGAGAGATTTGTAGTCCACGACTGTAACCGCTCGGCCACGGCGGCCCCCTTTTTAATATGTATGAGTACACAAAAAATAAATGTACAGTAGCCTAAAGAAAAAAGGTATGGTTCATTGTTTAACAAAATAAACAGCGTAAGTTTCTGGTTATAAAGTTATTACCTTTGAATTTATCAAAATATCATTTTCATATTTAAAATGGTTAAAGCTGATCAATTTGATATAGATTTCTGTAATATAGACTGAAAAATAAAATCACCATAATGATTTTAAAACAGCAGGTAATCTAAACTTTCAGCCTGCATTAACTGATACCTTTAAAGATGGCTACCAAAAAGAGCCTTATCAGTGCCTATGACATCACACGGGAACTATGTATTACTGAACATGCTTGTGTTACTGAACACCAGGGTTTGACATTAAGGCCCGACCAAACAACATTCACTAGTAGATTGATGGTCCGGTCCCGCTAATTCCTAGGCTAACATGACCAACTGGTCATGTTCTAAATTGGTCAAAGTTCGCAGAAACTTTATCTATTGACACATCAAAAGCACAAAATAACTGTAATGGCCAAACTATTGACACTTGTTGAAACAGTTTGTGTGCAATATTTAGTGGCATTTTCAGTAACAACCTTGACACGCGTTCACTCATTGGTTTGTGTTTTCAGAACAAGGCCCCCCCCCCCCATGCATTTGCCAAGTTCAATGTCATAATACTAACCTAAGAATGCTAATTTCTTCATCTAACTTTTCACTTTATGTTTACAAAATCTTCGTATTATAATGAATGAAATTTAATTTTAAAATGCAAGAGATGCAAGTTAATGCATGAACACTAATCATTGTATTATGCTGGGATCCCATGTATAACGACAATAGACCTTTTTACGATTTGTTTTCCGCAATGTGCAGCCGATAAAATGTCAAATAGTCTTTTCATCTGACAAAAAAGACAATGTCAGTAATGAAAGAAAATGTAAAGAGGAATCAAAGAAACTGTATAAATAGATGACAGGAAACAGATCGTATTGCTTTAAATGGAATTGCTTGAAAATCATTAAACAATAGACATTATCCGGAACTCGCATATATGGGGATTTCCATGTAAGAATAATCAAGGTGTTCATGCAATGTTAATGAAAAGCATGTAACACAAGAGTAATTCTAGTATAAGCTTTGTAGATCTTTATTCATTTCTAAAGGTAAACATAAAAAACAACAACAAAAAACAACAACAATAAACACTGTTTGGTATTCCGAAGGAAGTATATTGGTCTAAGTATGACACGTATGTGTTCTAGTTCTACACTTCGGTCTAGTTAAGTTTAGGTCAGGTCTAGTAGGTTTCAAACTGGTCCAGCTCTCATAAAAGTTAAATGTCGAACCCTGAACACATTTTTATTTCCATCATAACATTTTCCAACTTTCTTAAAATAAAGTCATAACGCCATGAAAATGACGCCATTTCCTTTCCTGGTTTATCCGATATATTTCAGTTGTGACCTTTAACGAAGCAGACAGTTTTCAATACCAAAGTATTACAATGCATGACAGTAAGTTCCCTCGAACCTGTTATTGAATTTTAGTTGCGTGACGTCATAAGACTGTATAGTCACATGTTGCAGGAAAACCACGTGTTTGGTGTTATTTTAAACCTAAGTCCATGTACTTTATTATGGTAAACAACCCTATAATCACTTATATATGTTTAAAATATGTTATTTGCATGTTTTGAATTACTTAAGGGTGAATTTCATCATGCGTATATTACCAAACATTTTCTTTCCAGAATGCCCTAAAACAGCACAGTTATCATCTATAACGTTATTAGTTAGAATGTTATGTAGATTTATATTATTAAAGTTAACTGACGAAGGTCACCTTACCATTTTTGTGACAACAGATTCGATCTTGGGTGAAGGGTTTCGTGCCTAATCCTCTAGAGTTCTGAACAGACATATAATTTGGTAAATATGGGGCAATTAGGTACTATATTAAGCAAAATAACTACATGTATGATGGTAAGAAATAAAATAATATATTTTGCAACAATCTTCAGGAAGAAATGGTTGGCAGTGTTCAATAATTGATACATGTGTGTTTGGCATTACACTCATCTGGTCGGTAATACAAGCAGTCAGGTCCTACAAATAAAACATTATATCTCAGCATAAAATGTGCCAAGATAGGTATTTCTTTTATGTAAATGATGATGAAAGGCCATATTTATCTGTGTTGAACAGCGTGTAAGATGCATGTATAACTGAATACTATTTATTTCAGCTTAAGTGTTTGGTAATACCCGCACCCGCTGTACCCAATCCTAGGCTATCCTAGGTGTCGTGTCATAAAGGCCCAAAACCAGAAAGGCCAATACCAAAAAGGCCCTGTCCAGAAAGGACAACTTTTAAATTGTATCAGAAAGGCCTGAAATATTGGGTCAAGAAAGCCCACTTGTAAGTAGATATACATATATAGGTTTTAATGTTATTAATACAATAGATTTCAGTTAATAGATCTACTGAGATTTATTTTACGGTATGCTTTTTAGCACACCTGAGTGATCACCTTTTGTCTGTCGTCCGTCTAGTGTGCATCTGACGTCAACAATTTTCTTTAAACAACATCTCCTCCTTAACAGCTGGGCCAATTTTTATGAAATTTACAGGAATGTTCCTTGGGTGAGGCCCTTTCAAAGTTGTTCAAATTATTTCATTCCATGCAGAAATATGGTTGCCATGGCAACAGAAAGAACAAAAATATGAAAATTTTGAAAATCTTCTCCTCCAAAACTACTGGCCAGATTTCAAAGTTAATTGGCACAGATGTTCCTTGGGTCACTTTCTACCAAGATTGTTCAAATTATTTTGATCATTTGAAAAACATGGCAGCCAGGGGGCGGAGCCTGTATTCCTTATATGAATATATTACAAATTTGAAAAATCTTCTAGGCCAAAAATACTGGCTGGATTTCAAAGTTATTTGGCTTAGATGTACCTTGGGCCACTCTCTACAAAGATTGCTCAAATTATTTGGATCCGTTGAAAAACATGGCCGCCAGGGGACTAAGCCCATTTTCCTTATATGTAAATAGTACAAATTTGATAATTCGTTTTGTCCAAAAGTACTCACTTGTTTATGGCTGGCAGAGGGCAGAGCCCATTTTTCACAATATCATAAGATATTTACTGTTTCTTTTCCTCCCACTAATACCTTGTTCTCAGGTGAGTGTTCCAGGGCCATTATGGCCCTCTTGTTAATTTTATGTTTAAACACAAAGCTACATTACATCTCTGGTTTAAAAAATTAGTCTGTATGTTGCAACATGATTTTACTAGAGCTGGGTATGACCAGCTAAAAAGTACCACGATATTGTAGGCCCGATACAATACAGTATCACGATACTTGATAATATATAAATAATGTCTTTCTGACATGGCTAATGGATTTCTTATTTCTCAAACTAATAGATTTCTGCTGTAAATTAGATTCCCGCATCCATGTTTCTATGATGATTAGGCACATGGAAAAATAATAGAAAAATGCATTTTTAAGTTAATTTTTATTTTAAAAAATCTTATTTTATTTCGAAATCTTGTCAATCTAGTCAACAAAAGGCAACAACGGCTTACGGAAATTGACACTTTATGCTTGAGATATAAGCGCCAGGCCAAAAGGCATATACAGTTTCGATGCACCAATGAAATCGACCCAGCTCTAGATTTTACTGTGTTTTTTTTTTTTCCTGCCATTATCATATGGATTTCTATAACCATTACAGAGTAAACGAAGCAAAGTGGGAAAAAAAAAGGTTTGTTTCTGGTTACCTGACTGACCCATTATTTTACCCTATGACCCATTTTTTTTTTTCAAGGCTGAGACAAAAAAAAAATTATATTGCCTTGTCTTCGTTTAAACAGGTTACTAGCAATAACTTTAGAGACAGCTGTGTACATGTACCAACAACCAAGTTCTCATTTGAGCTGAATGGACTAATGTTTAGTACAAACTAGAAAGATTTTTTTTCTGTAAAGCTGTCTGAAATTGTGAATACAGTAAAAGGTAAATTGGCATGTAGCATGTTACATTAGCAGACTGACAGACCCATGTTTTTTTTCCAAGCCTGTAACCAGAAACAAGACTATTTTTTTTTTTTTTTTTACACCTAATAAAATATATCATATTCCATTATTTTTAATTTAATTTTTTTTCTCCAAATATTTTCAATCAGGCCTTTATATTGTCAAAATTAACTACATGAAAAATGACTGATGTAAATGATGTGTTTACGTTAACCTATGTCAGACTGCAAATATACTCCTCTCAGAGTGAGGCAATCACTAAAGCTGATGAACCTTTTCAGTAATTCATATGCAGGTCAAGATATTATTCATCATAAATATTATCAAGAAATAAAATTATATTGTATAAATATTAGATAATTAACTATTAAATAATCATGTAAATGATAAATGGGCATTTTATGGTCTGATTCTTTCTGGTCCAGGCTGTCCCAGTCTTGGGCCTTTTCAGTACCAGGCTTTTCTGTGGTTTCGAGCCTTTCTGACCCTAATTCATCCTATATAATATTATGTCATCCCTTTGTTTTATTTCTTTCTGGGGCTTTGCCCCAACAAAAAATATCAGAAGGCGATGGAATGATTCAATAGGACTATGGTACGTTTTACTATGACTCTGAAGCTTAATCAGTCCTATGTATTATGACACTGATAAAAAAGTCATAGAGTTGTATTTATATTTTTAAATGTTTTGATTGTTGTCGATACAAAATTTAAACATACAGACACAGAAATAAAACTGTAAACGATCGCATGTGTTACCCATGAAGTTAACTCAATGCGTCAACTGCAGAATGATGTCCTTAATGCACTGTCCCCGTTGGCCGAGTGGTTAAAGCGTCCACCTCGGGAGCGGGAGGTCATTGGTTCATCATCCCCGGTGTCATAAAAAATAGTACTGGTATAGCTCCCTTGCTTTTGATGCTCAGCACTTAAGGGTGTGGTATCATGCCACATGTCAACAGCGTGATACTGCAGTGTGGCAGTACTATATCTGTCTCAAGTAGACATTGTCTCCAAATGACTGATATACTGTTTGAGGGACATTAAACCCAACTTACAAACAAACAAACAAACATACATGTCCTGAATACTGTTTGAACAAATTCATTGAGATGATAACGAAATCAGCCGAAAACAACATCCCAAAGTGTAATTTAGTGGACGTTCGAAAGCACAGAAATCCTTTTGTAAACAGGCAAGCAGTGAATGCTATCAAAAGAAAACAAACAAAAATAGACTTAATATCAGCAATGTAAGAATCATATCACTTTATACAACAACTATTATTTCTTTGTCCTAATGCCACCCAACTTAGAACAAATTCATAAGAGCTATATATAACCAGAATGGTTCTGCACTGAAATAAGATGTTCTGAAGGGTCGTTGACGAATGGAATAAATTACCAGAGCAAATAGTTTCGGTGCCATCTATTACATGTAATTTTTTTAAGAACAGACTTAACAAAAACTTGGTTGGGGGACCTGAAAAAATTAGTCCAAATTGCCTAATTAATGCTAACCAATAAACTCAGAGTCATTAAGTGGTTATGAGGACTGATCTGAATCCTGGTTAATGACTGTTATGTGCAGTGATCTAGTGAAAAATTGTTAAAAAACTTTTGACCAAACAAGTTGGAAACAAGTATCAAACAACAGCAATATTTAAGTTTATTGGGATTTTTTCCATAAGAATTTTGGGGGAAAAAAACACCATAATTGGGCCAGACTATCTTACCCATATATTATATATAGTATAATGCAGTGAAAAAAGCCTTTGTAGTATACAGTAATTTAGCATCTTATTTCTTATCTCATATAAAAAAAAATATCCTGATGCATTGGCATATAGACCTAATTTAGACAGCATTTTCCAGGAGCTGTCAGATCAAGGTCTCCTCTGTTTGCTCATACAATTTGTACCTCAAACTGTATATATAATAAAATAATGTAGATATATTACAAATACGTTTTATCAATAATGAATAAAGTGTTTAAAAACTAAATTAGTTTTAATTATACAGCACATTCCTTAAAATAATTGATAGATTATTAGAATAAGCAAAAAAAAAAAAAAACAATGCCGTACTTATCAAATAATCAATGTATACAGTAAAATTACATTTACAAAAAAAAAACAGGATAAAATTAAGTTGCTACAAATTAGAATAAATCTTATAGGTTAAATACTGATTTTTTTTTATCTGTGTGTGTGTTTAAGAATAACAGCACTATTTTTCATACTTATGGTCAGGAAGTTGGTAAATTTATCAGAGAGTCAAAGTACATGTAAGTGAAAAAAAAAAGCACAACAAAAAAAAAACACTGGGAATATGACCATGACTTAGAATATACCATTTTCAAAACACAGATACAGGAGTTTTTTGTGTGTTATATAGTTAATAACCTCAAGGTGTCAAAGTTTAGCTTGTAAAAATACTGGCCCTGCCCATTTCCTTGTTACTTAACTGCCATACCATCTGGCAAACATTGACACATGTTGACATGTGAAGTTCAAACACAAAGAGTGGTCACATTGGCCCCTGCTAACATTCAATAAACACAAGACAATCATTGGACTTCCAAGGGCAGTGATGCATTGAGAAAATGTGGAAAATCTGAGATTATTTTGTGTAATATATCGTGTAGAAGAAAATGTACCCAATTACATCAGTTTTGGAACCTCAAAATAGCTGAGCTGTGAAGTAAGTGGATCATGTTTTGTTGCATTGAATATTTGTTGACTATTACCTTCATTTGCAATTCATTTTACTGCTCCTGCAACAAATACTGCAGGCAATATGAATTAAAATTTCTGTTTTCATCTTAGCTGAAATAAAGCAACACTAGGACTACATAAAGCAAGAATTTTATGCTTTCTTTTATGAGATGAACCCTTTCCCTCATATATACTCATTTTGATGCCCTCAATAGGTATCACATAAAGCCTAAGGAGCAGCGAACAGCATAAAACCTGATCAGCCTGCGAGTTACTCGCAGGCTGATCTGGTTTTATGCTGTTCGCATAGGTCTTTTCATGGTGTCCTCTATGAGGGAAAGGGTTAAGTCATTGATACAATCTTTGCTGTATTTCCTCTATTCTTTTTTAAATTAATTGACTTCTTTTTTCCATATGATATTTAATACAATGTCATATACTAGTATATTATTCAGCTATATTCATTTCTGACTAATAACTAATATTTAAAAATATATTTGTGAGAATATGTTCCATATAAATATTTTTCATTTTTTTAAATGTTGATGATGACTACAGAATATTTTTTCATAATCAAAAAATGTATTTGGTTCCATCAGGAAAAACAACTTTTCTTTTCTGCATAATCACATATTTGGACCAGTGTATATAAAATTTCTTATTGCTTGTTCTATTATGCATATCAGGTGGAGGAAAATTGTTAAAACAAGCAATAATTAAAAAGTTTTTTTACAATAATGGGTCCAGGAATTCCGACGAAAGACAAGAGTCATGCATTTTTTACAAATGTGTAAAGAGTATCTTATCAAGGGGACATCTGTTTGTGATATCTCAGATTTGGTGCCCTTAGGGTTTGATGAGTGAAACACCTTTGTGCACTACTGTCAACTTGTTACATCACTGATGTATCACTTGGTAACTGATAACAAATGGAGTGTTATCAACTACTAAATGTTAGCTGCAGATTATAGATAGGATGTGAAGTAATTTACTGGTCTGCCTTATTCAGCCCATCATCAGAGTAAAACCAGAGAGGCTGAAAGCAGTCTTAATTGACTTTGAACAGTTAGTAATACAGTGCTCCCCTGTGATATTAAAAGCAGTCTAATTGAGTATGTAAGTATTTATGTGAACAACAGTATAATTAAATTCACTAGAACAACTTGTTTCAATCAAATAGATCTTCCTCAGGGTACATGATTGTGTATTTGATAGATTTGTATTATGACTATTTGGAATTATCACCAATGATAGCCTTTAGTTTGTTTGGTTGTTTTTGGGCAATAAGTTTCAAAAGTAGCTTTAGAAGTAAAGTTATTCTTAGCCAATTTTGAGTCAAAGGTTAATTACACCATAAAAAGTACAATCACAGGTCACTGTAATCAAAACTTGCAATCACCCCCCCCCCCCCCAAAAAAAAAAAAATAAAAAAAATTATATATATATATATATATATATATATATATATATATATATATATATATATATATATATATATATATATATATATATATATATATATATACTAGTACATGCATGAATTAAAATGGCCATGATTTTTTTGTTGGGTTTAAAGTTCCACCAGCAGTATTTCAGTCATTAATGTCCTCTTGAGACTACACTGTAGTATCATGACATAGACAGGTGGCATGATACTTGTAACACCCAGTCATGTTATCCTGACACCTGGAAATTCTTTATGTATATATGATGAGCACCAAGCAAGAAGCTACCAGTACCATTTTTAACAATCAAACCCCAACCTCCCACAGAAGTACAATATTTTGAACTTTGTAAAAGTCATGCATACATATCATTACAATCGTCATGTACACAGCCACTCATCTCTCACTGGCTTCGATTTTCTAGAAGCATGCCTGTATTTTAGTGTTTCAGGGACAATATGATTTTAGAGCAGGGTCTCTTAATACTTTATAGACCCTGATTCGAGTGAGCAATGAAATATGATAGATGCTTATTGTCATCTGATAATTATAAATGTCTTATTAGTCCCCTACCGGTGTTCACACCGGAGGGGACTATAGGTTTGCCCTCCGTCTGTCCGTCCGTCTGTCCGCTCAAATCTGGATCCCGCGATAACTTAATAACTAAGCAAGCTAACTTGATGAAACTTGGTATACCACTAGATGGCAATGTGTAGATTATGCATGTCATTTTATTTTTGTTCTTTGACTAAAATTGTGGTTGCTATGGTAACGGAAATAGTGAAAATATGGCAAAAATGGGATCCCGCGATAACTAAGCAAGCTGACTTGATGAAACTTGGTATATGACTAGATGGCAATGTGTAGATTATGCACGTCATTTTATTTTTGTTCTTCGACTAAAATTGTGGTTGCTATGGTAATGGAAATAGTGAAAATATGGCAAAAAATGGGATTGATTACCATATTGAGTCAAGGTGGAGCCGGTAGGGGACTTTATGTGTTGCATACAACACCAGTTACTTGTCTTTAAGAATTTTCTTGGGGAAAATAAATGGAGAATGGAGGTAAATTTTAGAAATTAGATTCTTTTTTTTTTATTGGCAATGAATCAAATAAACCGTCTACCCCATGAATGTTTGACTGGATATCAATAATAGTTTAACCCTTTCCCTCATATAGACTCATTTTGACGCACTCAATAGGTACCACATAAAGCCTGATCTGCAGAAAACCACACTTAAACCTTACCAAATTTAATTACAAAATCCTCATTTTCAGACCACTGAGGAGCAGCGAACAGCATAAAACATGATCACTCGCAGGCTGATCTGGTTTTATGCTGTTCGCATAGGTCTTTTCATGGTTTCCTCTATGAGGGAAAGGGTTTATGAATTGTGAATGGTATATTCAGCCATGTATATGCTAGAATCAATCTTCACATGCTACAATATTGTATGAGTTTTGCCAAGACATCAAAACGTATTTACACATATGAGGTATTTCACATAAAAGAAATGAATTCCTTTTTTATCTTTATGGTGTTGTAGAATAATAAGGAAATTATAAAAAAATTTAACAGATTTTTTAATACTGGCAGCATTAATGTCAATATCCCGGGTTATTTGTTAACAGTTATATGGTACCCAGATAGTAAATGACAACTTTTCTAAACTTATGAGATATCTATTGTAGAAAAGATAAATGTCTGTAGATGAGATTTCTTATCAGTTTAGCCCCAAGGGATAATGAATAGATCCTTATGAGATGCCATAGCATGAAATTAACAGAGGACGATTTTGTTCAGTTGACAAGTGATATATATATATATATATAATTTTACAGCGTGCTGTGTAATACTATTACCAGCTTGTTTTTCAAGTGAGAAGAATGGTAGGTAAAAGTTAACTTATTATTTTGGTAGTGTTTGGTCTGTTACTTTATGACATGTATTATATATGTACATGTATCAATTTTTAGGTTACCCAAAATCATGTTAAACATAAACTGATTACCCTTATACAAAATTTGTTTGTTTGTAACCTATATTGTAGTGGATAAGTTGCTCCAGTTAGTTTTATTTTGACCCATTTATTTATTATTATCTTTTTAATTTTAATCTTTAAGTCTCTAAATACATTGCAAAAACACTGCAGCCATGACAATTACCTAAGTTGTAAATAATGGTACTGATATACATAGCTGCCTTGCTTGACGCTCAGCATATAAGGGTAGTTCCAGGACTGCTTGCCCGGTGTCAGGCTAATGTGACTGGGTGTGGTATCATGCCACATGTCTATGGCGTGATACTGCAGTGTGGCAGCACTATATCTGTCTCAAGTAGACATAGTCACTAAATGAC
Organism: Solen grandis; assembly: GCA_021229015.1. Lineage (NCBI taxonomy): Eukaryota > Metazoa > Mollusca > Bivalvia > Adapedonta > Solenidae > Solen > Solen grandis. Next base: position 31,640,085 of record CM037780.1, on the reverse strand, counting down.
TGAAATACTGTCGGTGGGACGATAAACCCAATAAACAAACAAACATTGCTGTAATGCTGCAACCAGTTCAATCATCAGGTGGGTGTCTTCTTCTCTGAACATAACGGTGCTACCCACAATGTTCTCCAGAGGTGAGCCAGCCAAGAAAACCTTAACCCTAAACTGGTTAGCAACCTCATTTTATAATGGCTTCCTTCATGCTTCTCCCCTTATTATATCTAATGTATTTTATCTGAAAATGTCTTATGTGTTTATATTTTTTAAACATGTATAACATTTTCATACTTTTATAACATATAATTGCCTCATCGTAGCACAGTGGAATTGTTATTAACCCTTTCCCTCATATAAACTCATTTTGACGCACTCAATAGGTACCACATAAAGCCTGATCTGCAGAAAACCACAGTTAAACCTTACCAAATTTAATTATAAAGTCCTCATTTCCAGACCACTGAGGAGGAGTGAACAGCATTAAACCTGATCAGCCTGCGAGTTACTCTCAGGCTGATCTGGTTTTATGCTGTTCGCATAGGTCTTTTCATGGTTTCCTCTATGAGTGAAAGGGTTAATGGCATCTTTCATTTGTTTACAACTTCATAGAATACAATCTCTAAAATACAGTAAATTGTGCAAGGATATTCTTGATCAAAGTGCTGAAGGCACTGAAGTTGTGTGTGTCTCAAGTGGAAGAGGGTTTGACAAGCTGCATATATGCAGGGTAACTTAGTTTTTCTAAATATTAGGGTAACTTAGTTTTTCTAAATATTAGGGTAACTTAGTTTTTCTAAATATAAGGGTAACTTAGTTTTTCTAAATATTAAACTTATATTAAAATAATAAACGATTGTTTATTGAAGGCTATAGAAATATAGGAGGAGTAAGAGTGGCAATGTGCTGCTAATTGTTATCAGTCTGTTGAAAAAAATGGTGCGTTCATCTAGTGACCATTTAACGCAATGTTAAAGCGGGGTTATTGACATTGTGTGAAAATTTGACCTCTGTTCACAATTTACTGTGATAAACAAAAGAAATGAGAAAATACTGTTCTCTTAGCACTATCGGTGCTTTGATTTGTACTACCGAGCGACGGCACAGTTTCTATTTATAGATGCAACTCAGTGGCTCCCTACTGTGTTTTTTTAGTAACTTCAGATAGCAGATAAATACCTGTATCAGCCATTCTATAGAGCAACAAATACCCCCCCCTGGAGATATCTCTGATGTATCTGAGATAGGTAGATGTGATAATGAAGTTAAATGGCAGGGCCTTTTTTTCCAATTTTGGGGAAAGCGCCCTAGCCCTTTTTATGGGGAAAATAGCAAGCCACTTGTTTACAACTTATTAAGGGATTTTTTTTTACCATATTCATAAATATAAGCATAAACTGGTCTTGGCACGGCAAGAGATACTAGAAACTAAATATAAAGACTAATCAAATATTTTGTTTAAGAATCAATAGAGTTAAACAGAGTTAAATTAGCGTCATAATATTATTCTCCAGGTTTCTCAATGATCAGCTACCTCCTTAATGGGGAATTTTATTTAAGAGTGGGGAATTTGAGGACTATTTTTGGGGAAAAAAGGTGGTTATTTGGCTTGGGGAAGCAGCCCTTTACCGGCTACAGTTAAGAAGGGTAAAAAGGCCCTGAATGGATTTTTATCATAATTCAAGCTTTCCATATGGACCATTGAAACACCACTAAATAACCAAAACCATCCACCATCCATCATCCAAATTCAGGCATGAGCCACCTTTGCATTGGAAAGAAACTATACTCCTCTGCGTGGTAAATTGAGTTACGCGACATCCTAGGGAAAATAGTTCTTCTGTGCTTTTACAATACATACAATTATTGTGTCTCGTAAATATTTATTTTTTACTCAAAATTGAGTTTTCACTACTTTGGCTGAATCTCAGATATCTATTAAAAATTTTCAAATTTGGTTTTCAATACACTATTTTTGATTATTGATTGCATTTCCTTGATATTATTAACAATTGCAAAAAAATTTATTAGATTTTTATATAATGAAATTAAACTTTAGTATATTTACAGTTTAAACATGTAAATTTTGAATGTCATACATGACAAGTATATGTGCAATATCTAAACAGATTTATATTTTTACAACACTACTTTTTTCTTTTTTATTTACCAGGGAGAGAGATTTAATAATTGATGATGCAAGTCTTCTTTAAAGTTAAAAGAGAGAGGGGGAGAGAGAAAGAGAAAGAGAGAGAGAGAGAGAGACTGCTGACTTATCAGTGCCTGCCAGTGTTTACACATACACCTCAATCAGCTGGTTTTCAGTGGTATTGTAGATAATTATTTAAGGTTTTATACAACTCCAGTGTGTGAACATTTCTGGTTAACAATGCCATACCAACATACACACCTCCAGCCAGGGCAGGTAGTACATTGAAACATGTGACTGGTCACTCTCACTGTGTATTTCATGTCGATCAGACCAATTTTCAATGCAACAAACAGGTAATCTTAGCAATTTGTTTATTTATTTAATTTTTTTTGTAAGCATGCATTTAGATTTTTTATATATATAATCGATTCAGTATGTATTATGTTAACCCTTTCCCTCATATAGACTCATTTTGACGCACTCAGTAGGTACCACATAAAGCCTGATCTGCAGAAAACCACAGTTAAACCTTACCAAATTTAATTATAAAGTCCTCATTTCCAGACCACTGAGGAACAGCGAACAGCATAAAACCTGATCAGCCTGCGAGTTACTCGCAGGCTGATCTGGTTTTATGTTGTTCGCATAGGTCTTTTAGTGGTTTCCTCTATGAGGGAAAGGGTTAACATGTTCTTATTTTCTGCTAGAAATCTTGAAAATGTATTATCAGTAAGTGGGATAGGTAAATAACAGCTTATCTTATTGTGGCATCGGCCATTTGTAATTTTCTCAATTATATAGTACTTCTATAGTTATATATATCAGTGATTATTCTCTAGGACACACTGATATAAAGGAACTTTATAGAAATTCATATAATCATAGCAGCATATCTTTCTTATGGTGAATATAATACTCTGGTCTGGCATGTCATTGGTCTAAAATGTTTAACACTTTTCCCAAAGAATATGTGACTTGACAAATGTTGCTTTATTCAATCTCATTAAAATCATATCCTTAATTTGCACTCCTCTACTAACTGGGATTAGGATCTGACATCGCATTAGGGGTCATGTCAAATTGACCTTTCAAGTAATTTATATGTATGAACAAGTGCTCAATTTTAAACCAATTAAATAGTGCGTTTCTAACCGACTTGGGTAAAACATTTGTCACAGGGTGAGAAAAATGTGCAGCTTGACCGGGACTCGAACCCGGGGCCTTTTGCTTACAGGGCGAATGCTCTACCACATGAGCTACCACTCTACTGAGTGAGCTGATTGAGCTTGGACAGCTTTCTACCCTATTGTGAGATTGATGCAGTTACTTCCCCCTGATATACTGAACGATTCTGTAGCCGCCTACTTGATTGGCTTATACATAGGTCAATCTGAGACGAGTCACGACCCTCTATAGGATATAGTCAGATCCAGTAAGCATACTGATTTTTAGCGCGACTATTCGGAGAATATGAGAGCTATTCTACTCGCCCTGGCGTCGGCGTTGGCAGTCATATCTAAGAAACCAGTAGGTGTATTGCAATCAATCTTCACACAAGTCTTTCTAGGCACAAAACAAACCTAGAGAACCAAGAGGGACAACTCTTGATTGAATTTTACTCAAATTATGGGCCTTTTTCAACTTAGAAATTTGCGTTAACATTTTTGGTTAAAGTTTTTCTGCAATTAAGTTAATATCATAACTCTGTAACCACTTGGTGTATTGGATTTAAACTTCACACAAGTCTTCCCAGACATGAACCAAACCTGCAGAACTAAAATTTTAATAAATTTAATTAATTAAATTATTTTAATACTGCTTTAATACAATGGTATTGCGTCACTATCAAATACCCGAATAGTCGAGCATGCACTTTTCCACATAAGAGCTATGAAACCAGATCAGCCTGTTAATAACATCCAGGCAAATTAGGTTTTTACCTTTTGTTACTCATTAGTTACTTTGCGAAGAGATGGTAACTCTGTAACTCCTGGTCATACTGAATATTTGCTTTTGTTTTCTGTGATCTTATAATGGTATTAGTATAAAATGGAATGTCAGATTATTGAAGGTTTATACATGTTTTTTTTTCTCTTTTGTTCGGTCAGTTTGAATGGTGAACAGTAAAGAGGATGGCTATTGAACAAGAGTGGTGGAAGGACAAGCTAGCTGCGGACATCTACGCCACCCTGAAACTGAAGGAGCAAACCATACCTCCTTACTATGCAAAATCGTCACAGTTATGGATCCGGCGCCACCTGGTGGACTGGTTGTCAGTGATTGTTGGGGAGTTGGGTGTGTGTCCCACATCGCAGCACCTGGCAGTGTACCTTCTGGACTACTTCATGGAGGGACTAGAGGTGGAGCTGTGCTACCTACACCTGGTCGCTCTGTCCTGTCTACTGATAGCAGGTCAGTGGGCACTAAATTGATGTTACGCCATATTGTCACAAAACTCATGTTTTTAAGTCGTAAATCAATAAAAGATGAAAGTGACATTGACAGAGTGGTTATTGTTACTGACTTATCATCACTTAGCCCCTCACTGCTGTGGGTTCAAAACCCTGAAGGGTCACCTTGTATTTTTCATGTCTGGAAGTCTTCCAGCTGGTATGCAGTTGGCAATACTACATGAGGTCTTCCTCCACTTGTAATTAGCTGGACATCGCTATATAACTGAAATACTGTCAAAGTGATTTTAAACTTAAACACAACAGCATAATTGACATAAAATGCATATGTATCTTGCCTCTTGTTTATTATGGTCTTCAACTATTTTGGATAAGGTCACATGGCTACCAGTCACAGACACACTGTGCAAATTAAACACTGATTACATTTTTTCAATAATTTTCAAATTGTTAAGTTTTCCCCGCTTTACAGAATGAAGTGGGGCTGTAAAGGAATCCTAAGGATTGCCCCATTCTGCTTTACAAAATGTTCACTAATCATCTTTTCAGACAGTGTAGTAGGGGTATTCATCACCTTAGCTCTAGTTTATATATGTTAGACTCACTTACTTTGCATAACAATATCAATGAGATCATGCAATGTAATATTACATGATGGTGGTCTTGTATGCTTTTCTGTTGGCATTTCTATCATTTAAGGTTTTTTGCTATTAACTTGGCCTATTGATAACTTTAAGATAAGCGATCTCCATCCATAACCCAACAAAGTCATTAAAAATGGCACTGGTACCGCTCTCTTGCTTGGTGCTCAGCATATACCGGTAGTTCCAGGACTGGTTGCCAGCCAGTTGTCAGGATAATGTGACTGGGTATTGTATATTAACACCTATCTGTGGCATGATAACAGTGTGTGGTAGAACTTTATCATAAATCATATAATTATATTCAATGGCATTAAATTTCGTAGAATCAGTCTCAAATACATGTTTATGGGTACATTATTATTATATTTGTTGATTCATATTTTTTTTGTTTTTGAAATAACTAATTTTGTGGGAACAAATATTCATTAATATTACCATCCACAAAAATCAGCAAAAATTAATCCTCCACGAAACTTTTCACAGTAAGTCCCAAAATGACTGAAATTTTTTAGGTGGGATGTTAAGCCTAACCACACATAGTTGAAGCAAATGTAACTAGATTTTTCACTGACTTCTGCATGTATTTCCAGTGAAGTTTGAGGACCATTGTGACCGTATTCCACCCTACAGCAAGCTGAACTCCTATGTTCATGTTAACGAGTACAACTCGGGCCAGCCCTACACGGCCAAACAGTTCCTGTCTATGGAACTGAACGTGCTGAAGGTTTCAGAGTTTGACCTGTGTGTTCCCACCGTAGCACATTTTCTCCCATATTTCTTACAGGTAAGTAATTTACTATACCTTGTTCCTTCACCAACTTTGGGTCTAGTCCAAGCAAGGTCACTAAGATTTATAGCTTGACTATTTGAGGAATATAACAGCTACTGCAGTCAGCCTCGCGTTAGTGTTAAAGCTATTGGTTGAAGTTTTGCATGCAAGTAACTTTCATGCTTATATCTCTTGATAACCATTCATGGTATTAACTTTAAAATTTATGAATATGTTCATGGGCACTAGACAACCAAGATTGATAACTCTGTACTGAATTTAATGCAAATTATGGCCCCCTTTTAACTTACAAAATTTGGTTAAAGTTTTGCATGCAAGGTACTTTATGCTTATATCTCAGTATCCAGGCATAGGATTGATTTGAAACATCTTTAACATGTTCAGGGGTATCTTACTTTCAAGGTAGGTAACTCTTGGTAGAATATACTACAAATTATGGCCCCTTTTTAACCTAGAAATTTTGGTCTAAGTTTTGCATGCAAGGTACTTTTATGCTCATATCTCAGTAAGTAACCAGGCATGGAATTGATTTGAAATATCTTTAACATGTCTAGAGGTTTTGTACTATAGAGACAGATATTTGACTGAATATATTGCAGATTATTGCAACGTTTTGACTTAGCCATTTTGATAAAAGTTTTGCATGTAATAGAAGTTTTTGTTAAAGTTTTGTATGGAAGCTATAACTATCCAACTTTTATGGTATTGACTTAGATTATAGATAGATTTCATTTGATTTACCAACAAGCATTTCGAAAAGTCGAACATGCTGTCTTACAGCCTTCCAGCCAGTTTGCTGTAAGCAGTTCTACTTGGAAGCCACTGTACACTGGAGTCTCTTCATCCACCTTTGATTAGCTTGACATCATTGTATGACTGTAATACTGTCAGCAAATGGTAAACCCCGGAACAACAACCTTATCTGGGTCAGAGTGTGAGGCTGTCACGATATGCTAAAGCATACCGCGATATATATTGCAATTCGTAAAGAGCGTATTGCAATTCATACCTCAATATATTGTCATAATTGATCATAATATAGATACAGGCTATTTTAAACAACCTCTTATTTTGATTAAATTTTAAGTATAAATAACAATAAATACCAAAATAAAATATGACATAGCTTTATGACAGGGAATCAAAAAAATGGTTAAGAGAGATGACAGTTTTCTTTACTATTTTACCAACCTTCAGTCAGAAGTGAATCCATACATTGCTTTTTGCCTTTTTGTTTGGCATCCTTTTGAACAGCCTTGTTACTGAAGATGTATAGCATCTGCAGTAATTATGTTCTCAGTATTCTGCAATAAACTACAGTGTACCTCGTACAAGTGTGGCTCTTAGTAGGTGAATTTGAAACTCCTGTTATGAATACTGCAAATGGGCGGACATTGTGTATGTTTTTTTTTTTTTAGTTGCTTAGAATTATCTCCCTTGACATGGATTCAACACCAGGCTTGATTTTCAGTTGCTTGTCAGAGATTGCTTTTGATCTTTTTGTGAATCTTTGATTTTGGATGCAGCTATAGTTCAGATTATGGTAACAGCTACAAATTTAAACTGCATAGACTGTTGGCAAGAATTGGTGTTACCGTGACAGCCTTATGAGGCACACTTGTCACATGGTGTCCCATCATTCCCATCCTTGGGGGGGGGGGGGAGTTATCACCTGTAGTTTTTCTTCTTATGTTAGATCATGTTTTAATTGTGTTAACATTATCAAATAGATAGTTTGTGGTTCATAGTAAACCAGGTTATATTGGATTGTAATTGATCTATTGTTTTCATATCTGTAATGGAAAGTTTGTGTAAGTCTCTATAAAACTTAACCAGGATGTATTTTTGTATGAGCAGGTGGCTGTAGATGAGGATGACCTGCGAGATGGTCTGCCCATCGCCTCCAAGTCCCTGGTGGCCACTTATCTTGAGAAACATGCCTCCTACTTCCAGGAGATATGCCTGCAAGGTTTGTTCCATCTTGTTCCATCTAGTTAACAATTGATAATAAAAAATGTATTCAATGATCAAATGTTAATTCAGATATTTTTTTTAAAAAAAAATGCATGCTGGAAGGGATTGATAAATTTTCAATTTTTATGCTCACCGAAGGTGACGCATATAGTCGCTGCTTCGTCCGTTCGTCCGTCTCACTTTCCTTGTCCGGACTATTTCTCAGGAACTAACGGCTTGAATTCAACGAAACTTTATGGGAAGCTTTATTACCAAGAGGAGATGCGCATATCCTCAGCATGACCCTAAATTTTTCAAAGAGTTATGGCCCATTGACTTTTCGGCCTATAGTACATATTGCATGATTCTTGTCTGGGCTATTTCTCAGGAACTAATGGCTTGAATTCAACGAAACTGTACGGGAAGCTTTATTACCAAGAGGAGATGCGCATATCGTCAGCATGACCCGATTCCTAAATTTTTCAAGGAGTTAAGGCCCCTTGACTTTTTGGCCTATAGTACATATTGCATGATTCTTGTCTGGGCTATTTCTCAGGAACTAATGGCTTGAATTCAACAAAACTTTATGGTAAGCTTTATCACCAAGAGTAGATACGCATATCGTCGGCGTGACCTGGTTCCTCAATTTTTCACAGAGTTATGGCCCCTTGACTTTTTGGCCTCTAGTTCATGTTGCATGATTCTTGTCCGGTCTATTTCTCAGGAACTAATGGCTTGAATTCATTGAAACTTTATGGGAAGCTTTTTTACCAAGAGTAGATACGCATATCGTTGACGTGACCTGGTTCCTCAATTTTTAAGAGAGTTATGGCCCCTACTACCATGTTGTTGACTAATATTCATGTCATTTACCTAATTTAACAGGAGATATTATTTAAACAAAACCCCACAAAATTCAATATGCTAGTAATGTCAATCATAATCATGTCAGCTAATTGTTGTTTAGGCCATTATACACTATTTCAAATATCCAGTCATATGTCAAGAGTGTTGGTTAACCTCTTTGATTTTAGCACACATTGAAATGTATGACTTAATTTTCAGTTGTATAAAAATTTAAAAAAAATCAATGACAGATCTGATGAGTAACACGTATTATCATATTAAATAGTAAACTGTTACTAAGTCTCCAAATTAGAGTTGGTAAAACATCTCATCTGATGAGGAGAATAGATATGATTTAGGAATGGGGATTTCAACAGCTTTGAGCTGAAAGGTCCTAAGTAAAATTTTGGGGGTGGGGCCTGACCCCTGTGTGATCTTGGGGGACACCAAAGTATTTACCATTTTATCTTCTGTCTCATCAAAAGGAACAAGAATATATAATATGGTTTACTGTTTAGAGAGTTAAGAGCTTTTTTTTACCTTTTTTTATGCTCACTGAAGGTGACGCATATGGTCGCCGCTTTGTCCGTCCGTTCGTTCGTCCGTCCGTCCGTCACACTTTCCTTGTCCGGACTATTTCTCAGGAACTAACGGCTTGATTTCAACAAAACTTTTTATGTGAAGCTTTATTACCAAGAGGAGATGCGCATTACCTGGATTCTATACATGATAAGCATGTGCTGATCCCATTCCGGTCCTTAACATATCCTCCCACCCATTGACCAAGGCCTTATTTGTAACAATGACGTTCTTCGGGGAGCATCTGTCAGTTCTACTGACTTTCTTGTTATTAAACATCATGAATGATGCATAATGTTTGTTTCCAACTTCATTGCAAATCATTTGATGTCCTATGCAGACTTCATGGAAGTCTCAAAGATCTGTCAGACCTTTGGTCTGACAAGCATGAAAATTCTGTTGGACTGAAAAAAAATCTGATGGTTCGAAAAACAAAAGAGAAAAATTAGCTAATTATACTGTTACTGTCTTTTAAGTAGAGGTCACGTCATACGTGTGAATTACACATTGTCTTTAGTTCAAGGTATCAAAAAAAAAAAAAAAAATTGAGAGGTGTTTGTTGATTGGATTAATGATTTTCACATAACCAATCATAGGCTGATAATACGCATGTGTTTATCTGATTGATATAGATTGGCGGAGCGAAGGCAATTTTCACACTGTTGCGGGTATTCTATTTCCTTATGTTTATTACATATTGAAATGGGGTAGACACATATATATAATCATGCTTGATGCTTGCTTTTTATGCTCACCGAAGGTGACGCATATAGTCGCCGCTTCGCGTCCGTCCGTTCGTCCGTCACACTTTCCTTGTCTGGACTATTTCTCAGGAACTAACGGATTGAATTCAACGAAACTGTATGGGAAGCTTTATTACCAAGAGGAGATGCGCATATCGTCAGCATGACCCGATTTCTAACTTTTTCACAGAGTAATGGCCCATTGACTTTTCGGCCTATAGTACATATTGCATTATTCTTGTCCGGGCTATTTCTCAGAACAAAAAATTTGGGTTTAAGAGACCTGGTTCCTCAGTTTTTCACAGAGTTATGGCCCCTTCACTTTTTGGCCTATAGTACATATTGCATGATTCTTGTCCGGGCTATTTCTCAAGAACTAATGGCATGAATTCAATGAAACTTTATGGGAAGCTTTATTACCAAGAGGAGATGCGCATATCGTCAGCATGACCCGATCCCTAAATTTTTCAAAGAGTTAAGGCCCATTGACTTTTTGGCCTATAGTACATATTGCATTATTCTTGTCCGGGCTATTTCTCAGGAACTAATGGCTTGAATTCAACAAAACTTTATGGGAAGCTTTATCACCAAGAGTAGATACGCATATCGTCGGCGTGACCTTGTTCCTCAATTTTTCACAGAGTTATGGCCCCTTGACTTTTTGGCCTATAGTTCATGTTGCATGATTCTTGTCCGGGCTATTTCTCAGGAACTAGTGGCTTGAATTCAATGAAACTTTATTGGAAGCTTTATTACCAAGAGTAGATACGCATATCGTCGACGTGACCTGGTTCCTCAATTTTTAAGAGAGTTATGGCCCCTACTACCATGTTGTTGACTAATATTCATGTCATTTGCCTAATTTAACAGGAGATATCATTTAAACAATACCCCACAAAATTCAATATGCTAGTAATGTCAATCATAATCATGTCAGGTAATTGTTGTTTAGGCCATTATACACTATTTCAAATATCCAGTCATATGTCAAGAGTGTTGGTTAACCTCTTTGATATGAGCACACATTGAAATGTATGACTTAATTTTTAGTAGTATAAAAACTTTAAAAAAAATCAATGACAGATCTGATGAGTAACACGTATTATCATATTAAATAGTAAACTGTTACTAAGTCTCCAAATTAGAGTTGGTAAAACATCTCATCTGATGAGGAGAATAGATATGATTTAGGAATGGGGATTTCAACATATCCTCCCACCCATTGACCAAGGCCTTATTTGTAACAATGACATTCTTCGGGGAGCATCTGTCAGTTCTACTGACTTTCTTGTTTTTATCAGTGTCTCAATGTCTGACGCTCATGCTCATTTAATAAGAATCTCATACCAAAAATAATAGGGAAAGAGTAATTTCACTATATGGATTTTTTTCAAAGTTTATGAACTTAAAATTGACATTTTTGCCATTTGAGTTATTATCGGTCACCTGGACCGACAAGATGCAATTTTTTATCGCACTGTGCCGAAATCTGGTGGACATTTCACCTGGTCTGACGCTTTTCGCGTCATCTGCCTGTGCTACATTTACATTTCATAAAGGTCTAGTTTCTTTTCACATTGATTGGGAAACAAGTACTAATTAATTATGCTCCCCGAAGGGAGAGCATATAGTTGCTGCTTTGTCTGTCCATCTGTCCCGTCCATCCGGCCGTCATAATTTTGTCTGGAGCATAACACAAAAACTATAATTGGTATTAACATGAAAGATAGATAGATCTCAATAAGGAGAAGTGCAGTATACAAGAACCACAACTCTGTTTTGCATAATTTTGGAATTATTGCCCTTTGTTATTTTTCATACTTAAATTTTGTCCAGAGCATGGCACAAAAAGTATAAGAGGTATCATTATGAAACTTCATAGGTAGATAGATCTCAATGAGAAGTGCATTGTTCAAGAACTGCAACTCTGTTTTGCATAATTTTGGAGTTATTGCCCTTTGTTAGCAAGCATTTATTTGTGGAGCATCCATCAGTTCTACTGATTCTCTTGTTATTCTAATTCCTCCACTGTTTCTGGGTTTAACCTTGTGCATGGAAAGGTCATTGAAAATTATTTCTCTTTTTATGGTTCAAGCTCACAACCATCTGATTTGCTGTCATTTAAACTACCACTACACCATGACACGCCTGTAAACTTTGCAGGTTACATTACCACAAAAAACAATCACCAGTTATAGGTTTTGTATACAACTCAAGTGTTCTCACTAATTTCTTAAGTAGATCTTTAATGAGGACACCTGACAATCCCAAAACTTTTCCTGTACAGATCAGATGTTCAGGGAGTTCAACCCATCACTGGTGGCGGCATCTTGTGTGGCTGCTGCCAGGATCTGTCTGCACCTGACGCCCACATGGCCTAAACAGATGCATCTGATGACAGACTACTACCTGGAACAGTTGCTGCCCTGTCTACACAGCATGCTGGGGTATGTGGCCAACCTGGCTCCTGATTTTATTAGCTTGATTATTTCGAAGGAAAAAGTCGAGCTATTATGATTGCTAGGTTTTTGTTGTCGTTGTCATGCAAAAACTTTTGTGTAGCCCATTACTCAGTCATGTAAAACAGACGAGCATTGGTGCCACTCTGTGGACCTCTAGTTATACCTATGCTTCAAGACGTGAAGTTTGGGCCATACAGAGGTCATTTGCATTGTCCTGTCTTGTCTTGTCTGAACCTGTTTACAAAAATTCAATATCTTTTTAGATAGTTGAGTCAAAGTGCTGCAGCAGAGGCATTCCTCACTTTCTTTGAAATCTCTGGATATTATTTATTAAAAATAATACATCAACAGTTACACAGAATTATCAAAGCCCTGAATTTTTTTTGGGATTAGCATGTTGTTTTGAACAAAGCAATTGCTCATTGTTATGCTTTATTAGTTTTGAATGATTTTAATAATTTGTTACAGAACTCACCACCAGGACTCTTTGAACACCCTGGGCAGCCTCGCCCCAGGAGTACCCAGCAGCCCAGCATCGTGCCATGCCCCTGCTTCTGTCAACACCCCAAACTACGGCCAGCCTCACATCATGTCAGACACTTCTAGTGCCATCAACAAGAATTACTCCCCATTCATGACTGTATCTGGCTGTTATACTAAACCTTTGATCGGTGTAATGAAGAGTTATGTCCCTTCTCCAAATGTTAATCATAGCTACCATTTGATGACAGCGCTGGAAAAGAATTACTCACCTGCATTAAACATGAACAGGAGTTATCTTCCCATGAGTTCAGGACACAAGGGTTACCTCCCAGGAACAGATTTTGGGAAGGGTTATCTCCCTTACATTGATAGTGCTACCACCTATACAAAGACAGATATGAACTTTGACCAGTCTAGTGTTGGCTCAGTGGTGCCCTATAGCTCCTACAACAATACCTTGTCTGTGAATCCCTTGTTTCCAAGGATAAGAGGCTCCTAGAGGGCATGTAATTTCAAGAATCTTTGTTCTATATTCAACTGACAATGATGGCTCATTGGTGCCCTTAAACTTTCCCAGAGCAGCTCCCTGTTTTGAACCCCTTATCTTGAAGGGGGTTGCAAGGGTGGAATGGCTGATTGTTGAACAATTGACCTTTCAGATGTTTACACGTGTCCAAATTAACAATCACACAGGTCAAGCACAAGTTACATCAGGATTTGAAGAGGTCAATTGTTGACCTGGTTAACATAAGAGAAACACTTGAGTTTAATTGTGATACTGACTGTGTGAGAAGTAAGCCATGAATAGGAAAATCCCTGGACAATATGTAAAGGTGGGGTATAGTATTCTCTGAAAAAACTGGAAAGGTCAATTGCCCTAATTATCCGCTCAGAATTCATATGGATGTTACCTGAGTGATGATTTATACTTCTGGTCGTAAAATATCCTGTGTAGGAACCCATTGTTTCCCAGGATTGAGGGATTATAGGATAATTCTTAATGTAACAAGATTAGCAGATTATGCACTGTATTCCACAATGATAGCTGAATTTGATTTTTCCAATAATTTCATGCTCCCTGCCACCTAGTGGCCCAGTTTTTTTTACAGATGGTTGAGATTCTTTTTTTTTTCTTCATGCTTGGATTTATTCTGACATCTAAATTTTGGCATGGAGGTGAATTATACTGAATTCAGACTTTATATGCATTTTGATCTCCTGTGCATATTTTTAACAAAATTATGACCCATTCACTAATATCATTTCTGCTTCAGTATTTATTGCAGCTGGGTGCATTCAGCTTGTAATGACACATATACTTTTAAAAAAAGAAACTGAGTCAGGTCTTTAAAATATGTACATATATCTGTTTTCCACAAACCTGTTTTTCTTTTCTTTATCAGTTGAAGGACTATGTATATAGGGAAAACAACCACATGTAGGTAAGAGTGGTTAAGAAAAAATATGGTGTGATAAGCTTGTATCTATGCCAAGAACTAGAATATCTGTGATTTTAATTCCATTACAAAGGTGCTATATGCCTTACCATGTGCTTCCCATAGTGTAAGCACTTTTGTTTTAAATATGTATTGTTTTACTCTAATAATTTTGTCACAGGGTCATTGTGATACATAATATAAGGCAGTGAAATATACTGTATAATGAGGCTTGTGTTTCATGAAAAAACATCTCAAATTGAGGTTTATTTCAACTGCGAAACCTCAAAATTCTGTATCTCAAAAACTTTGAATTCTTGAAGAAACATACATTTTATGAAAAAATCTTAATTATATCAAGTTTAAAGAATTTCTGTTGTCTTGGCTAGTATGTAAGGGAGTTCTACATGAGTTGAAAAAATTCTTAATTTAAGGTGTTTTGTGAAACACATGCCATTATTTGTAATGCCAGATCACATAAGCAGTATTTCATATGGACTTAAGAAATCTTTGTTTGAGGAAATGTTTCTAAAATGTTAGAAAAATAAGGTTGCAGAAAAGAGAAGATTCCTAAAGAAACTCAAGGGAATTGTAGGTTTTTAGCTCACCTGAGCACAAAGTGCTCAAGGTGAGCTTTTGTGATCGCTCTACGTCCGTCGTCAACAATTTGCTTTAAACGACATCTTCTCTGAAACGGCTGGAAAGAATTTAATGAAACTTGGCAGGAATGTTCCTTGGGTGAGGCTCTACAAAAGTTGCTAAAATAAAGTTGATCCATGAAGAACTCTGGTTGCCATGGCTACAAAAAGAAAAATAATTTGAAAACTTTAAAAATCATCTCCTTCAAAACTACTGGCCAGATTTCAAAATAATTTGGTACAGATGTTCCTTGGGTCAACCTCTACCAAAGTTGCTAAAATTATTCCGATCCGTAAAAAAACATGGCCGCCAGGGGCGGGGCTTATTTGCCTTATATGTATACAGAGAAACCTTTAAACAACATCTCCTCTGAAACCACTGGACAGAATTTGATTAAACTTGGCAGGGATGATCCTTGGGTCAACCTTCACAAAAGTTGCTAAAATAAAGTTGATCCATGTAGAACTCTGGTTGCCATGGCAACAAAAAGAAAAAAAAATGAAAACTTTAAAAATCATCTTCTTCAAAACTACTGACCATATTTTAAAATAAATTGGTACAGATGTTCCTTGGGTCAACCTCTACCAAAGTTGCTAAAATTATTCCGATCCGTAAAAAAAACATGGCCGCCAGGGGCGGGGCTTATTTGCCTTATATGTATATAGAGAAACCTTTAAACAACATCTCCTCTGAAACCACTAGACAGCATTTGATTAAACTTGGCAGGGATGATCCTTGGGTCAACCTTCACAAAAGTTGCTAAATTAAATTGATCCATGGGAAAAAAAAAAAATATAAAAACTTTAAAAATCATCTTCTTTAAAACTACTGGCCAGATTTTAAAATAAATTGGTACAAATGTTCCTTGGGTCAACCTCTACCAAAGTTGCTAAAAATTTTCCGATCTATAAAAAAACATGGCCGCCAGGGGCGGGGCTTATTTGCCTTATATGTATATAGGGGAAACTTTAATCAACATTTCCTCAGAAACCACAGGACAGAATTTGATTAAACTTGGCAGGAATGATCCTTGCATCAACCTTCACAAAATTTCCTAAAATAAACTTGATCCATATAGAACTCTGGTTGCCATGGCAACAAAAGGAAAAAAAATATGAAAACTTTAAAAATCATCTTCTTCAAAACTACTGGCCAGATTTTAAAATAAATTGGTACAGATGTTCCTTGGGTCAACCTTTTTATCTCAGGTGAGCGATTTAGGGCCATCATGGGTCTCTTGTTATGTTATTGATTGTTTGGTTTTATTGCTAGTCCAAACTCAAAATATGTAAATAAAAATAGTATTGCAATGTCTTTAATGAATCCCTGCTATACATCTGATGGCAATATTTGAGTTGTAGATACTACCACATTCAGGTATTTTGGCATAAGAATGTGTAAACCATCCCAGTTTTAGTATTATACACACAACTGTTCATGATCTTCTGAATGCTCATTTGACAATAGTGAATTACTTTATTTTAATCCTATAATTCTGCAGACAGAGGTCTGGTTGCTGGAGACTCCAGATAGTGTCTTCATTTAGTAGTAAACCTGTTCATAATGATAATTCATGTACAAGTTAATGAATTGTTTTTCTGAATCTAAATGGTAAATGAAACTTTTCTTTTGATTTTCTTTTCCGTACAAAGTTGAAACTGCTACATTATTGTGTGAGCAAACAAATCTGGATTGACTCTGTTTGCCGTGGCATCAGAATGTGTTTATGTGAGGTAATTAAGCAATATTCATGTCTTTCAATGTATTTAATGAAGCACATTCTGGATTATGTGGAGGCTTTACCATGTATTTATTTGTTTAATTTTGTATGAGGGATTTTTTGTGCAATTCTGAAATAGTTTGTGTTCATTTGTTGAGTGTACATGTATTTTTTTTTTTCTGCAAACTTTTGGGTAAAAATCTAGTCCATTCCTGTATTTTATCATTTTACTGGAACAACTTTGTTGTATTTATTTCATCAGAAAAGGCCCTGTGTTCTTAGGCTATTTTCAAACCATTCTGTTGAAGCTGCAAGATATAGTAATAGTCATACCTCTCTGTCAATGTTATACTAATTACCTATTACAGAATATTGACTCGATTTTTATACAGTATATGCTGATTTTTGTTTTCATTTAATGTTTTACATTAAAATCTTTACTTAAACAAGATTTTCTCAAAAGATTTTTTGTATAAATATAATAAGTAACTCACAAGAATACAGCAAGCTTAAAGGTGAGATTTTGTGATCACCCTGTGTGCATGCGTCATCAACAATTAACTTTAAATATCATCTCATCTGAAAAAACAGGACAAGAAATAGAACAGAAATTAAAAAAACTTAGCACAGATGATCCTATGGTGGTCTTGATCTATGTTAAACCAGATTGCCATGGCAACTAAAATTATCTTATTTGAAAAAAAAAAAAACTTTAAAAAACTTCCTCTCCGAAATCAAAATTATCTGTTCAAAAATGAAGCGCCCAAGGGGGTCTGCTATTCTTTTCCATCTCCCCCACCACACACACACAAACACTTATTGAAGGAAAGTTACCCAGATATTATTTTAAAAAAAACTTTGACATTGGTTGTCCCCCTTGTTCTGTAATACGCTATACTTCTATCAGCCAGTAGCCAGTTTTTAGAATCTGAAGTATTTGTTCAAAATTTGTATTTGTAATTTGAAATCTGTTCTCCAAAACCAGTGACTAGATTTTTTTCTCGTTATGCACAAATGATTACCTTTTGGGTTCTTTATTCTTATAACTAAGACACAGCAGATCCCTTATTATATGTGGCTCCAAGTAGATTGAAAAGTCAATTTTTCTTCTCTAAAACCAGTGGTCAGAGCTTAAATCTGGCTGATGTTTGGGTGACAGTGTCAAATCTTTAGCAACCTTTAAAACTTTATTTAGGCTGATGGTTCTCAGGTGAGCTGTGAAGAGTCATTTCACTTACAGGTTTATAATGATTTAAAAAAATAAAAAATCCATTGTAACGATTAAATCCATATACTTTCAAAAATAAGGCTGCTGTGAAGATGAGGGTTATAGTTCTGTTATGATTTTTGGATTTTCTGTTTTCTTTGTCCAGTCATTATATTACAAGTGCACTTCATAATGGAACATAAAAAAATATGTTTGGACCATGAATCCCTAATTGCAGGGACATTATGTAAAAAAAAAATTAAAAAAAATTTTGAGAATATTAATTAATGGAATTTTACAAAAGCAAAGGCAAAGAAAATGTGTTAGAAATGAATAAATACCACTTAATTTCACTAATACAGTGATCAACTTCCTTGATGTCAACAGATCTGATGAAAATATTTAAACTTTAATTTTCAACAAAACTGCTGTTACATCTCGTGTGCATCTGTAAATTGGAATATGCCATCATGCTTTGACAAGCAATGGAAAGTTTTCAACTGTCTTAAGGAATAATAAAATTTTATTTATCTATCCTTGTAAAAAAATCTAATGAAGTCTCAAAGTGAAAAACAGTTGTTTAAAGAAAGGACATACTGAGTTTAAAAAACAACAACAAAAAACGCAAGTCTAGTACTGTTGGGTGTAGAATAAAAAAAATATGATTGACACATAAAAATTTGATTTTGAACTGTATTATAACTTCATTAATGAAACCTGATGTATGAAAATAACTATGTAAATGAAAATACTGTTTTTCTTTTTAGTTCAAATTGATTTCCAGTAGAATTTAGTTGACAGCAAACTCTAAACTGAAACTGAAAATTCTAGTTCAAATTTTTGTAATTGCAACAATTAGATTGAGGTATAGTATAACAGTTATTTAATGTAATCTCATCTTGCCTTAAATGTCATAGAATTTCTTTATCACAGTAGAATGTTTCACGCAACTACTTTACTAGAATACCATATATTTTGTAGAACTGAGGCAAAAAGGTTAATATTTACTTTCATAAACTGTATTATTTATTGTGTTATATGAATATAAAGGTTGTGATGCTGTGTTGCTAGACAGTTGTATTCAAGTATAACCAGTACCTGGAGACAAGTAATAGTTTCACACGCGGCTCCCTGATATCTTTTATATCATTTAATCAGGAAGAATTTTGTTTCTGTTAGTATTTAAGAGAGTATATTCTATGCAACTTAATTCTGAAATGCACACACTAAATGATTTAGTGTACAACCTTACTGTCTTGTTAAACAAAAATGTTTCAAAATTTGTCGGAAAAAAATCGAACAAAGTGTTATAATGGAGCTGTACTTAACCCTTTCCCTCATATAGACTCATTTTGACGCACTTAATAGGTACCACATAAGCCTGATCTGCAGAAAACCACAGTTAAACCTTACCAAATTTAATTATAAAATCCTCATTTCCAGACCACTGAGGAGCAGCGAACAGCATGAAACCTGATCAGCCTGCGAGTTACTCGCAGGCTGATCTGGTTTTATACTGTTCGCATAGGTCTTTTCAAGGTGTCCTCTATGAGGGAAAGGGTTAATATTGCATTCCAACATATTGTGATATAAAAACTTGAGATTCAAAATATAGCACTATAATGGAGCTACACCCTATGTTTCATATACATGTAGTAAGAGGCTAAACATGTCTGAAGACAACAGACTGAGCATACTGCTCCTAGGGTGAAACTTAAACCTGGCCAGCCAGCAATGTACAAAGCATCTCAAGTTGAGATTTTCCTCAGCTAAAAAGTTTGAAAATAACACCCATTTTTACTGAAACAAAAAATAGAATCTCTGCATGCATGCAATCCCTTAATTATCAGCATTTTTTGACCCGTTTCTTCATACAGGCTCATATTTAGACACATTGAGAAACAGAGCAAACCCAGATAAGACAGCTCCTTCCAAGAGCCTACTGTTTACTCATATAGTAGTGATGCTCAGATTCTAAACTGTTTTCACCATTGTTTCGAATTCCATTCAAAGTTCAGCCTGTAAACCCTTAACCTCATGAATATTCGTGTGCAAATTTATTATTCGATGAATATTAATTGATATTGAATATTAATTGATTAATTGAAATAATGGATTTTTCTTTGCCACAGATGTCTGTGTAGAAACTGAGCTACAATATTGTATGAGCAAACAGAGGAGACCCTGATCAGACAGCTCCTACAGGAATCTCCTCTGTTCGCCAATGTGTCAAAATAAGTCTATATGAATTAAAGGGTTAATATTCAAATCATAATTTCGAAGATGAATATTCATTAGGTAAAGGGTTATGGAAAAATGGTATCTAATTTCTTTCAAATTTTAAAACTGCTGTGATAAAAAATGTCGATTTTTTTTTTTTAATGAGGGGGAAAGTCTCGATTTGTGATGTTTTAATGTCTTTTCAGTTATTAAAAAAGAAAACGTGTGCTTTGGTAGTGAAATATCTTCATCATTGAATCACACAAAAGTGTTTTTGTATTATGTCTTATAAAGAAGTTTGCTTGAATGTATAGTGATTTAAAATATAAATGTACGATTTCCATTGGTATGGTTGGACAGAGAGTTAGCATTCTCTCAGTTGTGTTCATGTTATATGTATATTTTATTTATTTTGTTATAAAATACCAGAGGACAAACATTCCATGTGTTTAAATTGTTTTTATTTTACACCCTATTTTTTTTTTTAATCCAGCCAGTATATATACAGTATTAAGAGACCCTTTTCCAACTAATTTGAGAGGGCTAGAAAATAAAGGTGTCACACTGTAGACAGATGGCATGATACCACAACATGGTACCAATCTAGTCAGTCCATAATTACTTTTATGTATTCATGTACAAATGTTTAGTGTGTCAAGCACAGCAGCTAACAATTCAATTTGGCACGTTGGATCTGGGCATCAAACCTAAATCATGCGGACCCTTAAGTGCTTCGTGGTCGAAGCTCTTACTATATAGTCATTTAGTAAAAGGGAGGGAACTGTAAAATATATATCTCATAGTTGCTTCCCTTTAATTACTTTCGAATTTAGCACAAGTTATACTTTATGTCAACTTAGATAAAACAAGAATGATGGAATGCGTTTCTAATGGAATTATGATTTCAAGTATTACTTTCATAGGGCTAAATTCGAGTCTGAAGTACATGTACTCTATTATACAGGTCTCATTATACATATGTTTCAAGCTTAGCATATAAACATAGACAAAGGAGTGGTTGGCCCGCTGTCGGGGTGATTTGCTGTAGTATCCTGCCACTTGTCAACAACGTGATATTGCTATGAGGTAGCACTTTACTTGTCATGTAGATACGTCTTCAAATGACGTAAATACCACCAATATGACATTAAGCAATTAAAAGTGATTATATATTAATTAAGTTTCTTGTACCATATAATCATTTCTTTTCAGCCATTGATACGAAATAGCTTCCAGACTCTCATACATTTGATTCCCAGGTAGTAACTATCTGCTGTAACATGCCACTGTATCTAAATGACTTACCCTAGAATACAAATGTAAGGATTTCTTCAGGCCGGCCCAGTTATTATACCCAGTATAACGAACTGGCTATCTGAATTCCAAAATCAATGGAAATTTCATGCATACTGTGGGTTTTCAAAAGAACTTACAAGGACAATTATTCTCTATTCTCTGAAAAACTGAAACTGGACCTGTTTTATTTGGTTAAATGCCTTTTTCTATGATAAATACATGTTCAATGGCGTTGTACATTACATGATTAAAATAAAATCAATCGGACATAATATACAACAACTTGAAATATTATGTGATATATAAATTTCTATTTTTTAAAATATGCATATAATAATTATAGAAAAAAAACAACATAACACCCACGATTAAATACCAAAGAATACATAAATCTCTAAAATGACATTAACTATTTTGAACTTATATAAAACGTGTATAAAAAAATAAACCATACTATCTAAATATCAAAATAAGACTTTAAAATCAAATAAAGTTAGTATAAATTATGAATAGCTCCGCAATTAAAACAGTTTGCAATAGTCCTAAATTAGTGGGTTTTCAAATGTTTCTTAACCCTTTCCCTCATAGAGGAAACCATGAAAGGACCTATGCGAACAACATAAAACCAGATCAGCCTGCGAGTAACTCGCAGGCTGATCAGGTTTTATGTTGTTTGCTGCTCCTCCGTGGTCTGGAAATGAGGATTTTACAATTAAATTTGGTAATATTTAACTGATTTTCAGCAGATCAGGCTTTATGTGGTACCTATTGAGTGCGTCACAATGAGTCTACATGAGGGAAAGGGTTAATTAAACACGTCCAAGGATGCCGACTGCCTGATGGTCAATGGAAGTATGGAAGTTTCTTAAAATTTGGACTTACGGTATTACAACTTCTGTCATAAAAATTTTTTTTTCCGTTTGTTAAATAGAACGACAATTCTGCTGAAAACAAATGATGTTAACTTTGTTGGCAATTAGCATTCGATAACTAGTCCAGTAAGAGGAAGCAAAAGCCTTCATAGTCATGTTAACTGAAAAAGCATGTAGTTTCGTTTAACAGAAAATGAATAAATAAAAATAATCTATACAATCAAACCTTTGTTTCAGACCACCTGTAATAAGACTGGGATGGGGTAATTGATAAAATGTAATTGTAATTACATGTAACGAATTACTTTTTTTCAAGTAATTAAGTGAAATGTGTAATTATAAATTCTTTTTAATTACATATAATGGAATGTTATTAATTACTTAACAATTATGACTGTAATGCCATTTATATTTCTCTTGTTCCCTAGACTGACCGCTTAAGACAGGTTTGACTGTATATTTATTGTTTTTGGTGCTCAGCACATATATGGAGTACCTAGACTGGTTGGCCCGATGTTTGGATACCTTCCCAAACAACCCTGCGGCAGTTACTTCCCCTGATCAGTACAGTGTGACGTATTCATTGTAAGGTGGTTACCTCCCATTGTTCATACAAGCCATAAGTCAGCTAGGGCTGGGAACCGCGGGTTGGAACTGTCCCGCGCGGTATACCGTAGTTTTTAGGTAAATACCGCGGTACATAGCAAGAAATACCGCACAAAATATTCCGGGACTTGTGTTGAAGACTATTCATATAAGGAAAACAAGTCGTCTCCGTTTCCTTTCAAGGTCATTATTAGTAATGAGTGAATATTTTCAAATAAAATTGTATTTTCTAAGATTTGAATGGAAACTGATACATTTATATCATATCTTCGCAGGTTTTTGATGTTGTTTGAGCAATAAAACTGTCAACAACGACAAATTTATTGAAAAATTGTATGCGTTTATTTCCGTAATACAGAAACCACCGAAGTACCGGTATTGTTCGTCCTTGTACCGGTTCGTACCACAAGCTGCTTTGGACCGTGTTTTACTGGTACACCTCTAGATTTAACGTTGAGAAATACTTTAATTACGTGTTGATTTGAGAGTCCTTGAATGTCTGTAAACAAAATTAAATATTTAGACCTGCAATTTTAAAACAGAAGTCAGTGTATAAATGAATGAAAACAAACAAGATTTTTATGCCATACACTCATCAGAAAGTGCGTAAATGATATATTTTTTTGTTTGCAATGGGTAGATCGTTCCAAAATTGGCTTGATAAGAAATCGTTTAAAAAGTGGCTTGAAAAACAGTTTTAGACATGAAGAGTTCTTGAATCCGTCTCTCACTGTAAGATACAGCGGTCAGGCAGTACTATATCTATAAACTTAGTCCTGAACTGAAGCAGCAAACAACTATGTAAAATAAATACAATGTATATAAACCCAAAATAAAAATAGACGCATTGAATTTTAATTAATTGTAAACTGAGTTTTTATACATTTGAATTAGATAAATGAATAAAACAAATACTTATTTAAATTAGAATCAAAACCTGCACGTATAGATAGTTTTTCAATAGATTACAATGGAACTTTTGGGATCATATTTTCAGTGAAAGGTCGTACAGGTTCGATCCCCGGCGGCGATATACAAAGTTGTTAAAATGGTACTGGTAGCGCCCTGAATGGCGCCCAGAATACATACATGTTAGTTCCAGGACTGACTGGTTCGAAGTCAGTTTAATGCGACGTGAAATGCCACATGTCCACGGCGTGTTGCAGGAGTGTGACAGCACTATATTTATATATCTGTCTGATGTAAACATAGTCTCCAAATGACTGAAATGAAATATTGTCAATGGGACGTTAAGCCCGACAAATATATTCAATGAAATAAAGTGTCAACGAAAATTAATGAGTTGACAATATTTCTATTACGAAATAAACCTGAACACCACAACATGCATGCTATGGTTATGATGTCTCTAACCCAACTGGACTACATCGACCACCATGATACAGTGTTCATATCACTTTTTTGCACCGGTCACTGTGGTCGAATGATTAGATCTTGTGTTTGGTCCTCGGCCGCAACATATCAAAGTCGTGAGTACTGGCAGTTGCAAGCTTCCCTTGTACTCGGCGCTTAGCCCGAAAGGGACGTGCGCTCTGTCTATGTACAGGGTAATATTGTAGGATTGATTGGCCCGGTGTCAGGATGGGGTATCGGAAGGACTTAAAACCCAACAAACAAACATAAGGGTAGTACAGGGACCCTAATTCACCCTCTCCCGAGTCTAGATTAGAGTCTCACTCAGAGTTCTTAATTTTCTTCTCAGAAATACCAAACTGAGTCTAAATCTAAAATATTTAAAAACCCGGATAACTGATTACCGGTTTGGTGTGATATCATGCCACCAGTCTATGGCGGGATATCGCAGTTAGGAAGCAGTACTATATATGTCTCATGTAGATTAAATGTAACCACTGACGTTAAACACAAGCAAAACATTAAAAAAACAACACATCTGTATTTAGCTAAATCGGTGATCAAGTAAATCACTTACAAATTTCGATGAATAAGAACACGCTACTTAAATTATCCAGGCACCATTGACTACATTCAGATGCTACAGTTTTAAATAACGTATGCAATGTAACGATATCACGTTAGTTTAAATGGCGACCACTCATTCAATGTAATACCAGAATTTTATGTCCATTGATATACGTTATTTTGATATGGATATTAAAATATTAGACATAATTCTTTGCTTCAGGGTGATTTAGTCAGTAACTGTCAATAGAAACAGCCATATATCCATCTTGTTCCGTTTCCTATCCTCAATAAAATTTTGCGTCATCCACTGAGTGTCATATACGTTTCAAATGTACGTCTGAATTGAAATACAAGGTGATTTAACTCCATTTATTTTCTACCATGACCATTTTGTTTTGCACATACAATCACTAATGTCTAATAAATAAAATGTTTATGTTGGAAGAAATACTTCGAAATATCCCGTGCTGGATGTAATTGTTTCACAGCGCCGCCGCCCGATTTTCCAACGAGATCTAAAAATGGCGCAATTCTATGAAAAGGATTCCCATCAAATAGCTACAGAAGACAAAACGAGCGTCATTATCAAACGAATCGAAAGGCAATCGCGCAAACATTGGAGTAGAATTAGTTTTTAAACTCTATCCTCACCGATAAAAAATATTTGCATATCGAGAGTGCGCGATTCGACACTTGGGGTATTAAAACGGATCAAAACAGTATAACGTGCCATTTTTGGCTATTTTCGATAAAATTGGACCAAGTTTAAAACTGTAGATAACGGGCCGTATTCATCATGAACAATAAGAAGTTAATATCGAGTGCATCAAACGATATGAGTTCGGACCGATGTGGTATTAAGTTGGATCACGCCAGCACGCCGTCGCGAGGGGCGCGTGATGAAAATGGCCGTCTGTAAATTCGAAACTCAATTAGGGACGATCCGCCACAAATTGCTCATACATAAATTTTCCCTTATCGCTATATAGGCCTATCTTTTTAAGGCCCGTGGATTACGGAACGTCTCTCGTCAATATTGTATTTTTAGATTGAGTTTGAATAATAAAACTCTTAATGTTTCTTTGTGACTTTTTAAGCACCGCCACTTTTTGTGTGTTTTGCGGATTTGCTTGGAAACGGGCTCTCTCATCGACATTATGTTAATACTGCTTCTTAAAGTCGTTACATTATCCTTGCCGAATAAATGACCATCGATTAAGTTAGCTCTTTAAAATGATTAAGTAAAAAAAACACAAGTCATAGCTTGATTGAGGACTGGTTTACTTCGAGAGAACTCATTACGTCACTGTTCGAGGTAATCATCATCATCATCACCATCATCATCATCTATTAAAGTTATTTTCGTGAGCATTAGAAAACTATTTTCTTTCTTTTTGGAATTGCTATTACAACTCGTTTATTCTTATAAGCTTGCAGAATACTTATAGCACATGTATGGGAACATATTGTTATAAAGGTGAAATCTTTCGAATTAAATCAAGTAAAAAAAAAAAAAAAAAGAATTTACATGTATGCATTTCATTGGAAAATATTCTACAGTATTATGTAAAACAAAGTATAGGGTGGGTATATACATGCATAAGCAATACACATACCAAGGAAAAGCAAAATGCTTTAGAGAAGATTCTGCGACTAATTGATGTATAGAAGGTATCTGTTTTGAGTGGATAAGGGTTATATCTCATCGAGTAGTGATACAAAATTTCATATTTTCACGAGGGCGTAGCGCGAGTGAAAAAATATGAAAATTGATCATTTCAAGATGTGATATAACCCATATCCACTCAAAACAAACACATTTTCTTTTTATTTTATGCTGCGGCTACCTTTCTTTTATAAGGATAAAAAGTAGTTCCAGTAGATCTATATCATAACACTGTAGGATAGGAATTTTATGTCACTGATAGAACTCAGTATTTCACCAGTTAGCATAAAATAAAATGTGAATCGGACTTATGTCGACATGGGGTAAAATGTATCTTTCAGAAATTTATCAAACATATTTGTTATATCATGGTTTTACAAAACAATCTGTTTCAATATGAATTTCTTGATTACGGTCAGTATACCACAATAAAATGAATGATAATAAATGTTGGCGTTTATATAGATAATGTGCTGAAAATAAAACAAAGGTACAATCTAATAGCAATATAATAATAATAATAATAATAATAATAATAATAATAATATATTTTAATATCTTAATGAATTTATGTTTCATTATTTAACAACGTTTCGTTTTTTCCTTTTTTTTAAATGATTAAAAAGGTGTATTTAACCTAATTTCAATTTCTGTTCCACGTTTAAACAGCACAGTTATATGCTTAAAACAAAAAAAAAAAAACAAAACAAAAAAAACCTCTTGAAGATTGAGATACTTAGAATCTTAAAAATTAGTTTTTACATTAAATTTTGTAGAGATATATAGTTCTTGATCGTGAAGCCAAGGTCTGTCGCTACGCCATTTCCTTATATTTTTTTTTCGAAATTTATAAGCCGCGGTCAATCGTTACGTCATCTCCCTTACTGCGTATCGCAATTCTGTACTGTTATCATCACTAACAAGTCGAGGTCGATTGTTACGTCATCTCCCTTACTGCGTATCGCAATTCTGTACTGTTATCATCACTAATAAGTCGAGGTCGATTGTTACGTCATCTCCCTTACTGCGTATCGCAATTCTGTACTGTTATCATCACTAATAAGCCGCGGTCGATTGTTCCGTCATCTCCCTTACTGTGTATCGCCATTCTGTACTGTTATCATCACTAATAAGCCGAGGTCGATTGTTCCGTCATCTCCCTTTTCCCTTAATTTTAAAACGAGGTCGATTGTTACCCCTCAACCTTACTTAAACATGAAGAATCCCATTTCTTTACTTATGTACATGTATTAATCAAAGCGCTGAAGGCACTGAAGTTGTGTGTGTCTCAAATGAATGAGGGTATGACAGGCTGCAGCTTGATGAAACCCTTAGAGTAACTTTAATTTATGCTTATACTCAGTCCTGATGATGAATTATTATTTTTACTTTGGGCTCAATTTCTTTAGGTAAATTCAAAGATTGTAATCACCTGAGGTTTAATTATTGTGTGCAACTTCAAGATTCAAAATAAAACAAGGATCAGATTTTTTTTTCAAAGACGCAATTGTGGTACACATATTTATTTGTAATGTTAACTACTTCTCTTTAAAATTAGAGTTATGCTCTGAACAAGTATCTTAAGATATAACTAGAACTATCACTAAAGAATGTTAATTGTTTATTATAGTGACATGTTTACTATCAATCACAATAACCAATATATTTTGTACACAATACGATATACACACAGCCCAATGGGCCTATAGGTCACCTTAACATGAGAAAATTATGAATATGTGACAAGATAAATTATATCAGTTAATGCAAGTAAAGCAATTTTAAGTTATCAGCATATAAATAAACATATACATGTACATACAACATATACATCAAACAATTGTTGACATATTCTAATAATATATTTTATAGACAATTTGATGGAATAACTCTGTGATAATTCATCCAACCCAAATGTGCTGACGATATGCACATATAGACCTGATACTATTGTCCTGTGCAGTTTCATCCATTTTGCATGGGAAGTGCGGGTAAAATTGCATCAAAAATACAAAGGGCCATAACTCTGTGATAATTAATTCGACACAAATGTACTGACAAGTAGACTTGATACTGATCAATCTGATTCATCAATTCAGACAGGGTTTTTTGGCGATAAATTGTAACAAAATTGAAAAACACAAAGGACCAGAATTATGAGATAATTATTCTATAATATGCCAATGATATGCACAACTAGTCAACTGGTACTTAGAATAATTTTGAACTTTATTTTTATATAGAGTTTAAAAGGAAACAAACATGCATCCCTGGGGTTCTCATTTTTTCAAGGGACCAACTTATTTTAACAATTAATTTTATGGTAAACAGCCATGCCGTGAACAATAGTGCCAAAGGAAATTAAACTCTTACCACTGGTTTCTTAGAAGATAAATTTTGAACTTTTTATATAAAGTATTTAAAAAACTAGCCGACCCTTTGGGGCCTAATTTTTCAATGTTTCAACTTTATTTTAGCAATAATGGTTCTGGCCAATGAGATGACCATTTGTGCTAAATGAAATTAAATTCTGACAACTGGTTTCAGAGATAGAGATTTTAAAAGTTTTTTTTTTAAAGAGATTGACCTCATTTTAGCAATTATGGTAAATAACCATGACGTCACCATTTGCTGCAAAATTATTAAAGTTTGACCACTGGTTTCATAGGAGAAGAATTTTTAACTTTTCCATGAAGAGTATACTTGTGTAAGACAAGAGTGTTCCCTGAAACACGTGTGACACCCCTGAAGCGTGGCGGGAAAAGTGTGACGGACAGTCAGACGGACGGACGGACGGACAAACAGACAGACAGACGATGGAAAAGTGATCCCTATGTGTCACCTCTGCTTACAGCAGGTGTCCCAAAACCTAGCTAAAATTCTGCTGCTTGCAATAGGCAACCAGAATTCTACATGATCTAAGTTTATCTAAGCACCTGTTGTGGACATCCACCCAAGGATCATCCATGCTAAGTTTAATCAATTTCTACCAAGTGGTATCAGAGAAGTTATAACTCCCAGACACTGCATTGCCACTTACTCCACTCTGTCAGTAGTTGCAATAATAACTAAATTACATTTATGAACTTGACAAGCAAAATGTACCAAGGGGAAAATACTAGAAAACTGGGTAAATAGTTATGGTTCTTTTGCACTGCTCTTATTCCCAATACTCTCTATCAATTCATTGTATGAAGTTCAAATTAAAGTCCCTTAATTGATTTTTGTATTATAATCGAGACAAATCTGAAACACAGACAGATAAACAGACAGAAAAGTTGCTGACTATATTCTCCTCCATTCTTTAAGAGGGGGGCCGGGGGGGGGGCACATTGGACAAACGGTAAACTGGACAAACTGATGGGAAAAATTATTAGCAATAAAAAGTTATAAAGATTTGTATACCTCCAACAATTTTTATCCAAACACACTTTCAAAATGCTGAATACCAATATGACATTCTATTATTTTTACCTGCACATCTTACTTATTCCTTTACATAAAATTAGGCCACAAAAACAATAAAAAGCTGGTTAGCAAAAACAAAAGCAATATTTTGCGATAGTAATGATTAATCGTAAACTAGCTAAGGTACCCTGGTGTCACACTATTCTATTTGTTAATGCTTGTTTTATGCACACATTTAATTTTACACATGTCAAAGTATGAGCACTATGGTTTCCACGTGGTTGCTCAGTTCCACTTTAAAGCGAGATCAAAACGTTGATCTCAGAATTAATTTGTTCAAGACCAAGACATAACTTGATAGATAAACTACAATGTACAATTCCTGTCAGATATTAAAACTACTATTCCCTCAAAATCAACTTACACACAGGAAGGTAGCTGCACAAAACCATTTTTTTTTTTGTATGTAAAAATTACTATACCCGGCCCAAGAACGAACCCGGTCCGCCGGCGTGCGAGTCCAATGCTCAAACCACTGAGCCAAAGAGTCGACTCCCTGACGCAGTTGTCAGAGATTGTATTTACCTGTGACGACACATCGGCACATTGATGGCATTACCATTCAGTGGTTTATAACATTGTGTGCTAACATCCTAATTGGGATGTGATATACTTACTTTCGTATACACCGACCAACATAAATAATCAAACAACTTAAACTTTTGAATTAACTCAGAAAGTTTGAAAAAC
>CM037780.1:31559167-31609167 GCA_021229015.1 Solen grandis | reverse complement strand
ATGTTTTTTTTTCTTGAGGAAGGACACTTTTGCCGAAATATTCAATAAGAGTGTATTTAATATTATTTCAGCTATTTTCTTTTTCTTCATCTTGATTAAATGTGGTCAGCATTACCTACCATCTTTCATACTGGTTATAGTATTTATAAGTTGAAAAGAAACCCGCTCGTATGGCGTCTTATGTTCAACTATGTGATGATCCATGGAAATTATACTCAATGTTTCGTAACCGGAAGATCGTGGGTTGGATCCCCGACCGTGACATACCAAAGTCATTAAATTAGAACTACATTAGGTTAATCAAAGGACGGGCACGTCTGGTGTCAGCTATTTATATAATGCTAACTAATGAAACACTACGTTCTGTCGGCGAGATAAAATCTATATTACCAACAGCGTATGCTATGGACATTTTTATGGATATATAGTTTTTCAGTAGTTACTAGTTGCCACCCTTAGTTTTCTGTAGATTTTTACATGGTAATAGGAATTAATACACAAAATAGTTGCATCTTTTCGCCAGCAATTAGCATTAAAAAGAAAACTTTGTTTTCAGTGGATAAGGAATACAACTCATCCTTGAAGTGATGCAGTTATAACATGTAATTCAAATAATTCATATTGGATCACTTTCCGATGAAATATTAAGTACATGTTGACACGTTAATTTAATCAAATTTGTGATGTGTGGGGTGGTGTTCAATTGTAGAAATCGAGAGTGTGGGCGCTGTGGGAAATAATGCTATTGAAGATGAGCGAAGAGAGTCATAATGTTATTCAAACATCCTTTTTAAAAGAACAAATCTGCGTATATCACGATGCATGTGACATGCGCGGATTCCGCCATTTTCTCAAAGGGTTTGGGGTGGGGTGGGGTGTCGTCCGACAGGATCATGTTGACCAACTATGAAAATTACCATACCAACCTAACTCTAAAAATTCTGAAATTCACCGTATGTGGCGTTAGAGGTGGTGGTGGGGGGTTTTCTTCTCCATACCCCCCTTTTTCTCAGCCCCCACCCTTTGGATCAGCACATGCGAGACACATCGGTACCTGGTACTTACCATGGAGGAATTGTGGTTGGTGGTGCCCATTGCAATGGCTTTCCTCATCCGGGTAATTACCTGGTCCACCTGTGAAAATGAGATTAATAACTTATATCTTATACTGTATATTCATTAATTTTCGTGGTGGATTCATATTCGTGGATGATATTATTCACGAACATTAATCAAGCAGACGATGCGCTTTTTAGAAAATGAATCCCCGAATATGCGTACACACGTACTAGCCTTTACTACCTAATCAACGAAATTTATTGTCAGCGACATTTAAAATAATAAAAAAACAACAAACAAAAAACGTATTGTGTATACACCCTTGCATGCATATCTGATCAGGAAGGTATTTTACCTTAATTTTGATTTATACAGTTAAAGCGCCTCATAAGTATAAAGGTAGTAAAAGAATTTCCTGCATAGAGAGTTAAATATGGAACATTCACATAATGATATAGCAATAATGTCACTCTCTCCAACCTGTATATATCGATATTATACACTTGCTTTGTAGTTAGATTTGTTGTTTATCCTCATGATCACTGGCATTTAAAGTAGCATTATCTGAATTTTGATGCGATCATTTTCTTTCCATGCTTTCTTATTTTCGAAAAGTATGTAAATATGCACAACTGATTTTCACTCTACGTTTTTATGTGTATATATTTGACATCCAGACATATAATTAGCTAAGAACTATTTAAACAACAGGCTCTTTAACGATAACTAATGCATTCTTCATCATGTAATGTTGTCACCTAAAAGCACGACCATAAGACAAATCGAGCCACCATACCTACCCGATCTCCGAATTTCCGTATCCTCATGGCAAACTTCCTGAAGCCATCCTCTGACGTGAATTTCACCTGCCCAGCCTTCGACGTGTATGTGGTTTGTATACCTTCCAGGAATGATATCGGGTTCATCGGTCCGTAGCTTTACAATAAAACATTTGTTTATTTATATGTATAGTTCTCAGTTTATTAAGGAAAAAAGTTCCGTTTCTAATCTCCAGCAAATAAAAAAGAGGGTCGGTATGTCGGGATTTTTTTTTTTTACATGAAACGAAAGGTAAAAAAAAAAAACACTTTAGGATCGGTCGTTAAAAAAAGAGGGTCGGACGGGAGACCAGAAACGGAACTTTTTTTGCCTTATGTTAGAATGAACGTAATATATTTGTGTAATGCAGATAGCAATGGCAATTTCATTTTTAAGTCATAGATGTTTTCACATCTATTTAGAAATTTGACAACTAATAAATCAATGACTGTATCCCTTACCAAAATATCAACTCATAATACCACACGCTAATCGTTATACATCATAAAAGCATTATCTATTTCAATATATATCATAACTGTATTTTTCACATCAATATCAATATAAATACCACCACAGCATAATCCGATTATACCATCAATATAACGATTATCTTGATTTTAATATGAATATCATAACTGTATCTATTTCACATCAATATCAATATAAATACCACCACAGCATAATCCGATTATACCATCAATATAACGATTATCTTGATTTTAATATGAATATCATAACTGTATCTATTTCACATCAATATCAATATAAATACCACCCAAATCCGATAATTACCATCAATAAACGATATCTGACTTTTAATATGAATACAAATGTATCCATTTAATCAATATCAATATAATACCACCACAGCATAATCGATATACCTTTTAAAACATTACTTTAGTTCATATGAATATTTACTGTATCATTCACCAATACAATTAAATCCCACAGCAAAATCCGTTACCATCATTAACGATTATCTGATTAAGAATCTAAGATCTATTTCACATCAATCATTAAACCACCACATATCGATTATACATCAATATGATTCTTATTTAAATGAATATAAACTGTATAATTACATCATATAATATTAATACACACAGCTTAATCGATATCATCATATAACGAATATTGATTTCAATATGAATATCAATACTGTATCTTTTCCATCAACTCATTAATACCACCATGATAATCATTTACATCAATATACGTACTGATTTCAATTGAATTCAATACTGATCATTCACACCCAGTCAGAAATGAATTATAATTCACCCAGCGAATTCATCAATAAACGATACCAATATAGTACAACAAATTACACCACCTTATTAAACTCACTATTGAATACCTTTACTTTTACTTTAAGGTGAAGTCCCTGTAAAGGTCCCGCTACGTCTTAGACCACTTAACCTCTACTAAGATAGCCAAGGTACCCAATTGAAACATTAGGAAACCTTGGTTATCTCCGTAAAAGACCATAAGGTCCGAAATGTAGCGGAACCATTAAGGGACTTAACCTTAATCTGTTTATTCTGCATTAAATATATAAAACACATGTTTATAGCCAATACAGTAGATGAATCATGCACATTAACAAACAGGAATATGAATACCATCACAGTATAAGTATCACATTAGTTTAAAGGTCACCTCGCATTACTATCACAACAATATGAACACCCCCTGCACATAATGATACATGCCGTTTTATATAGCAAATGTCATTGACTGCTTTAGAAATTGATATTTGTTCATATTATAACAAGTAACCATGTTGTCGATAGAGACTCATATATAAATATAAGTTTATCTCTGGTGGACATTCATTAACAAATGGGCGTTACAAGGTCAAAACTGAAGGCACAGGTAAGTGCTAGGTGCAGGACTGGGCTCCAACGTTTCTTTTTTTTTTTTTTTTTTTTTTTAGGATGCGCGTAGGTGTAATATTACACGTTTTGAATACAGTTTTGACGTTTTGAAAATGCAATATTTTAAATGATGTTCAGCCACAGACCTTTAAAAGAGCAGTGAGAGAGTTAAGCCCGTGAAAATATGACAATGAAACACGAATATTGTATTCTTAAGCGTCACTCACTATCTCCATTCGTATCCGGCTAACCACGTTTCAATCATATCTTTCATGACGTCATACGTGACCTGTTTCTCACTGGGCAGAGAACTCCTCGGCATGTCGTCCACATGTTTCTTCATCGATTCAATCTCCATCTGGGATATATTTTGTACATGACAATTATTATTTTATGATAAGTACATTAAAACGATTAAATACATATCATATTCAGATGATTGGGAAATAAATGGACAATGTTCGGAATGAGTCAATAATCGAGATGATTATGTTAGTTCACACACTATATACTAGATCTAAATGTTTTAGTTCAATTAGTTTTATGCAGATATAATGGTTACTACGAATTTCTACAAGATAAAAAGATCGTAGCATACATATATATTAGAAATATTGAACGTTTTTATAGATATATACTGTTTGTGCTTCATATACGCTTAGATTAAAATAACAACAAATAAACACAAACAATAACAGCAACAAACACAAACAATAACAACAAAACCACAGCAAGAAAAATATGTTATATAATAGTATTATAAAATCAAACTCGAAAAAATGGGCCTGGCATATAATATCTGTAAAATAAACACTTTCACGAGTATATCAAATGCACCCCCGCGTTTTATGTGTCCTGTCAATGCATATACAGAAAGAA
The DNA here is from genome assembly GCA_021229015.1 of Solen grandis. Taxonomy (NCBI): domain Eukaryota; kingdom Metazoa; phylum Mollusca; class Bivalvia; order Adapedonta; family Solenidae; genus Solen; species Solen grandis. The sequence goes on along the minus strand of CM037780.1, from coordinate 31,604,524 downwards.
TCGGGAATATACTGATACCCAACAGTAAACTGATTTAAATCAGTTATAGCAAGACAAATGTAAATGGATCTTTTTCATGATAGATGATAATTCTAATTGTGTACATTTCAATGCATTTATGGTTTTGCATGAACAAGATTTAAACTTCATCAAAAGCAGTGTTTGTCCCCTGAGAACTGTTGTCAACATAACTTAATATACCTTTATGTGAATACACTTTCCAAGACGTAAATGTTCAGTTAAACATATTTTGTCATTTTCTTTGTAAACAATAAAGTCCAAGAATCCAACATGGATCCTTTTAATATAATTGACAAATAGGTCAAAAGGCATTGCTAGATTCAAAGGGCGCAACATGGCCGTTAGTGCAAAAATGAAAGACTGAATACACACAGATTTAGATGTTATGGTGACTTCGGTGAGCTCGACACTCAAGAGAATAGTAACCCTAGTTCTGATAAAATTGCAGATGATTGTGAAGTTTGTCTTGAACTTCTATGAATATCGGTGGTAAACGTTTAATCCAGCCATACTTCAAAACCATTTTTTTTAGCTCACATTTTGCACAGGAATGGGATGGAGGTAGTCACCTAAATACAGATCCAATTTACAGTGTATAGGAACTTAATTCTTCAAGAACAACACCTAGACCTTGTTCTTCTTGTAATTCTTTGACAAATGAAACTACACATGTGCCTTTAAAATGTCTGATCGTTTTTGTTTGTTTGTTTGTAGGAAAATAAGTGTTGAGCGCACATATTTTATTGACCCAGTTCTGTAGACAGATTCTTGAGCATGCCAGCAAACTCTCCTACCATATCATGCTTCTTTTCAAACTTAAGTTTACTTCAAACTAGTCCAAGAAACAAACTTGGAATAGAAAAAAAAAGTTCTGTTATCGCAATTTAAGAAAATATTGAGTGGTGAATTGCATTTATTAAATGGCACCATGAAAGTGTTGAATTTCATTTTTTACGTCATACATAATTATATGTAATCATTTATTTATATTTGTCTTCAGGCTGTTAACCTGTAAAGATGGTCGAAATTTAAACACCATATATTTTCAATAATCACTCATGTACGACTTAGAATATCTCGCCTGTTATAAACATCATGTTATAAATACATTAAGTAAACTATATTTGTTTTGTTCATAACTTGCAGATTATAATGATATAGATTTTTTTTCTTTATATATAGCCGTATTTTGAATACAAGTGCGTACTTTAAAATACCATACATCAGAATTCACAGCATCGAGGGGCTAATTGACCCAACTAAACCAAAGGGATTCGAGACCACCATAAGCGTTTGCAGTGCGGAATGGACCATTTCATAAAATGCTCGGTTATACCCGTTATAATTCACAGATTTAAATTGATCAATCAGTGACTGGGGAAAATTTATTTCCCGTTGAACAAGGTATGAAAATTTACAACAGCATGTAGATGTGTTCGGGAAGTGCTCGTTAATTTACGTAGGTTTACGTCTCATTTCGTATTGGATGTTATATTGTCCATAAATAGCTAATAGACAGGAGAAATAAAACGGGTCCGATAGGTTGTCCTGTCTAGGAACAGATGGTCTGGATTAGAGTTGCTACAATATACGCTGAAACATAAGTTCGCGGGTATGGTAGAACTTCTTACATAAACAATGTACAGTGTATCGTGTTATGCCATAAGTACGTAATGATGATCACTTGCAGACTCTTGGCTAGCGAATCATGTGTACACATTACCTACACATGTACACACTGACCATGGTTCTTACCTTTCTCGTCTCAAGAGCCTCCAGGCTGTAGTCTTCCAGAGACTCCGTGTAACGCTGGTCCCCGATGTTGCTGGCATACTCTGGGTTATCCTGGAGACGCCACTGTGTAAACTCATCTACCAGCTTGTCGAACTCGGCATGACCGAACACGCCACCTACAGTACAACCGATTTTAGTTAAATCTAATCAATATGTAAGTTAAAGGAAGCTGACCAGCGACCCCGCCTTCCTCATTCAGTACACCTATATTGGTGACTACCTGTATCAAACGACCAACTTGTTATGACCAACCAGTTTAATATAAATTCAATTACTATAATAATTAAGCAACCACTTGCCACGAGAGGCCATTACATATCAAGCCCGTGACTGTCCTCCTCAGACAGGTTTTTCTTATTTTTTTAGCGAATTAATATTACCTTCTTTTTGTGTAGGTTGTCACTGTGGCGTAATTGCAAGAACATATCTGTAAAAAGTGTTGCGAAAGAAGTACAAAGGAAGACACACTATCGAGTATTTTGCATCAAACTTGCGTGTGACCCCGATTTTAATTCGTCTCCTGGCGATCAAATTCCAGAATCCAAATGAGTTTACGACCTGCTTGCTTTTTACAAGTAAATGTGAAAGACAGGTCGTATATATATATATATTGTGTATGAAAATGAATGTGTATCAACATAATACGCCCTTCATGGCGGCTTGCAGTGTCTAATAAGTTGTCTTACCTCACTTTTGATCTAGTTAGAGATAATGACATAAGACATTGCCGAATGAGTATTTTAACCATTTTCATTTGTAGATATACATATACTTACGAAAAATGTTATGTACAATCGTTTGTTGAGATGAGAACTAGCTGGAACATTTACTTTATTTTCATGAAATCTGACATTATTACATAATTACTTTTTTTGGTGGGAGGGGGGTAAATATTCAGTTATTTCACCAAAACACTTCTCTTTAATGTACACTGAAACTTGTTTCGAGCTGAACGTTTTAAATATCTGTAGTTTATTATAGTACATATGTATGTTTTAACGTCTCCATTTTATAACTGAAAAATAGCGTGATTTATTACACTCGCGTTAAATCCGCCGACTGCAGTGAAAAGGACGTTATAATATCGAGTTTTTATCTATTTTTATTTTAATTTCTAAAGATGAAATGCTTTTAGATAATGCTTCGTACATCATATAACTTTCTCTATGCTAAAGAAACCGGCGAATTTTCAGTGGAAATGGTAAGAAATTCAAAAGCTGTTTTTAGTTTTGACAAGAATATGTAAAAAAAAACACACACAAAAAAAACGGGATATGGTAGTTGACCATTATGTCCACCTTATATGATATCGCTTCGAGAAAAATATAAGGACCTCTCTTTCTCGTGAAAACTTGAACATGATACACACTATAACAAGAAAATTCACAAGTAAATTCGACGGGGGCACCAAACTAAAATTCCTTTGCTATAAATAAATGTTGATACACAACCCCCCTCAAAATTCAAACAGTTGTTGTGTCAAACGGAAACGTAGGACCTTCATTTATGTTTTGTATAGACAAAACATCAAGCATATCAAGAAAGGTACATTTTATTGGTGCAATTTCTATGAATTCTCATGCTTGTGAATCAAATAAATTGACTTGTGTTAAAATATTTGATCAAAGTGAATACAAAAGGATAGACTTTGCGCAAAACATATCGTCAAATGAAGGCCTTTCTACGTTTCTGTAGCGAAAGAAATTGACAAATTTTACAAAACACACACACACACACACACACAAAACAAAAAACAAAAACAAACCATCATGAATTTTGTTATTGTATACACAAAGCGTTGTATCACTTTATAATTTATTCAACGCACGATGAGCCGTTTCACTTTCGAATACATCTAATTTCTGATGTTTTTATATTTTCGAATGTTTGTTGAAATGTACTCTTGTTATTTACTTTTCTTATATTGATAAAAATGATGATAATATAATTTTCAACGTATACCCGTTATATATTAAGTACGTATAGTTCATATGAAAATATTATCAGCCAATGTTAATTTTAATTTTTAACCGTTCCCTTGGCTATACAAGATACAGAGCTACATATTACATTGTATTTTAAAAGTGATTTATAGACAGGTGAAGGATGTAGTTGAAAGTAAGCTTATCCTTTGTAAAATATTACGAATTCCGAAAAGAAACTTGTTGTTTGCAGAAATACTTTTTATTTTCAATGATTTTATTATTATTATAAAATCATAAAGAAGATATAGTTAAGCCTACCGAGAACGAACAATATCCATATCAGCACGTCCCCTTTCATGGTGCACCAACTCTGAAGATAGTCTCGTTATGTAAAAGCGAGCACCTCAAATGAGAACACGGATCGTCCAAACACCGCTAAACATTTACTGCATACAACGGTACGCCGCACTGAAATATGCCCCTAATGTAAGTCATGTGCGACTAAAAGCAGGGTATACAATGCAAGGTTGCAATTAAATTTAAAGTGAAAATTTAAGATGGCCGCGATTCGATAAAAAAATGTTGCAATATTTGATGCATAAACAATAAAGTTATTTACATGTTAAAATTATATTCTATGCAATTAATATTGACCACTATGTCTCGTTATGATATTTTTTCAATGTTTATGTATTACGATGTACTCTCTTTTTGTCATGCTTAGACATGAGAAATTTGGAGACATTTTTTTTATCTATTTAACGCAGTTTACATGCGAATCTGCGCGTGTAAGTTTGTGGTCAGCCAGAACGATAATTAATCAAGTATGTTTTGATGTTGACCACTTAGTCTTGAGTGTATTGGTCAGTTGGTTGTACGAAGGGGAACCAGGTCAAAATCTTATTCCGCTTGCTGCTTAATTTACTGTTGTTAAATACAACTGCATTCAAGTTTTTTTTTATCAACTACACAATGCTGTAAGGCTTGTGTTTCATTTAGAAATTAAATTGTAGTCCACCATAACATTTTACTCCAGTCTCTATGTTGCAATTGCAAAGTGCATACTGTTACATGTGGAATGTGTCATTTCTCTAATGCCAATTATCAACGCTTAATGCTTAATCGTATTTCTGATAAACGTAATTCGACTGCCAAACAATAAGTACCTGCACCCCCCCCCCCCCCTGTAGTTTCTAGCTCTGTCTTTAAGCGGTGTCGTGCTAAAAATTAAACTTGTAAATTTACTTCAAGTATGGCGAATCAGAAAGATGAAATGATGAATTATGCATGGTATTATACAATGTATCACATATAGCAAAACCTTCAACTTTCTGAACCGTCCCCGGTGGCCGAGTGGTTAGAGCGTCCGCCTCGGGAGTGGGAGGTCGTGGATTCGATCCCTGGCCTCGACATACCAAAGTCGTAAAAAATGGTATTGTTATAGCTCCCTTGCTTGGCGCTCAGCATATAAGGGTAGTTGCAGAACTGGTTGGCCCAGTGTCAGGATAATGTGACAGGGTGTGGTGTCATGCCACATGTCTACGGCGTGATACTGCAATGTGACAGCACTATATCTGTCTCAAGTAGACATCGTCTCCAATTGACTGAAATACTGTCGGTGGGACGTTTAAACCAACAAACAATCTGGTTATAGAATCTCCAAATGAAGGCACGGTATAATAGTATATTTTTGATAGAAGCTCTAATAAATGTTACAGAGAAGTGTCTTATGATTCAGAAGAGGAGAGAGAGAGAGAGAGAGAGAGAGATGTTGTACTGGTAAATGACATTGTCCCTTTCTCTACAACCACGAGCACACATTGACAGAGACAGAGAGAGATGGTGGAATAGAGATAATAGGTTATGAACTGGGCTAATTATTTTCTCTTTTCAGAAGTTTCCTTTCTGTAAAACGATAATTCCATTCTTGGTGAGTTATGGCAACTAAAGGAGTAAATTAAACTATTTTATCGACAGGAATATAAAAGACGTGTTTATTACATGATTATGTAACACATTTCATATAGAAACAACTCAAATTTGGTTGACATATTTCTTTGAAATATTAATACCCCAGACATGCAAAAAGGATTTGGTATCTAGTGCTTGGAAAAAGTACAGTCTCACCGTTTAGAAACAGAGCTAGCCTTTTAATTTCCCAATCGATATCCACCAAGCGGAATGCGGTAAGTGGATTGAACATGTTCTTCTATCAAAATATCGCACCGGGTGTTTTTTTTCCGAATCACGTATTGATAGTCATAGTTTTGTAATTTTTATTGCCGAAAAGGTCACGTAAAATGTACTTTCAATATTTTAAGTATATTTGAGATTTCCACAATACCTTTATATTTTAATACAATTTAAACACTAAGTCAACACAATTATTAACACAACTATTTCGATATCCAAACACGCCGTATGTGTGTGTTCTTTAACTAACATAATTATGTTAAATTAAATCGTCTATTAAACACAACGTTCAAACCATTTTTTAAATTATTTTTATTCATTCATTTAGCAATATAAATATAAATATATCGCAAAATAAATACATTTATGGCAGAGCGCTTTGCCTTCCCTCAATGTAATTGAGCATTTCTGTATCAACTAATGAACATTTGTGTAGAGTTAAGAATAAGAAATGTACTACAGTGGCCATCGTCGGAATCCACGGAATATACTCCGTTATTATCACTGAATAAGAAGCAAAGCGTATTGAAAGAACATGGATTTCGACAATGTTCAGTGATGTGACAATTTATAAAAGTAAATAACAATGTAACTCGACCACCCGACACAGTGGATCTGCAGTTCACTTACTGATAAAATCAAAGCTGAACTCATGCCTTTATTCTTTTTCTTTTTCCGAAAAATATTTTCAAACGTCTGTCTTTCACGGTTCAATTCAATACAAACGCGTGATACAGATTTTCATTAGCACATTGCATTCTGAATAAATGAAATCGTTTCCTTGAATTGACGATCATTTTGTTTGGCATATCGCCATTCACCCAAACTCATTTATAATACGATGTTTACGCATGGCGCCATAAGAACAAACAATACACGTATAAAAATAAGTTGACATATAAGAGTTTATAAAAATCTACAAGAATAAAAAGACAGTGTCGAATAAAAAAAACACAATATATTGCAAATCAGCATATTCAGAAAATATATTGTCAAACTGAAACTTATTTTAAGAAAGATGCTCTCAAATACATTGCTTTTTTACATATATTGCAAGGTTTGAGCATATTTTTCTAGACCTACTTGACATTATGATTATAACAGACGACGGAGATAATGGCCAATATTTTTTAGTCTCAGTCCCCCCCCCCCCCCCCCCCCCCCAAACACACACAGAATCTTGTATTACTATCTTCGCGAAGTATCCCATATGTGACTTATACTTCACCATTGTGGTTTGTACCTACATCTGTATGTAAAAATGTTATAGCGAGGTACATTTTCTGAGGTTTACCTCGATATCTAATTAACATTGAAACTAACCTTTTTTCAGCCCCAAACCAAACACAAAAGCTACATACAAAAAAAAAAGGACTGTAACCCTGTCCCAGACACAGCAAACCGAGGTACAAGTATTCTACCCCACGAGCCACACACACATGCACAAGTATAAATCGTACATCGCATAAATAATAGACACGAATTAAAATGAAACTCAATCATTTGTTATTTTAAAGAAAAAAAACACGAAAAAAAAAAAAAAAAAAAAAAAAAAACACGTAGACTTTACTTTAAATACATCTATTAATGTGGATTTTACCAGGTTTCACCGATGGGTATCTGTAAACACAATTTGTTTGATTTACCCATTTTGCCTTCTCGATTACATAAGAGCTAGTTCGTTCTTCTGAAAAGAAGGTACAACGGGATCTTTTATGTTTGTAAAGAATGGCATTGACGATTTGTTTTGGAGTATTAGCATTTATATTCACGCTTGAATTTGAAAGTCCGTAAAATACACCTTAAGTAATTATGTTCTGGTTTTCAAATTAAAAAAAAAAAGTTTCTGAAAAAGAAAAAGAATAAAACCAGGGCGTGAAACATTCTCCTGTTAAAATATTTGACGATGAGATTGATTTTAACAAGATTGTATGTCATGGAAAGAATTTGTATGCAATCGATAACAATCGTATAGATAATAAATAAATCCATGACGACATTTTTCATGAATGTTTCTACATAAACCGTTTATGTATGTATATAACACTCATCGTATCGGTAACCGAGTGATTAGAGCATCTGCCATGGAATCCGTAGGTTCTGGGTTTGATCCTCGGCCGCGACAGACAAAAATGGTACTGGTATAGCTCCCTTGCTTGGAGCTCAGCATATAAGTAATTCAGGACTGGTTGGCCCGGTGTCAGAATAATGTGATTGGGTGTGGTATCATGCCACATGTCTACGTCATGATACTGTAGACTATATCTGTTTTAAGTAGACATAGTCTCCAAATAATGAAAGGAAAAAGACATGCATCGTAAGAAGAAGAAGAAGAAGAAGAAGAAGAAGAAGAAGATGATGATGATGATGATGATGATGATGATGATAATAATAATAATAATAAAAGAAACATTTGTTTTAAATATAGTACTGTGACGCTTTAAGCTGACTTGAAGCAAGTAATATAGATATACATTAGCGCATAGCAATCTGAATAAAAAAATTCTTTAAAAGACAATGCCTGTATCTTTATTAATTTATACCATAAACGCTTTTGAGTTATTCTTTTAAAAGAATATCTATGTATTTTTCGTAAGCATTTCATATTTATCCATGTTTTTATTGCGGGTATATGTATATTACAATCGTTTCCACCGCCGCTCACTGTCATTAAGCAAATTGCAGAGAATGTATTCAAACGGTCGCATTAAGGTAGTCCATCCATCAGGTATAGTGCTGCCACACTGAAGTATCACGCCATATACATGTGGCATGATACCACATCTAGTCACTTTATCCTGACACCAGGCCAACCAGTCCTAGAACTAAACACTTATATGCTGAGCGACAATAGGAGCTATACCAGTACCGTTTTTACGATTTTGGTATGTCGCGGCCGGGGATCGAACCCACGACCTCCCTCCCCTGGGGCGGACACTCTATTATTATTATTATTATTATTATTATAGATAGTATTATTATTGTTAGTAGTAGTAGCAGTAGTATATATTAGTATTATCATTGTTGGTATATATCAGTTTCAATTTTTCGCACCTATTTGTCGTCGATCTAGCCCAAAATCTAATACGTGTCATGGAGAGCTTTGGTGCAGTAAAGATTACAAGTGTATTCGGTTTTCACATCACTGACACCCATGTTACCTTGAATTTTCTAGAATTTTCAAACCTCACGGTCTGTTACGTTTACACAAAAGTGGGTAAACAATAAGTGTAAGAAAGTAATGTCTCTAAAGCTATCAATTTGTGAAAAATGAATCAAATGAGATAAAAAAAGTTACAATTACTTCAAAATACAGCTCCAGCTGAACTTTACTGATGTGCCGATAAATATAAAATTTATGTATCTCTGGAGCGAGAGGTCGTGAGTTCGGTCCACGGCCGCGCCATTCCAAAGCCGTTAACGTATCGATACGTATCGTGCCGAGTCAGAATCGCGATATACTGATACATCGGTGATACCACACATCCCTAACCGTGAACAATGTAAGTATGCATTTACGAATATGATTGCTATGGCGAATGATTTACACGCCCGTGTTATTATTATGATGTACATCGTAACTGTAGTGTGTGTGTGGGGTGGGGTCCGATCCGGGCTGATATATAATTTCGTAAAACAGAATTCTTAGAATTGAATCTTTGATACAGAGGGGTGCCAACTTGGGATTACCAGGAATTGAAACACCTTAAAGATGACTTGCTGGACCCGGTCATGGTAGCGTGACGTCACAGCCACATATACAACCATATACAACATATAAAACCAAAATTTCATCTCTAGCAAATTTGCCTCCGGTAATATCTAGAGGTACATGTACTTTACACGTGTTAACATATGTTGTATATGAATCAAAACCACGTGGGCTTGAAAAATTTACAGCTACGGTTCAACAAGCGACGCTGTAAATATTCAGTCAAACTGTATTATTACAACTGTTTGTTTAACATTTAATTTCTGCACACATGGTTTGACGGCCAACGTCGGAACCCACTGTATATATTCCGTTATCACTACCGTATATACCGTGGGATTTTCAACTGGCAAAGCTTCGTTTTTATAAATATGAATCAGCTACTCTTCATTGAAGTTACAATAGCAAAAGCTGACATTCAACTTTATGTTACGCGCTGTTTCATTGGTCAATAATCCGTGCCGTCTCCGCCACGGATCAGATGCCTTATTAATAATTCATAAATGCGTAGTTTTGCTAATCAAATAACAGTCGATTACGAAGTGAGTTTCAACAGATTGCTGGCACTGCCATGCACGAATAAACTTCAGTGAAATGAGATTTTTTGTTAGACGGGAAGAGCTTTGGACGTTACATATTGTGCCTGGTACCAGCATATCGGGGCTACGTGTAAATAAAAGGTTCATAAAGCTGCTTATCAATACAAATGACATTCAGCCCCTCACCGCGTGGGTTCGAATCCCGGCAGGGTCATTCGGATTTTCATGTGGGGAAGCCTTCCAGCTGGCTTGCGGTATGTCGGTGGTTCTACCCGGATGCCTCCGGGCATTCGGGGTCTTCCTCCACCTGTAATTAGCTTGACGTCACGATATGACTGAAATACTGTCGAAGCGACGGTAAACTCAAATAGTCAAGTCAATACAAATGACCGGTCGTGATTTACAAACCGTTAAATCACACCTGTCTTTTATATCAAAACTCTAACATTTGCTTATATACTGTTAAAAATATTTTTTAACTTAGTTTGAATAGCTTGGAGCGGATCAGGTATGACATCTTAAGTGATCAGCTTCGACATAGCGAAGTGGATAAGTGGCTGGCAGAAATATGCCACCTATGGAAGCGTTAATTGACCCCCTGAGTTGACGTGAACGTGATGGGCAAATGCCACATTATATCATGACATCGAGGAAAAAAATACGACGTCCTGCCAACTTATTTACCTCATATTATGACATAAATCTTTTGGTACTAGCCCTGATCGTCGTTAGGGCTTGTTGCCCTAAATTATGTCGTCACGACAGTTAAAATGTGAAATATTTTCCCATGATCTCATGAAAAGTAAGGTGGGCGCACCTGAATGTATTAGCTCTAGTTGAACAGCATCCATAACCATCAGCTACTTTAAAAAGGGGTCGTGGGTTCGAATTTCTAATAGGGTATTTTCCCTTTTTCTCTTAGACCATTATATCTGTATCAAACAGATCAGATTAGAAAGAAAAGGTTTTATGTTAATGATCTGTATAGGTATTTTTGGTTTTAAGTTTAATAACAAATATTGTAACTTTTTTTTAAATTTGGCAAATTCAACCAAAATTCTTTTTAAAAAAATGTGTAAACTATGAAATGTCTCTCAGTTACATTTTTTGAATTAGCATTCCTAAAAAAGGAAAAAATTTTAAATGGGTTGAGTATGGTAATAACTTAGTTAAAATATTTTGAGTTGAAACAATCATTTAACATGTATGGTTTGTTTGCCGAATGCTATCATTTGTTTACAAACAATAAATTATCAATACCAAAATATTTTTCCTAAACAGGATATAACATAATATATAGTTTTCTTATTTCCGGAAAGAGAGCTTTTTTAATATATTTTTCAATTCTCCCGAGTGCCCAAAATGTTGCGACTACCACAAAGTTAGATAATATATTTTGAAACATGAAGGCTTTATATTTAAGTCTTGAGCGATATAACAATGTTGCTTTACAATATCGTATTCCTGAGACAATCCATGTTATTGAATAACTGCTGCATAATTAATTGTCTTTGAACCATCCCCGGCATTACAGATATATTCACCTATAAATAGAGATTTTTTTTGAGGAATTACATTAATGACAAAGTGAAATGATACAATTCAATATTTACACGAGCGCGTAGCGTGAGTGAAAATATGATAATTGTATCTCTTTTAGATGAGATATATTCCATATTCACTCAAAACAAACACATTTTCTTTTGATTTTAAGCTAGCTGCTACAAAATATCAATATACAAACCCTTTTAATTAAAAAAAAATTAATTCCGTCAGACCTGTTTCACTCACACTGTGGGACATGGATTTTATCTCACTTATAGAACAACATTTAATCAGTTAGCATAAATTATTTATCCGTTTATTTAAAATAAATACTTGTACATAAGCATCTTGGAATCATTTTGTCTAATGACTGTAAATGACATTCACATATAGATTATATTTCAATAAAACTTGGAGTAGAATACATATACTATGTCTATAGGAAACATTTAATGCTGTGTATAGTGTATAGGAGATATATAATGTTGTAGGTAGTGTAGCTAGGAAATATTTAATTTTGTTTGCTGTGTAAAGGGAATATAATGTTGTGTATTGTGTTTTTGGAATATTTTATGCTGAATATTGTGTTTATGGAAGATTTAATGCTGTATGTCGTGTATATGGAAAATGTAACGCTATGTCATATATTGGAAATAGTCAATGGCTGTATGTAATGTTTAGGGCATATGTAATGCAGTTATTTAAAACCTTCGTCTTCAATTGTTATTCCATGAAACCTTGCTGTATTAAAATGCACACAGAGGTGCATTTAACCCAACTTTTGCGTAGGCTATTAAAATATTTACATCGAATAAATTCACTATGTTTATATCAATTTATACAAAGAGGTCTCATTATATAAATGCGCCTTTCATATTTTATCTCCTTCGCTAATCTGAATGCACATTTTTTGGTTTTCCTATTCAGATATTATATAGTCATTGAATTGCATTCAGATAATGCGTGGGTACACGTTAGTCTATACTGATACCTGAAGGATATTTAGTAGATATTATAGACAAGCACAATTTGTTCATCCCCAGTCTAAAATTGGTTTTACATTATTGTTTCCACAGGGGTTTTGCACGAAAGGAGAGTCGTATATATTACTTTGATTGTTTTCTCATTTCAAGATGTTCCTACAAAGGTCAAAATAAAAGATACCAGTTAATGTGATTAACATACCCACTTCACTGCTTAAGTAAGAAGGTCGCATAGTTCTCGAACAACTTTAGAGAAAGGCATGCGCATTTCAGTTGGTATGGATTTTCTGTCAATAAATATTTGTGAAGAATCTGATTGCTGTCCCTCAAAGCTAATTGTTTGAAACTTTCTTAAAACAGATTTTTCACAGATGGTCATTGACTTAGTATTTTAACTGTCTATCAATACTCATCTACAGACGCACGTTCAACCGTAACATTCCGTGATCGTAAGAAAAATGAAATATGAGTGGCTTCTCCATCGAGGGCAATAGGGTTACGAACGACATTGAAGTTTTTTTTTATGTGCCGTCAAATGGCTGATCGCATTCACTCTTCTCGCATTGTACTTTCTTCACAGACTGAAGTTACAAACATCTTTGAATAAGTTGAAAGAAGACTGTGTATGAGAGTGTATGAGAGTACACATCCAGGATTACTCACAGCATTGAGCTGAAAAGGTCAGATGAGTTTGTATTGTGCAGACACTGAATGTAAAACTGCATTTGTTCATAATTCACATAAATCTATAGCCTAATTTGAAGTATGGTCGTTAATATATGTATTTACAATTAAAAACATGCAACATTCATTTGGTTAGAAGAGACCATTTAACTCCGAAATGAGACGTGAACCTACGTAAATCAACGAGCACTTCCCGAACACCCCACTTACATGCTGATGTATAATTCGACATATATTAAACGGGAAATAAACATAGAGCGTATTCGTCTGGGGGTTTTGTTGACTTTGGCGGTGGATACACCCGGCGCTCGCCCCCTCTAAAATCCCCAGACCATACATTAATGTAGAAATACAACTCCCAAGAAACTCAAAAGAATGCACTATTTTACAGTTTAAATTAAAATCAAAGCCCTGAGGGCACTGAAGTTGTGTTTGTCTCAAGTGGAAGATGGTTTGACGAGCTGCAGATATGCAGAGTAACTTAGTTTTTGCTAAATATCAAACTTATATTAAAATAATAATCAAGTGTTCATTGTAGGCTAGAGAAATAGGGAGAGTAAGAGTGGCGATCGAAGTGCTATTTGTTAACAGTTTGTTGAAACGAATGATGCGTTCTTCTTTAATTCTTATAATGACCATGTTAACGCAGTGTTAAAGCGGGGTTATTGGCATTGGTAAATTTTTGGCCCCCGTTATAAAATTTACTGAGATAAATAAAAGAAATGTGCCAATACTGTTCTCATAGCCCTGTGGTACGAAAAATTTGATTAAGATTTTAAGTAAAAAAGGGGGAATAAATTTGACAATATCCATGACAGAGTAATCACCTCTTGACCAAAGGCAGGGGTGATAGTCATACATAAGTACACCAAGTTTCAAAGAAAAACATCAATGGGTTCAGTGAAAAAAAGTCCTTAAACCGAGATTTTAAGTCGAAAAAGGGGCATAATTTGATCAAAATCCATGACAGAGTTATCCCCTCCTACTTACAGGTTGATGTGGTGGTCATATATAAGTATTCCGAGTTTAAAAAAGTACCTTAAGGGGTTCGGTAATTTAGTGAGATGGTACAAAACATACACATAACCATTAAGGCGACGCCGACGCTCGGCTGAGCACAATAGCCCTCCTTATTCTTCGAAAAGTCGAGCTAAAAAACATTTATTTAGTTATCATCATGCAGGTACTCATCTGTGTTACATAGAACATTTTTATTTCCTGACATACCGTTTTCTTGAATACATATGGTAATGTGATTGTAAGATAAAATTTCACATATGGAGACATTTGAATACGTGAGTTTGCGAGAATTGGACAATTTGTCACGTGCTTTGTGAGATATTTGATTTGTTTGTTCGTTTATATGTGCAGCGGAATCGTCACGTTTTCACTTTTTATTTCGCTAATCTTAGTATACAGAAACTATGTTACCAATACTGTTTCAAAAGTGAATATTTTTATTCATTTCTAATTTTCCACAAGATACTCGATTTTGTGAAGCTGCTGAATGAATAAATAATTATACCCAGGTTCAATTATGCCCATTAATATGGATTTGATATCATACTCAAATTTGAACTTGAAGTCCGGAAAACTATCCCCTTTTTTCAATCACAGAATGTATGAAGGTGAGCATTATTCATTAAAATAGGTGAACAAAAGCCCATAATTCAGTAAGTATTTCACACTTACTTTGGGTGAGAACTATTCACCTAATAAAGTGAGTAATGCTCACTTATTTGAGTGAGTACTGTTCGCTAAATATGGTGAGCATTACTCACTGAAACAAGTGAAATATTATCTTTAAACTAGGTGAACAGTACTCACATAATTCAGTAAGTAATGCACACTGTTCAACAAATTAGGTGAGTGACGTTCACCTTTTTTAATGAGCAATGTCCACTCTAACAGGTGTATATGACTCACTTAATTCTGTCTATTTGTCTGCCTCTTCGTATGTTGACAGCGTTAAAGTTGCATCACTGAAAAAAAAACCGTTTTGTCAACACTTGATGATGATCGGAGCTAAGATCGCGCATTCGGGTGACTTCAGTATTAATACGCTACCTGTAACTACTTTGCGAAGCGTAAAAATTTCAATTTCTCATCGTTAGAGGAACATGGATAATGATTCTCTGATGTGGTATGCCCAGTTGATTTACAGAACCTTTTCCTCATTCAACATAGCTTTTTTGTTAATTGTCAATCAGGAATCAGGTAAATGTGAAGTTGTAGCGCAAGTGATTAAAGCGAAGGTCAGTTACGCACATTATGAACAAGATCTATCAATAAGACAGCGCGCTCGACTATTCTAATGCTTGTCAATATAGAAAAAATATTGCAATAAAAGGCAAAATAAGAATTACTGTATTATCAAAAAGGTAAACAATGAATATAAACATGAATTCCAGATTGAAGGCAATATCTCAAAGAGGTTAATGCAAAAGTGAGCAAGTATATAAAAAAATCAAAGCCCTGAAGGCACTGAAGTTGTGTGTGTCTCAAGTGGAAGATGGTTTGACGAGCTGCAGATATGCAGGGTAATTTAGTCTTTGCTAGATATCAAACTTTGTTAAAATAATAAACGATTGTTCATTGTAGGCTATAGAAAATGGGGGGAGTTAGAGTGGCGATCGAAGTGCTACTAGTATTTGTTAACAGTTTGTTGAAACAAATTGTGCGTTCATCTTTAATTTCTTTTTAATGAAACGTTAACGCAACCTTAAAGCGAGGTTATTGGCCTTGCGCAAAATTTTGACCCCCGTTTATTAAATTTACTGTGATAAACAAAAGAAATGCGCCAATACTGTTCTCTTAGCACTATCAGCACTTTGATTTGTACTACCGAGCGACAGCAAAGTTTCTATTTATAGATGCAAATCAGTGGCTCCTCACTGTGCCCGTAGTAACTTCGGATAGCAGATACAGGTATAATCCGTTCTACAGAGCAACAAATAACCCATGGAGGTATCTCTGATGTATCTGAGAAAGCTTGGTGTGATTATTACGTAGTAAGTTACACGGATTTGTATCGGAATTCAAGGGTTCTATATGGACCATTGTAACACCACTAAATAACCGAAACCTGCACATCCACCATCCAAATGTAAGCATGAGCCTTCTTTGCATCGAAAGAAACTATATTCCTCCGCATGGTGAAGTGAGAGTTACGCAACATCATAGGGAAAATAGTTATTTTGTGCTTTTATGCTACATACAATTATTGTGTCCCGTAAATATTTATATTTTACTCAAAATTGAGTTTTCAACACTTGGCTGAATCTCAGCATACCATAACTAAAATTCGTAGGGGAGGTTCCCCGGGTACCTAGTCCAACTGGAACTACACTCTTGTTACTATCACGGCTCTGACAACGCGTCAAACCGCTTGCAATGTCATTGCCTACTAGTATATTTTTTAATATAGCCCCCACCCCCCCTCCCGCCCCGTCCTCTGAATTCCTGGATCCGGCTCTGGCACATGATACCTTTTTAATATTTCAGCGATGATATTGTATTTTGGTATCTCACTTTTATATTGTAAACATGATAATTTAATTTACTTTACTTTTCTGATATAGCTCCCTTGTTTTGCGCTCAGCATATAGAGGTAGTTCAAGGTCTGGCTGGCCCGTTGTCAGGATCATGACACATGTTTATGGCGTGATACTGCAGTGTGGCATACTATATCTGTCTCAAAAGTCGGCAGGACATTAAACACAACAAACAAACTTTACTTTTATTCCTCCCGACAGGTTGAACTTATTGGAATGATTGTTAATGTCTAAATACGCACCTGGTAATAGATAGTTTATTCTATTTTTGGGGCAAACAATTTTGATTAACAAGAAAAAACTCACTCTAAGGTCCTACTGAGCAAATTGAAAATGACTAATCGGGGCACCCGGCCGTTTTTCTAGGTGGTTCTTTGTTCAACAATTGCATGGTATGTAAATCAGAACAAAAACTTAGATGCACACGTAGGTTATAATTTGACAAACTCGTTTATATTGTGCTGGAGGGCACCGTCTGTAGGACAATATTTCAGTATTGTTGTGATACCCGGCTAATTACAATAACTGTTGGAGAATCGGAGGAAGATTCCCGAGTGTACCGAGACATCCGGATAGAACCAGCGACCGAGTGCATGTTAGCTTGAAAGCTTCATCTCATAAAAAAAAATCAGGGAATTTTCTCGCTCGGACAAGGAGGTCCGGTTATAAACTATACTAACCTCAGTTTAGCCTAAATTCTGACATGAAGCAAAAGAAGGTCGATCATATATGAAATTAAGGGAGTGTGCAAAATAATGACACAGCTTTAAATTGAAGGCAACGAATCTGTAAAGTTATTACATCTATGTCTTTATCTGAAGGCAATCGGAAATTGGTAAAATTGATACTGGTACATCTCCTTAGTGGTTGGTCACATCACATAAGTTTCAGAACTAGTTGGTCCAGTGCCAGGATAGATATCATTCTAAACGGTATCATGGCATCATACGGAGTGATGTCCTTTTTATCTCATGTACACAAACATCCCAAAATGACTAAAATCACGGTGCCAAGTTCATTCTAAGCAAACGAAAAACTATTTTGAGTTTCAATAAATCTAGATCAAATTTCAATTTTGAGGGAGACGAGATCCAGGGTTAACGTACATGACAGCGGATATAAAGGTTGTAGGTCTAAACTCCATTAGGGGAAAGTATTTTTCATGTCTCGCCAACGCGCAAGGTACTGGTCCAACCCAGCAACCGCCGAGATGGTTTGATATACGTAAGTTACGAGAACTTGTTTCCCAATCGACGTAAAAATATATAAGTTTAATCTTGATGACCATTATTTTGCATTAATAATACCGCATCTATTCACATTATTCTGACATCGGGGATTAACTTGTAGATATGCTAACCAAACAGGGAGCTACTTGTATCATTTTCAAAGACTTTGATATGTTGCAAGGTCGGACATAGAACCTACGACCTCCTGCTCCTGTGACGATAACATTTACAGAGAAAATTAAATCGCGAAGTTTTGCAAAAATAAAATATGTTTCTAACTTCAACAGTATCAGATGACTGGGTGTTTAGAGCATTCGCCTGGGCAGCGTGAGGTCGCGGGTTCGACCATCAGCTGCGGACATACTGAAGTACAACAAAAATACCACATTGTCTTGAAATTTAACATATCAGATGACACACATTACACTCTTCATTTAGATAAAAACCGAAAAGAAACCTGACACGAATTCAACAGGTTACCATATAGAACATGCATTTGTACACTTAAACATACTGCGTCTTATGCTGAAGGTACCTTACTAGGTTTCATCGAAAACACTTTTCAAAAGTCACTTAAAAGTAACATGATATTCGAAATCAGAGTGACAAACAAAATCATTACAACTGCATGAGGTAAAGAGATCATGGACGTTTTGCTTATTATGAGCAATTTTGTGTTTGTGGCTATGAATTAACAAAACTGATAAAATCTTCCCGTGCATTTTCTTCGTCTAAAATTGCAAAAAGCAATATGAAATTGAAAAAATAATTACCTGTATCCGTGACAGATAAAGTTAAAATGAGAACTGTGTCATGGACATAATGTTGGTAAAGTCCTTTGTATTTCAAAGTGCAGAAGAATCTTATGGCAAGTTAATACCCAGACAGTTTCAAGGACGTATCTAACGAGGCTTACTGTATTTGAATGAAGTATGCAACAAGACAATTATGATCATAATAAACCTGAAATTCAACTTACTTCAATTATTTATTATAATACTTTTGTGCGAAAGAGAGTGCATCTAGCTGTGGAAAGCTTCACCGCGGGTTCAAGTCACAGTATAAGGGTATCCTCTCATATCTAGTCCATTTCTAGTCTCCCCCATTCCCCGGGAATCTAAAAGTGTTTTCAAGATACCCCGGGCATAACTTGAAAAGCTTTTTATATTCCCGGGTAGGACATTTAGAAATGGGGATGTGGGTGTCAAAACGTTATCAATATGCTCAATATGCCCTTGAACTCAACTTGAATCAGGGGTCAATTGAAATCGTTACACCGCAGGATAAATTGAAATCGTTAAACCGGCAGGATCACTTGAAATTGTTACACCGGCAGGATCACTTGAAATCGTTACACCGGCAGGATCGCTTGAAATCGTTAAACCGGGAGGATCATTCAAATGTAAGGAAACTTTCCAGCTGTCCTGATGTATGGCAGTGAATCACCCAGGTACCTCAGTGCACTCGGGGTCTTCCTCCAACTGTTATTATCTGGGCGTCGCTATATGACTGAAAGACTGTCTCAGCAACAGTAAACCCCATCACAACAACAACAGGTTGATTCACGTGTAGAGGAAAGTAAGAGGTCACAGGTACGTACCCCGACCGCATATCTTTAGTCGATGAATTAGTACGTCATAGTTGTTGAAGCAGTACTTATTAATAAGAATGATCTCCCACGAGATATAACTTTCATAATTGAATTAATAAAATTTAAAAAAAAATACCGTCCGCGGTGGCCGAAAAAGTCGTAAAAATGTTACTGTTATAGCTCCCTTTGCTTAACGCTCAGCATATAAAGGTAGTTCCAGAACTGTTTGGCCCGGTTTAAGGATAATGTGACTGGGTGTGGTATCATTCCACATGACTACGGCATGATATTTCATTATGACAGCACTACATCTGTCTCATATACTGTAGACAATCCCGATAGGGACTTCGGATTTTTCATGTGAGGAAGCCTTCCAGCTGGATTGCAGTAGGTCGCAGTCTACCCGGGTACTTCTGTGTACTCGGGGTCTTCCTCCACCCGTAATTAGCTGGACGTCGCTATATAATTGAAATACTATCGCAGCGACGGTAAACCCCAATACCCTTACCACTACCACTGTAAACATAGTCTCAAAAATGACTGAAATACTGTCGGTGGGATGTTCAACCTAACAAACAAACATATAAGGTCCGTGTGTTTTAAGAGAATTTGGCGACTATGAAAATAATTTGTTTCAGCGAAAGTTCCACAGTTTAGCATTATAAATAGCCATATTTAATGAATGGAAATATTGCAAAATTCATTTACTTTATGGTTTGTTTGATTTTTTTTTTTTTTTTTTTTGGTTTCACGTCCCGCCAACAGTATTTCAGTCATTTTGGGGACTATGTCTTCATGAGACAGATATAGTGATTCTATACTGCAGCAGACACGTAGCATGATGCCTCACATATCAGACCCCGGGACGACCAATCCTTGAGCTACCTTTATATGCTGAGCGCCAAACAAGTGATCTATTCCAAGACCTCCCAATTTATGGACGGATGCTCTAACCACACGACCACCGGTAAGTGGCTATTCAAAAGTAGAATGATATAAAAGAGTTAGACTGTTATTCCATTCTTACTTTGAATAGCCACATTATATTTTAAATTTTTAATCAGCACATTTCAATCAAGATATACTTTGCAATTCTTTAGTTTGAAAGATTGCAATATTCAATGGTCTGTTATGTGCCTAAACGTTTCCTACCTCTGTTTAATTTGTCTTTGAACAGACCCACCAACAAAAACGTTCTCGACTGCAGATCTGAGGGTTATGGGTTCGGACCCCAATGGGAACAAATTTTTTCATGACCTTCTTCCCAGGCGCTAAGTACTGGTCAAACCCAGGAACCCTCAAGGGGGGTTAATACGAGTTTTAAAGAACGTGTTTCCCAATCGAAGTAAAATAAATAAGTTTAAAAGTAAAGACAAATTGATTCCTATATCAGCCCTACAACCAGGGATAGTTGGAGTGATGTAATAATTACTAAAATATTGGTATTAAGGTAAAGTCCCTATAATGGTCCCGCTACATTTCGGACCTTATGGCCATTTACAGAGATAAACAAGGTTTTCTAATGTATCATTAGGGTACCTTGGTTATCTTGGTAGAGGTTAAGTGGTCCAAGACGTAGCGCAACCATTACAGGGACTTACCTTAAGTAAAATAAGGTGTAACAATGGCATTGATTCTAGAATATATCACACTTGAACGAAATGTCAATGCATTTCATTTGCTGCCAATAATAGTAATCCGTGTCTTTAATGAGGGATAAATACATATTATTTATAGTGTGTGTGATAAAAGTCTGCCCTTTTTAGACGGCAGCTTGCTGTCTTTAGTTGCTAGAAACGCTTTCCAGGCATTGCTGATCTTCCTAATTTGTATATTTTCCATGACAAGTTTAACTGTACCTCTTCGCGCTTAGTGCGGATCCACGCAATGCTATTCTGCACTTGCGTATACGAATAGAATATGTTAGGCAGACCTTTTATTCATAACCGTACCCGCTATTCATGTGCTGTTGTTTGTAAACGTGTTATTTTGCTCTGTAAACATCCATTTTAAGCGTGAACAATATATCCGTGACACTTATAAATCAGAACAGCAACCCATTTTACATACTTGAAGATCTACTCCTGTAAAAAGAAAAACAGTAGCGCTTCGAATGTCTGTAATTAACCTTAAGAAGTTCACGCGTAATTTTGCATGAAACTTTGAAATAGAAACAAACATTCAAATATCTAAAACATCAAGTACCTTGTCAAGTTCTACACTTAAGTAACAGTAGAGAGTGTATATAAACCGGATCCTAGGGAATGACCTACTTCTGAAGTTCATACAGTCAGGTTCATGACCCTAATTCCGGTTTGTTTTGTAACAAACAAGAGTGCGTATTCGATTGTCTTTACTACCGACTATAGTTGCAAGAGAGTGTGTGGAGTTTTTGCGTCATGTGGCGTTTGCCTCTATTGTATCATCTATTGTAAAATCTTTAAAAAAAAATCTTATCAATAATTAAGAATCACAGTTTTTTTCCCTGTTAATCCGGCTGTCGTCTCTCAGCGCATTGAGCGCTTTGATTAAATATAAAGGCTAGGTCTATATGGATATGTAGCATTTCAGTATTTACAATTTGTCTCCCTTTGTTCAGGATTGAGTATATATACACACACATTCTTTCGTCAGCATTTATCATAAATGAAAAGAGAATGTGTTGGTTTTGAGGAGTCACAAGAACCAGGGATGTTTTGGCCGTACCCTCTGCTCATCTGAGGGACTGACTTAACATGACTTATAAGTGAGTGATCACAGCATTGTTTATATAACTTATCTTAAAGGATGGGGCCCCCCAACTGGCCTGATCATACAATTTTCTAGGTGACTGACATTGCCTTAATTGGGTAAATGCTTGTGGTAAGTAGTGGAAATCCCCATTGTGAACCCCTCACTGAAATAAAACTTAGCTAATGACCCGTCACCCAGGCCGACCCCTGCTGTGAGAGCATCCTCTCTTACACTTACCTCCGCTGTCACCTTGGCAACGTCATTGTGTCTGCTCTAATATGAATCAGTTAAACTCCTGTGTGCATGTCACAGAAATTAATTAATGCATTGATAGTGATTAGTATAAATTTCAGTCGTATTTATTGTGCATATATAATTAATAAACGAGGATTAAATTAAACTCAATGTTATATACACTTCTGAAATGCAACCAAAATAAATGTATTTAAATAGAAAAGAATCATATATAAAACAACATATGGACAATAACAGACACGTCAATGTTAATAATTTTAATAGAAAGTAACCAATTTATACTGTGTTTTTTTTTTAAATATAGCCCAAAAATATAATGTAATACTGTATTGTGCAAATAAAAATAAAAACATACTCAATCACATTCATTTTCATTTTTTCCCCCTTTTTTTTCAATTTATTTTTCATTTTCAATGAGATTTAATGTAGCCAAAGAGTCCCCCAGCTTTACTAGAACTCGCAACCTACTTTTGCAGCCAGTGCCCTTAAAATTTGTATTAATGGCAATTTAAATCATACAGAAAAAAATATTTTCATCGATCTAGACATATTGGTTTAGAGGGTTGTGATTTTGAACCCCGGCTACCATCTATGTTTTTTGTATGTGAAAAATCTTTTACGGAGGATGTGAGTCTAGTACTAGTCCTTCCCAAGAACAATGGTTAGGTTAACTGCCTGCCTGGGTCAAGAATCTTGTCAAAACAGAAAAAATAAGGTGCATTGAAGTTGGTTTTTGGGAAAAAAGCAAACAAATGAAAAAAAAAAAAAAATACGCTGATGTAAAAATTTCGACCCCAAGCAATAGAACTACTTAGCCCAAAGTTTTTTTGTTTTTTTAACATAAATCAATTAAAAAGTACCATATTTTCCCCCAGAATGCATATCCGTCATACTAGAATCATTTTTTTCCGGGGAACACGCCAGCCAAAGGCTTAGATTTCAATATATAAATCATATATCTTAAAAAGCTACCATATTTCCCCCAGAATGCATCTCTGTCATCCCAGAATCATTTTTTAAGGGGAAACATGCCCCCTATCACTGACATCACAATCAGGTCTTTAGCCCCCCCAGTTGAAAAATTCTGGATCCGGGCCTGATTATTTTTATTTATATTTTAACTAACCCTCCCCCTCTTCCTCTTTCATTTTTTTTCCTTCCAAATTTTGAAATTTTGAAAGACTTAATTCTGTAAGGATTACTAGAGAATGTGATCATAAATCTGTTAACAGTTACCTGTCTGTTATTGTCGGACACACATTATCCTGTGTTTTTAAATGTAAATTTTCGCTAAGACAAACACACAGTAATAATAATACTAAAATCCAAAATCCAATCGCTCTGAGGAATTGGTATTTCACAGAACGCAACGGAACAGCAATTATTCAATGGTCATAGAGTCTAATCCATTTTTTATGAACTGGAACATTTCTAGCGTACAAGATCGTGTATTTTGTGCATGAGGATGACGGACGATGTGAACCGGAAAAATATGAACCTGTTACCTAGATGACGTGAACCCTATACATGTATTAATAACATTTTATATGAAGACATTCTGACTACATGTTTAAATTGATTACTTTCAAGTGACAAATGTGAAACAATGACACTCCGTCTATACAACTATTGATTTGTCTCAAGATTTAAATTAATCTGTGTTATTTATTTGTGAAACAAATTTTATACATTGTGTGCGTACTTACCTTATTTGTAAAAGTGTTTGTCACCCCTACTGAAAGAGCCAGTCAAAACACCTCTTTGAATTCAAGTACTTCCCCTTTTCCCTCCTATATGCCACTACAGAACCGATAACTATTATTTAACTAGATGGCTGCTCACCAACCGGCCATATCAGAACGGTCCTCTGCCGGGGATCGAACCTTCGACCTACCGCTCCCGAAGCGGATACCTTAACCACTAGGCTTGTCAGAACCTCTTTATATGTCATATTTGTTAAAACCCCATTTATCCATTAATGTTAAATGCAATGAGAGAAATAAAGGAATTTGAATTTGAATATATATAAGCTGCAGCAAAAGTAAACTGTGAAAATAGCGGGTTCTATTCATCTCTTCTAATTAATTACATCAAAGATAGATTTAGCACATTCCCTTTATTTATTTTCACACGTTTAAATATCTTCAAGTATTTAATCAGGGTTAATTAAACGCCGACAAGTATACATTTATAACGTAGTGGAAGTTTTTAGCAATAATTTAATCTCATTAAAACTGACAATTCATTTACCATTAAATTTCAACAATTTTATTCATTTATAAATTTATATTTACTTCAGAGGATTAATTCAAGTATCCTTTATTTATTATACAAACATTATCACCAATTACCTATTTGTTTAAATGGTCTTTGTTATTACGTAGTGGAAGTTTGTAGATATAATTTAATCTCATCAAACTGACAAGTCATTTATCATGCAATTTTAACTATAAAGTCTAATTTACTTCAAAGGATTAAAATAATTATCCTATGTATCTTATAGGCGCCGTTTTAACCATATTGGCACTGTTTTGACCATATTGGCACTGTTTTGACCATATTGGCACCGTATTGGCACCGTTTTGACCATATTGGCACTGTTTTAACCAAAGTGGCACCGTTTTAACCATATTGGCACCGTTTTAACCAATGTGGCACCGTTTTAACCATATTGGCACCGTTTTGACCATATTGGCACTGTTTTGACCATATTGGCACTGTTTTGACTATTTTGAATGGGGATGGGGCCGATTTGATTATTTCTTGGGACTGTTTTACTTTTTTTGACTATTTTGAATGGGGATGGGGCCGATTTGATTATTTCTTGGGACTGTTTTGACCAATTTGGCACCGTTTCATTTTGGGTCCGTGTTTGCTTGGGTCCGTTTTGACTGGTAACCGTTTAAACAGTAAATTGCAGTAAATTTAAACATACTTGGCAGTGTCACCTTTAAGTATATATCATGCGGCTAAACATATAACTATTCCTATAACGAGGAATCTTTGAAAAACAACTGGCCTTTACACTAAATCATCGTAATTACGTAAACTATTAGCAACAGGATCAAGATTGCGATAACTTGCTCACACGAGAAGTCAATGTGTTGTAGCATAATCGTACCGATTACACAATCCATGCAGAAATACAGCAATTAAATTCCACACATCAAACAGTAACTTTGGGTCAAATTTGAAGGTCGAAGCTTACAAGTAGAAAGTAGGTCACTGTGTCATTGTCATCTAAGGTCAAAGTTAATGTCACACACAAAACTGTACCAGTGGTCCAAACTTAAAGGCCAAAGCTTAAAAAATCAGAAGTTGGTCACTGAGTCGTGATCAAGGTCATCCACAAGCAAAACTGTAGGTTATACTCCTTTATAAATCAACAAGTTAACATTGGGCGTGGCTAATTTTGATTTGTCATAATTTGAACAAACCTGGTAAAGGACAACTAGACAATGACACCCATCAAATATCTACCCAGGGCCTTTAATTCTATATAAAATAAGGGTACTCATTGGGCGGGCCAATTTTGACCCCAGGTTCACTAGGCCATGCAACAAAACAAATATCGAAACTCAGTGCCTTGTTGGTTTACAAAAGCATATGCAAGAATATATAAAACAAAGTGACCCACACAATGAAACCTGGCATTTTTTTCATTCAAAGCCTAAAACTTTAGACTTTATGGGCAGATATCAGCCAAAATCGAACTTTGCCAAGATATTTTGGCTATAAAAAATGTCATAAAGGTTGAAGATTGCTGAAGAATGAAGATGCTAGAGAGTACACAAAAAATGTTGACGGACGGACGTACGACGGACAATAACTGCCAATAATAGCTTCGTGCTCAGATGAGCTAAAAACGGTAATGTGAAAAATAATTCAGATTTGTTTTATTTCGACTTTTCCATCTAATGTGTGTTACAATTCCGATACTGACTTCATGATCATTCATAAACAATGTACATTTCCAGTTTTGATTTACATCCCGTCTTTATTATACATTCATGGCAATGTAAATAAGTTTGATTGTTGGGTTTAACGTCCCACCGACAGTATGTCAATCATTTGGAGATGATGTCTACTTGAAACAGATAAAGTGCTGTCACACTGTAGTATCAGACCGTAGACTTGTGGCATTAAACCACGCCCAGTCACATTATCATGACACCGGGCAAACCATTCTCGGAACTATCACTACCCCTCTTAAGCTGAACACCAATCATTGGAGCTATAACAGTACCATTTTTAACGACTTTGGTATGTTGTGGCTTGGGATCGAATCCACGACCACTCGGCCACCGGGGACGGTATGTAAATAAAAGACAAAGAAATAACAACACATTTGTCTGAAATTTATTTATTCTCTTTTAGAAAAATACTTTCATATATAAAAAGGTGACAGAAAAGAAACAAGGTGTAAGTATCTAGTTTAAAGAATATCAGTGCAAAACCTGCTTACATACGATCATTTTGTCCCCAACATCGTTTTTCACATACACACTGTTCATCTAAAAAACACACAGGTATTGCTAGCACAATTTGATGAAAAAACCCTCAACCCCCACACAAAAAATTAAATATTAAACATTTTGCGAAAGTATCAATAGCACTTTTAAAAGAAATATATTAATACAAACTATTTTGTCTATTTTTATCTGGTAGATGTTTACCAATGTCCTGCACTGGCCAGTTTTAGGGACACTTGTTCTGAAATCATATGCTGACATAAAAATCTGAATATATAGAATATATATTGATCACAAATACTAGTATTATTATGCTTATATGTTAAAACAAAGAAAGTATAATCATTGGAATATATACAAATGATGGAAACACTAAATCGTATAAGGCATACAGTAAATATATAAAAATGATAATCTATCAGAAAAAAAGTACACAAAAAGAAGATGATAAACATGACGTTTCTTGAACAATCAATCTACATGCAGTTTTGAATGATATTAAGTAATTATTTCTAACTAAGCATGTTTAAGCAAAAACATTTTTTGTCTAACATTTTCATTACTTTTTCAAGGTTCAACTGTAAAAAATGTATACTGGTAAACGCTCCAATTAAAACTTTTGCGGTATAAAGCAAGAAGAAGAAAACTAGCAGTTTGATAATATGTAAAGCTAAATATTTAACCCATCTCAGAATTAATAAAAAAAATCAGTCTCTTCTTAAATCACACATCATGCTGAGATGTAAACACTTTACTTTGATGATTTTGATCTTAACACTATGATAATAAGGAATAGGAATGCAATAGTCATATATGAACATGACGTTATTTATTCACTGAGTCCATTTATTTTATGTAGGCGGTGGCTTCGTGCTTGAAGCACGTGTTGGTGGCATAGTTTGTGCACCAGACGATACAGGCATACTACCGTCTGTACTTGCTGGTGGAACTGAGATTGGTCGTGTCTCATCTGTAGATCCAGGCACTGAAACAAAGTAAAGATAAAATCCTGAATTATCTACTGCATCCACTATCATCATATTTTGTTTACAACTTAATAGTTAACTAAAGGTACTATAATGGTTTTAGTGTGGGTTGCACATACGAATTTAAGATAGGAAATATTTTGTGCTTCAATCACAAATTAACGCTTAAACTTACAGCATTTCATCATGTCATCCTTAAGGTCCTCCGGTACAAGCTCCTCTATCACACATCTATAAATCATTAAGATGTCACTCCTGTTGGTTATTTCCGTAACATTTTCAACAGTGTTTCCCAAAGCACTAAAACATAAAGGAACACGTTCATATTAATAACACATGCATGATGTCACAAAATACGTCCGTGTTGTAATTGTATCAATTCAAGGGCCGTAACTCTGCAGTGTTTGAGGTTTCCTGGTTTCTAATATAAACTGGTCAAGATATTGTGCTTATACACATTATGACGAAGCTTAGTAAAGATCAGGCTTTGTCAGTATAGCAAAAATACTGTCAGGTGTTCCCACCGGTTATAACCCCACATTAATAATTTGTGCCAGATAGGAACAAGAAAATAATGGAAATTGGTTATGACCCCAGAACTGCACTGACCTTTCAAGCATGCATAGCGTTGATGCACGTGACACACCTTTGTGTTATGACAAACACTTCTGTAAAGATTCATGAAAATCCAAACATAGATATGGGCATAAAAATGTAGCCTTCGAATATCAAAGACAATTTCTAACAACCTTGACCTTTGAAGCATACATATGGTTTATGCACGTGACAGATGTGATGGAAGTCATAGAAAGGACATGAAAAACCGAAGACAATTTCTGAAAAAAACACAAAAAACCCCCAAAAACCTGTGACCCTGACCTTTCAAGCACACATATGATTGTTGCACCAGCACATCTTCATGTAATGACAAACATGCTTGTAAATTTTAATGAAAATCCATCCATAGATATGGAAATTATAAAGCTAACATGAAGATGTAACCTATGAACACCAAAGACAACTTTTAACAACTCTTGTGAGCTTGACCTTTCAAGCGCGCATATAGTTGATGCACATGACACATCTTTGTGTCATAACAAACACTTCTGTGAAGTTTTATAAAAATCCAAACATAGATATGAAAGTTATAGAGCGGACATGAAAATGACGCCTATGGATTCCAAAGACAATTTCTAACAACTCCTGTGACCTTGACGTTTTAAACATGCATATGTTTGTTGCATAAATAATTTTCATGTAATGACACACACTTTTGTAAAGTTTTAAAGAAAACCCATCCACAGATATGGAAGTTACAGAGTGGACACGTTGATGTAGCCTATAAATACCAAAGAGAATTTCTTGCAACATCAGTGATCATGATATTTTAAGCGTGCATATGGTTGATGTGCGCAACACACCTTTCTATTAAGACAAACACTTCTGTAAAGTTGTATGAAAATCCATTCATAGATATTGAAGTTATAGAGTGGACACGAAGATGTAACCTAGACATACCAAAGAGAATTTCTAACTCCAATGACCTTGACCTTTCATGGACGCAGATGGTTGATGCGCACGACACACCTTTGTGTTACTACAAACACTTTTGTAAAGTTTTATGATAAGCCATCCATTAATATGGAAGTTATAGAGCAGACATGAAGATGCATCCTATGAACACCAAAGACAGTTTCTAACAACTACTGTGACCTTGAACTTTCATGGGTGCATATGGCTGATGCGCGCGACACACCCTTGGGTTTTGAGGAATTCTTCTGTGAACTAATAATTTGTTTTCTGTGAACTAATAATTTGTCAGAGTAAGAGCATAGACAGTTATTCTTTTTCAATTTTCCATCAATTCAAGGGCTAGAGTGTCTAAGACATTTAGGCTGGTTATCAAACTTGGGGGAGATATTGTGCCCACACACATTGTGACCAAGTTGGATAAAGATCGGTTTATGTTTTTGTTAAGAGTTAGAGAGTGGGCATTGTTAATTGTTTCCTGGGGGGAATTTGAATTTGGGGGTCACTACATTCATTACAACTAATGATTTAAGTAATCCCCGGGAACATAAAACGTTTTCAAATTCCCCCATCTTGGAATCTGAAAACGTTTTATACCCCCAGGTGGGGCATATTGAAAACCTGTTGAGACCCAACCCCATTTTCAAATGTCCTACCTAGGAATCTACATATGACCCCATGTGAAATTTAAAAACGTTTTCAAATCCCCCTATTTAACGTCATATAAATTCAATTTAGGACCATTAAATACTAATAGATACATTAATCGGCTAACGGCACAATTAAGCATAAGTTATAAGATATAAACTATCCCAACAAAGAAACATAAAAGGGTGGGGTCATATAAAAACATTTTAAGTTCCTGGGGTGGGGGAGCTTCACCTGCCTTAACCTTATATGAATTTAATTTAGGAAAATCAAATACCAATAGAAATATCAATAATACATAGTATATATCTTTTATATCATAATTGTTAATGTTTTACGCTTTCCCGACGTAAAGGGAGGGATCATTTGAAAACGTTTTTAAGTTCCCGGGGGAGGGAAGTTACTGGGGAGGAACTTGAAATTGGAGGAAGCTGAAAAAAACAACAAATAATGAAGATAAAATTCATGTTTTGCTTTATCATCCATTACATAAATGGTTAGAAACAGTCTGTTCCCTTTGTATGATGATATTGAACTTATTGTATCATCCAATGTTATTTTAAATCCTGCCTTGATACATTTAGACATCACTATAACTGTTTCAAGACCTTTTGTTTTAAAACCGAATTATACAGTCTTTTGGTTCCGTACTTTTTATTGACATGGAATATATGCTTGTGTATATGATTATTCTAAGATATGTAGATATTTTGAACACATTTTTAGTTTTAAAACTCTTTTCAATAGGATTCAATAGGAATCAATAATTCAATAGGATAAGCTCACACATATAATGCCATACATGGTTTAACATGAGAAAACAGAAGACTTATTCTGTCTTTGAACTGTATATAGACATTAGCTCAGAAGGTTGTTTTACTGAGGGTCTGTCTTTGACTTTGCTGCATAATGTGCAGACCCCGAAGTGTGACCTGAACTTCTTAAAGATAAATGTTGATGCTGAAAAAGGCCACACTTTGATATACCCCATATGTTATGAGGTGGTTACTTAAAAAAATCTTTAATTTAATTAAATAAGCAGGAATAACAATTTGACTAATTCAGCCTAAAATGTTGTCATTACCAGTGGCAATGTGAAGGGGGGTGGCCCTGAAAAGGACCGTTGTTTATCTGTATACTTTCGTATTTTTGATAGCCATGCCTTGTATGAAATCTCCATCTTGGAGAAAATATTGGTAAATACTATAAGGAGTTACATACCTGCACAGTTCATCTGGTGAACTCATTGTATGTATGGGTAGAGGCCCCCAACCTTGCAAGTAATCACAGGTGGCATCTGAAGAAGAAACAACAAACTTATTTATTTCTAATCATCATGATAAATGACAACTTGTAATATGCAGCGAAAATATCTAAATTGAACACAATGACAATATTAAAAAGAAATCAGTTTTGCTAGAACGAATTTAAAATGCCCTTCGGTTCGGTATGTTTATGAGTGACAGTCAATGAATGATTGAAATCTGATGCATATTCTCTGTTTCCTGAGATATATGTGTACACTGAATTGCAATCTGAAAGAAAAAAATTCTGAAACAAGTATACAATCATTTGTCGCCTATGCTCGTCAGTTCTTGTTCTGGATTATGACATTTTGTATTTCGTGTTTTTCATTAAAACTTTAACAGAAATGACCAATATAATCAAATTCTAGAGGACTGATCAGACTGATGTAATAACTGGGAAATGTTTTTCAACTGACCGAGCTTATTCTAAAATTTAACAAGAGCTGTCAGAGGACAGCACGCTCGACTATTCAAAATGCTTGTTGGTAAATCAAATGAAATCTATTTAAATTCTTGCCCTTCACATTCCCTGTACATAATAATAGTCAAAAATGATATACCTTGATAGTCTGATACCCCATACTATATTTATGATGTCTAAAATCAATCCCATGCCTAGTTAATGAGACATAAGCACAATAACACTGTGCATGCAAAACTTAAACCAAAAATCCAAGTTAGAAAAGGGCCATAATTTGCATCAGTCCAAAAGTTATCCTCCTGTTTTCTGATGCCCTTGAAGACACTCCTTAACTTTCTAGTCAATTCCACAAGCAATTTCTGAGATATAAGCTGGATAGTATCTTGAATGCAAAAATTTAACCAAAATTCTAAGTTAAAAGGGGGTCATAATTTTTATTTTATTCCATCAAGTGTTATCTTCCTTTATAGTATGATACCCCTAAATGTATTAAAGACGTTTCAAATCAATCCCATGCCTGGATACTGAGATATAAGCATGAAAGTACCTTGCATGCAAAACTTTAACCAAAATTTCTAAGTTAAAAAAGGGGCCATAACTTGTAATATATTCCATCAAAAGTTATCTACCATGAAAGTATGATACCCCTAAACATATTAAAGATGTTTCAAATCAATCCCATGCTTGGACACTGAGATATTAGCATGAAAGTACCTTGCATGCAAAACTTAAACCAAAATTTCTAAGTTAAAAAGGGGCAATAATTTGTAACATATTCTATCAAGAGTTATCTACCATGAAAGTTTGATACCCCTAAACATATTAAAGATGTTTCAAATCAATCGCATGCTTGATACTGAGATATAAGCATGAGAGTATCTTGCATGCAAAACTTTAACCAAAATGTCTAAGTTAAAAAGGGGCCCAAATTTGTAATATATTCCATCAAGAGTTATCTACCTTGGTTGTATGATGCCCCTAAACATATTCATAAACTTTCAAGTCAATACCATGAATGGTTATTGAGATACAAACTAGATAGCAGCTTGCATGCAAAACTTAAACCAAATTTTCTATTGCATGCAAAACTTTAATCAAATTTCTAAGTTAAAAAGGGGCCATAATTCATATTAAATTCAGTCAAGAGTTATCTACCTTGGTTGCCTGATGCCCCTGAACATATTTATAAACTTTCAAGTCAATACCATAAATGGTTATTGAGATATAAGGTTGATAGTAACTTGCACGCAAAACTTTAACCAAAAGCTGTTTGCGCCAACACATTCGCCAAATGAGAAAAATTAGAGCCAAATTTAAGAAGTTGGAGCCAAATTTAAAGCAAGTGGCTCCAATGTGTTTTCAGAATACTTTATTGTCTTTATATTCTGGTATGATATATGCATTTGTTATACTTGGACTGTCAAAGACATATTCAATTGGTGCATAATATTTAAAAATAAAAATTTTAAAATTTAAAAATTTAAAAAAAAAAAATAAATCAATTATAAAGAATTTTTTATGAGAATAGGTATATTAATATTTTGATACATTAATAACCAAACATCAACAAAAGACCCCCAAAAAATGTGTTCATACAAAATCATAAATATTAACCTGACTAAAAATATTATATGAAAATATCAAGTGAAAAAAAAAAAAAAAAGATACTTGGGTACGTTAAATATTGGGTACGTTTTGGTTTGGATACGTTTTGACTCGCTCCATTAGCGATTAGCATCGAGTCATTTATATACATCGGTACATCTATGCTATTTACCAGTTGGAATCTAGTTAGGTTAACCAATTAATCAATTTAAATGTTTTAAAAGAAACGGTAGTAAACATTGCTGATGTTTTTCGCAAATGGCCGCCATTGTGATGATTGCGCAATTTCATAACAGTTCCAAATGCAGGTATAAACAAAAGTCAGTAGAGGGTGTGACAAATGTAAACAAGTTATAAGCTGCCAATACTATCCGAGTATTCCATATCTTTGCATAATTAGGAAGCCTTAAAATGCGTGTTGATTGGATAATCCCACAGCAGGTGCTGGTTACTTTAAGTAGTATACAGTGTAGAGCGACCTGTATTTTTGTGCATTACGGAACTTAAACAAACCGCGGTACTAATTTACTGATTTCTTCTTCGTATGCGCCAAACAAAGTTGATAAGCGGTATATTGGGGGCTTGAGATCAAAGGCGGTAGATTTCTGGTGTTGGTCGGTAGACCGGGAGATGCAAGCAATTATCGGTAGCTCCCGCTCAAAATCGGGAGAGTTCACAGGTCTGTAGTATCTTGCATGCAAAACTTTAACCAAAATTTCTAAGTTAAAAAGGGGCAATAATTTGTAATATATTTCATCAAGAGTCATCTACCTTGGTTGTCTGATGCCCCTTAACATATTCATAAACTTTCATGCCCCTTAACATATTCATAAACTTTCAAGTCAATACCATGAATGGTTATTGAGATACAAACTGGATAGTAGCTTGCACGCAAAACTTTAACCAAATTTTCTATTTCATGCAAAACTTTAACCAAAGTTTCTAAGTTAAAAAGGGGCCATAATTCATATTTAATTCAGTCAAGAGTTATCTACCTTGGTTGTCTGATGCCCCTGAACATATTTATAAACTTTCAAGTCAATACCATAAATGGTTATTGAGATATAAGGTTGATAGTAACTTGCACGCAAAACTTTAACCAAAAGCTGCAACGCCAACGCCGACGCCTACACGCCAGGGTGACTACAATAGCTCTCATATTCTTCGAATAGTCGGGCTAAAAAGGATCCAGTTTCAGGCTCAAATATCCCATTCAAATCTCTATTGAACTTCACTTGAGCATGAATATCATACATAATACATAAGTTTCATATTTAATTTTGAGAATACAGGTTATATCTGAAATAAATCCTTTAGGTAAGAACAAAACACAACATCTAATTCAAAGTGAAAACAAGATGTGTTAGAAGAAAACTAAGACCCCGTTTGAGAAGGTCAGATGTCAAATAAATGATGTCAACTGAAAGCAATTCATGAGTGGAGAAGTATGTCAAATATACAGACTTTACACCATATAGTAATTGAGTAATGCGCAAGACAAACACCATTAAAATAAAAAAAGAGAAGAGTTCTAGTTTTCAGTCACTGCACTGCTCCTACTTGCTATCTATCTATACCTTGAAAAGTTCACAAGTCTGGATAAAAAATAAAGGGAGATAATGTTGGTCAAGGTAGAGTTATGGTTGTCATTAATTGCCTCTCCTAGTTGTCATCAATTCAGATATGAATTTTCAAGTCATTACCTAGTATAGTTATTTTCCCAACAAAACTTTACAAAAACAAGAGGGTCATGATGGCCCTGATCGCTCACCTGAGTATAGGCTTACCAAAGGAACATCAGTCCGTCTTAAAACATTTTAAAATCTGGCCCGTAGTCTTGAAGGAAATGATCCTCGCAATTTCTTTTCAAATTCTGTCTAGCAGTTTGAGAGGAGAGGTCATTTTAAGTTTTCAATATATACATTTAAGGCAAAATAGTTCTGCCCCTTGCAGCCATGTTTTTTTTATGGATCGGAATAATTTTAGCAACTTTTGTGAAGCTTCACCCAATGATCAGCCCTGCCTAATTTGATCAAATTCTGTCCAGTGATTTCAGAGATGTCTTTTAAAGATTTCACCATATACCTATAAAGCAAATTAGCCCCGCCCCTGGCTGCCATGTTTTTTTTACGGACTGGAATAATTTTAGCAAAGTTTGTGAAACTTCACCAAAGGATCAGCCCTGCCAAATTTAATCAAATTCTGTCCAGCGGTTTCTGAGGAGATGTCATTTAGAGATTTCACTATACACATATAGGGCAAATTAGCCCCGCTCCTGCCGGCAATGTTTTTTTTACAGATCCGAATAATTTTGACAACTTTTGTGAAGCTTCACCCAAGGATCATCCTTGTCAAATTTATTCGAATGCTGTCCTTTGGTTTCAGAGGAGATGTCGTTTAAAGATTTCACTACATACATATAAAGCAAATTAGCCTGGCCCCTGGCGGCCATGTTTTTTTAAGCAATTTTGGTATAGGGTTACCCAAGGAACATCTGTACAAAACATTTTGAAATCTGGCAAGTAGTTTTGAAGGAGATGATTTTTAAAGTTTTCATATTTTTTTTCTTTCCTTTGCCATGATAACCAGAGTTCTGCATGTATCAAGTTTATTTAAGCAACTTTTGTGAAGGTTCACCCAACGATCATCCCTGCCAGTTTAATCAATCTGTCAAGCGGTTTCAGAGGAGATGTTGTTTAAAGCAAACTGTTGATGCACAACAGACGACGACGGACGAAGGGTGATTCTTATTGCTCACCATGACCACTTCGTACTCAGGTGAGCTAAAAATAAAGGTAAATAATAAAAACAAGAGGGCCAAGATGGCCCTAAAGACGCTCACCTGAAAAAATTGCCTTCATTGCCTGTACAAGTTACTAAATTAAAGCATAGTTGTACTGTCAGAATACATAATCTATGACATCATTTCAGTTCAATGAACAAAACAGTGCCTGTGGTTAAAATTTGAAGTCATACTTGACTGAGAGATAGTATGGCTTTAACACACAAATTTAAACATTAAAAGGGACATTACTCCTGAACTGTGGCCTTTAGTGTGTAAACAAGATTTTTCTAAGATTTGACCTATTGACCTACTTTTAGGTCCGGCCCGGCCCATTTTCGAACTGGTTCGAGATATAATCAAGACAAACATTCTGACTAAGTTTGAGGAAGATTGGATTAAAATTGTAGCCTCTAGTGTGTAAACAAGATTTTTCTAAGATTTGACCTACTTTTTGATCCAACCTGACCCATTTTCGAAAGGGTTCAAGATATCATCAAGACAAACATTCTGACCAAGTTTGAAGAAGATTGGATCAATATCACCAAGACAAACATTCTGACCAAGTTTAAGGAAGATTGGATCAAAATTGTGGCCTCTAGTGTGTAAACAAGATTTTTCTAAGATTTGACCTACTGCCTATTTTTATCCAACCTGACCCATTTTCGGAAGGGTTCAAGATATCATCAAGACAAACATTCTGACCAAGTTTGACGAAGATTGGATCAAAAATGTGGCCTCTAGTGTGTAAACAAAAATTTTCTAAGATTTGACCTACTGACCTACTTTTTGATCCAACCTGACCAGTTTTCGAAAGGGTTCAAGATATTATCAAGACAAACATTCTGACCAAGTTTGAGGAAGATTGGATCAAAATTGTGGCCTCCAGTGTGTAAACATCAAAATTGTTGACGGACGACGGACAATCAAGTATCCCAAAAGCTCACCTTGAGCTAGCTTAGGTGAGCTAAAAAACAGATTTGGCAGAGTTATGGTTCTTGGTCACTGCACTTTTCCTAGTTGTCATTTACTTATTTATGAAGTTTCAAGTCAATACATTGAATAGTTTGAGTTATGCTCTCGAAAAAAGTTGAAAAATAAAAATTAAAAAGGAAGAATTGGGCCTGGTAGGGTAATGGTTTTTTGTCACTGCAATTCGTCTAGTCGATTCTATTCAAATATGAAGTTTCAAGTCAATACCTTTTATAATATTCAAGTTATAGCCAGTGTTAAAGTTGCTGACAAACTAACCAACCAAACAAACAAACCAACCAACTAACAAACCAACAAACATACATACAGGGTAAAAACGATATGTCCCTGATCACAGATATCGGGGGCATAAAAATAATTGCGATCAGATTGGAATGGCTATTCTATTTTCTGTCATTCTATAAAATTGTATATCTACATGATAAAAGCCAAGGGCATCAAGTGTAAGAAATATCTGTTAAAACAATTATGCTTAGACCAAATAAAGTTTATGCAGGGTAAATACTATGCTGTTTAACTCAGGACAGAAATAAAACTCACCTAATAATAAAAGTAATGAATACTGCTGCTTCACTGCCTTGACTGAACTGTGTGGAGATGATATTAAACTTTTTCTAAGGTAGGACATATACATGCATACATTTAAAATTTGCTAATTAGTCTGAATGCCATCCCTATTTTATTAGCTTTACCTTGGTCATCAGGTGATAGCAGCTCAGCATCGGCAAACTCTGGTCGATTCTGAAGAGCTTCTCGAATGACAGTTGCAGGGTCACTTCCATTGAACATCATGATTTCAAATACAAACACCACACTTCCTTCGCTGCAGACAATACAAGATATTTTACGTATCACAGTTTTTATCTTACTAAATAATGAATAATTGGTGAATCATTTGCAAAAAATAAAATAAAAAAAATTGTGTGATACTTTCTGGAAAGCCTCTAGTCTTCTATCCGATTTCTTTTTTTTCCGCTGATTTAAAAAACAACAACTGCAAACAGTATTTCATTCACTTAGGGACGTCATCTTCAGGTGACAGAACCGTCTCACTGATATCAAACTGTAGACATGATACCATATCTCGTCAGATTACCCTTAGTGGCAATTCTTGATTTACACATCACTAAGCAAAAAGCAAGGGACATACACCAGTATTTATTTGATGAGAGCATTTAACCTTAAAGTAGTATTGGTACATAGAAAGTGCATGTATTTTTATGTTGAATGTAAGTAAAGAATGAACAATTATTATTTCTACCATAAAATTGAAAGCAATTACTCAACAGAATAATTCAATAGCTTGCTGGACTATATTTCAACTGATTCTTTTTATCTCGATAGTCGATAAAGATGATTAATCAAAGATATATAATAAATACATTTGACATATTTGGAACTGAATTATTCAATATAACTCACTACAGTCCTGTTGGCACTACTTGTCCATCTGAACCCAATGATTGTATAAACTGAAAGAACAACAAATATGTGTTTATGCAAACCTTCAACATATATAAGGAGAACAAAGGGATACAAATAGGGATATTTTAAATGCTTTAATTAAATGTAGATGAAAAATGCTCATAAGTTTGACATGCGAGTATTTTAATAAATTAAACTACTTTAAAACCTAGGTATTAATAACAATCTCAATTTCAAATCCTTTCAAAATGGAAAAAAGAAACCAGTCTGTTGATTGACTTGATCCCTTTCATAATATGTTAGGTATATCAATACTTTATTCAAAATATTTTACAAGAATCACATAAGGTCAATATGAATGGAAAATACTTACAGCTCCAAATCTTGTATCAATAAATTGACGTGACTCTGCGCTATCCAAATCAGAGTAACTGTCAATCCATATCTCATTGATGAATCGCATCTTAATAGATGTATCTGAAAATGTCAAAAGTTATGAAAACATTGTAAAGCTATAAAATGAGAACAGGACAAGGAAATGATAATAAGAACATAAGAACAAGGAAATGAAAATTTAAACTTAAGGAACCTGACTCAAATATTGCTTTTGTTCGATAAAAATTCTTAAAACTAAATTAATTGTAAAGCAATGATGATCAGTGATGCAATTAATAAAGATCAACTTTACATGTTGGTGAACATGCTTGCAAAGTTTTGTGACCTGGACTCATACTTGTACAGATTTAGAGTTAGTGCAGCTTATTTTTTTTCTCCATTGATGGGTAAATGCTTATAGTGAGCAAAACAAACAGAATCCTAGATGCACAACAGCATAAATAAGAAAATCTTCATTTAAAAGTTTGTGACTCTGGCTAATACCGTTTTAGGGATGTCAGTGACACAACCACTTCTTAGGTTATTTGAAAGCATAGCACATGTATTGAACAAACAACAAACAAATAAATAGATGCACATATAATGGAAAATCATACGGACAAACAATGCTAAACAAGTATCCCCTCCTGAATCTGAAGAGGAAATAAAACCTCCCTGATTATCTACAACTTAATGGACCTAGCGATGGCTGAATCCAAATAAAGGAATACATGTATTGCTTTTTTGTAAGATGCAAGTCTACAACTGATGTGTATCAGCAAATGTTTTATTATGATTGATTTGTCTGAACAGGGATTTTTTTGTATGAATGGTTTTAAGATGAAAACATCATATTAATTCAGAAGGGAGTGCTTTTAAGTTTATTTTTTTAAACATGATTAAATTATAAAACTCCATTTTAATAAACGATGTCCATTCATGATTTCATTATTGGAACGATTACTAATGTAATCTCCAGAATTATTTCCAGAAGAAGATTGACGAAAATCAATGTGGACACACAGTCAAAGCTTAAACTGCTGCTGTTCAGAAATTGATGGGGAATATCAGAAATGATTTTCAATACAAATTTCAATAGGTATATTCAATACCATCAACCTTCTTTTATAAACGTCTAACAACATATCTTAATATCTATTTGAAAATACAAAAAAAACATACAATAATGCTCATGATTATCAAGCAACTCCACTTTTGAAGGTCAAAATTAAACTAGAACTATCACTAAATGTGATTAATACCCCCGCAATACTGCTTTAGAAATGATGAAGTTATTAGGATTAAGAAGAAGAGTATGAAAAAGACATTTTTACATTAGTTTTTTTTCCAGATTTTTGGCCGGGTTACACAGGTTGTGCTTGACCATTGTATGAAATTGTTTTGAATTCCAACCAGTAGTTTTAAAGTTAAGCTCCGGACAAGGAAAAGAAACAAAGGGCAATAACTCTGTTATTACAATAGATAGAGTTATGGTTCTTGTGCACTGCACTTCCTCTTATTGTTGTTGACAATTGTATGAAATTGTTTTGAAATCCAACTTGTACTTTTCAAGTTATGCTCCGGACAAGGAAAAGTAACAAAGGGCAATAACTCTGTAATAAGTCAAGATGGAGTTATGGTTCTTGTGCACTGCACTTCCTCATATTGTGGTTGACCATTGTATGAAATTGTTTTGAAATCCAACCAGTAGTTTACAAGTTATACTCTGGACAAGGAAAAGTAACAAGGGCAATAACTCTGTAATTCCTATAGATAGAGTTATGGTTCTTGTGCACTGCACTTCCTCATATTGTGGTTGACCATTGTATGAAATTGTTTTGAAATCCAACCAGTAGTTTAAAAGTTAAACTCTGGACAAGGAAAAGTAACAAAGGGCAATAACTCTGTAATTCCTATAGATAGAGTTATGGTTCTTGTGCACTGCACTTCCTCTCATTGTGCTTGACCATTGTATGAAATTGTTTTGAAATCCAATCAGTACTTTACAACTTATACTCCGGACAAGGTTACAAGTTATACTCCGGACAAGGAAGAAATACAAAGGGCAATAACTCTGTAATTACTCTAGATAGAGTTATGGTTCTTGTGCACTGCACTTCCTCATATTGTGGTTGACCATTGTATGAAATTGTTTTGAAATCCAACTTGTACTTTTCAAGTTATGCTCCGGACAAGGAAAAGTAACAAAGGGCAATAACTCTGTAATAAGTCAAAATGGCGTTATGGTTCTTGTGCACTGCATGTGCTTGATCATTGCATGAAGTTGTATTGAATTCCAATAATGCAACGGACCGCTGGACCGACCGACCGACTGACCGACCGACCGACCGACCGACCGACCAACCGACCGACCGA
This sequence comes from Solen grandis, assembly GCA_021229015.1. NCBI lineage: Eukaryota > Metazoa > Mollusca > Bivalvia > Adapedonta > Solenidae > Solen > Solen grandis. Next base: position 31,562,846 of record CM037780.1, on the reverse strand, counting down.
CCGACCACCGGGTGACTCCTATATACCCCACCCCCCAAACTTCGTTTCGGGGGTATAACAAAGTATTTTTAGAAAGTAATACATGTAATTTTTAACTTGTACATTATAAAGACTTAAAGGAATAACAAAGTAAATTTTTAGATGTTCAATATCGCTTGATACAAGCAAAAAAGACCTAGACATTACATGAAGGCTAGTAAATGAAATGAAAATGAAAAAATATAGTTGCTGTGCATTACATATCTCTTTAATAAAATTATGCATGTTTGAGGAAAATTTTTAAAAGCTTAATGGTTCTTTGACGTATGCTCTAGACAAATGTACCCTGAAATCCAACAAAGAGCAATAAATATACATATGCTAATGGCAAAAGAGGAGAAATTTCTCTTGTCCTCTGCACAATTACTAAGATCTATGCTGTAATATGTACTAACCAAATTTTATGAAATACCTTTTCATCGGAAGGGAAAGTTTAATAAATGGCTAGTTAAGTCATTATTTAAATTTGAGCAATGAAAAAAACACCAAATACATACTTTCATTTGGAAAATACGAACATTGATGTTTTGCTATTTTAGTGCATTTATTAGACAGTATTCGACTTAGCTCGTGATATTGATATTTAGTAAATGACCGAGTTGAGGTAGTTACGGTATTCGTATCAGAATAGTTGATGTCAATGTCAATTTGAATTTCGCCTGTTTTAAAACTTAGAATGAAAACACTTACATTTACAAACATTAAGGTCTATTCCTACTGCAGCCTGGATGATGTCTGGATACATGTTAATAGCTTCTCCCACAAACTGTTCAGTATCAATATCACACTTCCGCATTTGTTCGCTCATGGCAGCCATGGCACAGGGCATGAAAACATACTTTGCCAATCTAGTACAAAAAGAAATACCGGTACACAATAAAAGTAAAGGAGATATCTAATGTTTCCTCTTTATTAAACCACTTGTTACCAAATGAATATCCTTTAGATTATTTAAGAAATATATAAAAAAAAACTCATTCAAGATTAACAACCTCAGCGAATTTGATGGCAAAATATCGTGTTAAAATTTTCATGGAATTATGAAATTTGAAACACTATTTTCTTTAACTATTATCTTGAAATAAATAAAAAACGAAGCTTCAAATATTATGAGATATTCAATCATCATCAACCCTGAAAACAGGGACTTCAAGTGGTCAAATATCACAACAGTTTTAATAAGAGCTGTCCGTCCGTTGACCCCACGTGATTTATTATCCAACTCATCCAATATATCATTTAGACAAACATCCTGACCAAATCTATTGAAGATTTGGCTAAAACTGTGGCCTCTAGAGTGTTCACAAGCAATTGTTGACGACGGACGATGCACACGGACGAAAGGCGATCACAAAAGCTCAACCGAGCACAAGTGCTCGGGTGAGCTAAAAAGTAAACAAGGGATATAAACATGTTTTCCAAGTTTTAAGGCAATATATCAAAGGGTTCAGTAAACAAGTGAGCATGTATGAAACAAAACGGATTAAGCGAAAAGGATATTATTTAATCACAAAATTTAAGGTTAAAAAAACTCAGGTGGTACGAAAAATTTGATCAAGATTTTAATTGGCATAAATTTATCAAAATCCATGACAGAGTTATCACCTCTTGACCACAGGCAGGGGTGAGAGTCATACATAAGTAAACTATGTTTCAATGAATAACATCAATGGGGTCAGTGACAAATGATCACACAAAAACTTTAACCAAGATTCTAAGTAAAAAAAGTGGCATAATTCGTCAAAATCCATGACAGAGTTATCGCCTCTTGCCTACAAGTTGGGGTGGTGGTCTTATACAAGTATTCCAAGTTTCAAAACAATACCTTAAGGGGTTCAGTAAAAGTTATTGGTACAAAAAACTTAACCAAGATTCTGAGTCAAAAAAAGGGCATACTTTATTCAACATTCATGACAGAGATATCCCCTCTTGCCTACTGGTTGGAGTGGTGGTCATATACAAGTATTCCAAGTTTCAAAACAATACCTTAAGGGGTTCAGTAATTAAGTTATTGGTACAAAAAACCTAACCGTTACGCCGACGCCGATGCTCGGGTGAGTCGAATAGCACTCCTTATTCATTGAATAGTCGAGCTAAAAAGTAATCTTGAAGTTCAAGATAAAATAAAATAAATACTTAAAGTAATTATCAGAGTAATACTTACAAGCATTGATTTGTAAGGTCAGAGGTGAGTTTTATTATTTTAACATAGGAACAGACTGCTATAATATTTTGGACGACTCTCCCGTGAGAGGGGCACTGGATGTAATCCATGACATCTGTCACTGCAGAAATAAACAGAAAAAATAATGTAATGTGAGATTATTTTGACATCAAAAAAAAATAAAAAATAAACACACAATCAAAAATACTTACTTCAAATCATTCTATGAATTGGGGCATGTCAATTCTATACTACTCTTCATACATTAACCGTGGGTATTTTTAAAGTTTTTTTTGTTTCTATCCAGCCAAAACAGTATTCTGATTTGAATAAGATGTCCTGACTTGCATTAACCGATCCAAACACTCGTATCGTTATTTTAATTATCATATATAATATAATCCCTTATGACTGATGTTGCGGTTTATTCCCATTTGGGGAAAGACTCTCCAATGACCTTCATTGCCACAAAGGTTCTACCCGGTAGTCATGAGGAGGGAAAAGTATACATTATATTAAAGAAATATGGCAAGTTTAATATATACACACATTTACCAAAGTTGCATTATTGTTTGTAACTGTTTCAACTCAAAGGCAAGAACATTTGTTCGTCTGCAAAATTCCGGTTTAGCCCTTATTTTTGACTATGATATACTTTACCTGGTGTCAGAGACTAGAGATTAAAGTGAATATACTTTCTACGACAGAAATTAATTATTTACATGGGCATGTGCTGAAGTTGGTTCCAGTATATGAATCCTGTATATTTGGCGACAAACTTGCTAAGGCTTCAGCTTTCAATGCATAGCTGGCTCCATCCAGAACGTCTTTAATAATATTTGCGTAGGAGGCTGAACTGCACATGTCATGTGGGTGCTCATGCATGAAACATGCAACTGAATCTTCCAAAATACTGCAAGCAAAAGTAAACATAAACTTTCATAAAGCAAATATGTATGATATCTAATGAACCCATTCAGTTCGTTCTACTTCAGAAACACTTTTGCTTTTCTTGCCATGTTGAATTTCTCCATACATTTCTACAGTACATGATTATTGTTGTGCTGGTTTGTATACTTTAAAGTGTAGTTTACAACTGTATTACATTTCTGATCAATTTTGCAAGAAAAAGAAAAGTAAGAAATATGACAATTTTACAGTTATAAATTACTTAAACCATTAAGAATGTGTTTGTAACAATTGTGTTATGCATGTCTCTTTCTTGTTTTAGAAAAAACATGTTAGGATGTGACTAAAACATTACAAAATTGTATTATTTTGGTCATGTAATAATAATTATAATAATAACAAAAAATCATGCCTAAGTAATTTGTTTATAAACAAATTCATCCTTTTTACATATAAAACATATCAACTATTGAGTTGACATTTCAATTTTATCTGATTCACAAGACTTTCCAATTTTCTGACTTCAAAATGAAGAAGTTAACAGAGACATACTACACTAGGTATGCA
>CM037780.1:31541276-31559067 GCA_021229015.1 Solen grandis | reverse complement strand
TTCGCTCTTTGGTTTCCGACGATGGTTCAAATCAGATTAATACATTTCTATTCATCTTCTATTTCTTATTTTACTTATATTATGAGAATGCATTTTTTTTTGTAAATTCAGTATCGTAAAATGCTTTAAATTATCCATCTTATGATTGTTGACAGATAGCTCTCCTGGAACTCCAAGCTTTGGTTGAGCTCAAATGTAGAAGAAATGAATCTGACAACTAAAGGTGCAGAATTGGTCCATCTGCACAATTGGCTTTTCTGGAGTACTGTCACTTCTGTTTCCGAAAAATCATAAATGTCATGGCCTTAAAGGCATACCTGCACAATGCAGTTATTCAAGCAAATTTAGAAAATTCTCATGGAAAGTTTTAATTTTCCTTCTTTGTCTATATAGAAAATAACTGCATTGTTCACGTATGCCTTTAAATATCTCAAAAACAATGATTTTTTATCAAGGTACTATGGATGTAATATGTAATCCTTTAAAGGATCTTTCAAATGACATTTAGATTTTGGAGATCAGGGTTAAATCTGTTGAGTTATGGCAGAAAAGAGGAAAATTATGTTTGCTTGATGCATTGCTTTTAAAATGGTTTGTATGTTAAAATGATCAGGTTATTAATTTCAAAGTTGTTCGTGGAAAAAAAAGTATTTGAAATAGGCATCTTTTTGATGTTTTGTTTGGGTTTGACCGTTCATATTTCAAAATCCGTCAAAGATAGGTCTAAATATAAAGTCCTCGAAATGTTGGGAATCTGGGGACCTTTCTAATGATACCTAGTTTTTAAATGGGGCATAATATAAGAAAGTTACATGAAAAATTAGAATATCTGAATACTGGTTTTTCAAAAAGAAAAAGAAAAGAACCTTTTTGCATGTAAAGAGGATTGGTTGTAGTTTAGCCTTGTGGTACACCAATTTCGAGAATTATTGAGCTTCGTTTTAAAGAGGGTTCCTTGAAGAGCCAGCATCATGAAATTGTAACAGGGGGCAAGCCCTTTAGTTTCCATTGATTGCATTGATTTCCATTTTTATATGACATCATTTGACGTCAAAATTAGCATCTGCTATCAAATTATTTTGTGCTCTACAGCTTTCAATTCTGGATGGATTTTCTTCAATTTTTACAGATAATGTATTGCAAGATAATTATGTAATGAATATTTTAAGGTTTGCTATGGTTTGCAGAGCAGAACGCCCCATCGTTTGTTCAGACAAACGAAATATATATATAATCGGTTTTTAGTCAGGTTTCCTGTGAGCCAGTATCATGGAATTTCAACAGCAAACGTGACTTTGTTCCTTTTGAATCCAGTAAATTGCGTTCTTATGTGATGCCAGGGTTAAAATTAGCTACCAAATATTGTTCGTATTCTACAGCCACCATTTCTTCTATGTAATTCACAGGGACTTGCTCCTGTATGTTTTTAGCTCACTTGAGCACAACGTGCTCATGGTGAGCTTTTCTGATCGCCTTTTGTCCGTCGTCCGTGCGTCCGTCGTTAACAATTTTTTAAACAACATCTCCTCCTAAACTACCCACTGGATTTTGATCAACCTTCAAAGGAATGTTCATTATGGGACCCTTTACCAAAGTTGTTAAAATTATTTTGATTGGTCAAAAATCTAGGTCACAGGAGCTAAAAATAGATTTTAAAAATGAAAATTTAAAAAATTTTCTTCTCCGAAACCACAAGGCCTGGGGTTTAAATATTTGGTGTGCAGCATTGTCTAGTAGATAACAACCAAGTTTGTTCAAATCATGGCCCTGGGGTCAAATTTGGCCCAGTCCTAGGGGTCAATTGATTAAACAAAGGCTAATATAGAAAAAACTTGGAAAATCTTCTTCTCAGAAACCACAAGGCATAGAGTTAATATATTTGGTGTGCAGCATTGCCTAGTGGATTGCTAAGTTTGTTCAAATCATGACCCTGGGGTCAAAATTGACCCAGCCCCAGGGGTCACTTGATTAAACATAAGCTAATATAGAAAAAAAAAACTTGAAAAATCTTCTTTTCAGAAACCACAAAGCCTGGGGTTTAGATATTTGGTGTGCAGCATTGTCTAGAAGATTACTACCAAGTTTGTTCAAATCATGGCCCTGGAGTCAAATTTGACCCCGCAATAGGGGTCAACTGATTTTACATAGGCTAATATTGGAAAAAAATCTTAAAAAATCTTCTCAGAAACCACAGGGCATAGAGTTAAGATATTTGGTGTGTAGCATTGTTTAGTGGATGTCTACCCATTTTGTTCAAATCATGACCCTGGGGTCAAAATTGGCCCAGCACCAGGGGTCAATTGATTAAACAAAGGCTAATATAGAAAAAAAAACTTGAAAAAATCTTCTTCTCCAAAACCACAAGGCTTGGGGTTTAGATATTTGGTGTATAGCATTGCCAAGTGGATTGCCAAGTTTGTTTAAATCATGACCCTTGGGTCAAAATTGACCCAGCTCCAGGGGTCACTCGATTAAACATAGGCTAGTATAGGAAAAAAAAAAGAAAAATCTTCTTCTCAGAAACCACAAGGCATAGAGTTAAAATATTTGGGGTGTAGCATTGTCTAGTTGATCTCTACCAAGCTTGTTCAAATCATGATCCTGGGGTCAAAATTGCCCAGCCCCAGGGGTCACTTGATTAAACATAGGCTAATATAGAAAAAACTTGAAAAATCTTCTCAGAAACCACAAGCCTGGGGTTTAGATATTTGGTGTGCAGCATTGTCTAGTATTTCTACCAAGTTTGTTCAAATCATGACCCTGGGGTCAAAATTGACCCAGCCCCAGGGGTTACTTGATTTTACATAGTCTAATGATACCAGGTGAGCGATCTAGGGCCATCATGGCCCTCTTTTTCCTTTAAATCCTAATGTCCACATGAATTACTGTCCACATAAATATCAACAAGGGTGAACACAAAGTTGGGGAACTACTCGTTTTAACTCGTCATTTACAAATCATTCGAATAAAATCTATAAAATTAACATATGGAATCAATAAAATATACATTTCTCTTTTGAAATATACCAAAATATCGTGAAACTTATCTCCCTATGTCTGCTTTTTCATTTGAAATACTCGCAAATCGGCAAAAAAGTTTGTTTGGCCTTATTAGCGTAAACTGCAACATACTTGGTATAGTGCATACTACTGGTATGGTCTAATCTTTGTTTCATACAAGTCGTCTAACTTCGTATATCGATAAAATCAGCTTGTCACTCTTAGCTTCATATCACAATGTTTGCTAGTCTGTCAATGTTTAGCATAACATGACATGAAAAACATTTATTGTTTACAGTAAAATAATAGTTCCGATAACCTACTTATCCAATGTAAATACAGTTAACGTGCACAACTTGCAAACAACTGAAGGCTTTACTTCCTGTCAATTGTTTTTAACATAAAATATATATTCCTTGTCGTAGAAAATGGGAACATAATGTCATATCGATGTAAGAAAGAAAACCTATAATTGCGCACTTGTTCAGATGTTTTCTTTACTGCTATCTGGATCAGTCATTGTAAAATGAAACTTCAGGACACAAACCATGAGGAAACTAATTACATTTATACAAAACATGTCTTAAATCGAGACCCTACATTTTAAGTAATTCAATAGACTATACTGTTAAACTCGGTAAAAGATATCGGTATATAATTAGGTTTTCGTGGACTGCAACGCAGCCGCGAAAACCTACTGTTCTTCTTGTGTTTCTTTTTCCCTTTTTTTTTTCCATTATTATTATTCTTTGCACTTTTTTTGTGGCCGCTGTTGCGACATGATTAGAAGTGCTTCAAATATGAAAATTTCCATGCATACTCACATGTATCTGAAGTTGTGCACTACTAAGTTTGTTTTTCATTTTAGTACTAAGTTTTGCCGCTAGGTGGCGTTTAGCATCAAAACATATAATTGCCGATAACTCTGTCATTTGACATTTTATTTGTATGTAGTTTTTTGCATTCTGTTCTCTGTCAACTGCCCGTTAAAATATGATGAGTGGCAATATCCATATCTTTGAAACTTTTGAGCTAGCAGAGGTTGAATGTTTGAATCTTTGAAAAAATCTGGCAAATTAGGGTGTGTCCACGAAAAACATGCCCATTTTTGTTAGAGATTAGATACGCTCATTCTGTTTTTTGAAATTGATTCCGAAGATCTTTGCGCACAAAATATATGGGGTGGCGATTTCAGAAAATGCATAAAATGGCTTTCAATAAGCGGTCAAAGTGCACTAAAATATGGAGGAAACAAATTTTCGAGAATAGGCATTTTTTTAGTTTTTGGAGGATTCTGTCATTATTTTTGAAGCAATCTTTATGAAATTTTCACAGATTGGATTGTTTGTTGTTTCCAGGGACTTCACAGTTTCAAATTTTCAAAAAATGCAAAGGTCAAGGTCATATTGTGATTATTGGTTTTTTCTTTGACCTTAAATATCTCAAAATCTAAAAATATTTTATCGAAAGAATATGGGTAAAATCAAAAGCCTCTAAAAAGTACTTTTTGAAGAATTTTAGTTTTTTCAGATCGGGATTGATTTGGTTGTTTGGTGGCAGTATGAAGTTTGGTCAAACTTTGAATTGATTTTAAAGCCTTTAAAGTTTAAATGTGTGATATATTTTGTCATCATTGGAAAAAAGAATGTCTTACCTCGTCAACAAAAAAAGAATTTTGAAAATCTGTCAAGAATTGATGAATTTATAGAGAATTTCAATACATGACCCAGAATAAAAACAGAGAAAATTTGACAGAAGTTACCTATGTTCTATAATTAGATGCAGCTCTGCTAGCTGGCTTGCAACAGGTCAATGTACAGTGTATGTGTAACTATGAGAGCAATGTGTCAACACTGGTCTGAATGACCTGTGTAAAAGCGCTCAAAGAATCATGGGTAAGAGAGAGGGAGGGAGAGAGAGGGGATGAATTGTGTCTTTATTCTACATGTATTATTATTCCCCCCACACACTCACTATTGAATTGGATAGCAAAACAACTAAGTACATGTACAAACATCCACCTTTTAAACAAGTTTTAGCTTACCAAAAGTTCCTTCTAGTGCATTACTGAACTTTGAGGCATAGAGTGAAAGCTGATATATGTTTAACCAAATGGCTTGTTACGTTACCAAAATTTTTGATAACAAATAAATTGTAAATCATTTATACTACTGAAAACTATTGTTCTTATAATAATAAGCAGGATTCCCAACTGTCTCACCTGATTTTTAACTGTTTAGTATAAAAAGTGAGACACTTTGGAAGACATTGCGCACAGTGATGATCAACATTAATCAAATCGTTCAATGTGCCACACTTAGATCATATTGGCTCATTGCCAATATATGGATGCTTAAAGGCATCTCAAAACCCTTATATAAGTGACCCCCACCCCCCATTTATTCAATTCAATTCAATAGTTTATTTCCAAGATTTACATAGTAAATAACATTGGACAAAGCATATAGTAACAAAATATATTGGTTATGGCGGTTGTTTTCAATTAATTATGGTATTGAGTATAATAATATATATCATCAAGCAAAAATTCACCCACCCGCCGTTGTGTGGGCATCTGTTTTTGATTAGGCAGGCTGCCACAGTCTGTCACAGGTATTGTTCAAGAGTGCATATGTTGCTACATGGGGTTGTATGTAGTCATTCACAGTTTGTAAAAAAGTTGTGAACATACCAAATACCAGAAATGATCCTAAAAGTTCTCTATTATTCTTTTTTTTTTTATTCGAGCAAATATAAATCTTCCTTTTCTTTCTTTCTTTCTCTGTTGATTTATTTTGTCTACTTTATTTTGTTCTTTCTTTCTTTCATTTTTTCATTTATTTTGTTCTTTCTTTCTTATTTTATTTAAGTTGTAAAATTATCATAAAAAGGGACATTAATTTTTAAATAAGTTATGTATCACTCATTACTTTCATTCTCTCATTTCTTCCCTCAACACATGTTTATATGTCGGAAATCAACACAAATTTTATTACTTGTTTATTCAATAAGAGAAATTCTGTTGAATAAAATGTAACAAAATGTCTCTAGCAAAAGCAAATAAAAAACAAAAAGATCTTGCATTGTCAGAATTATGTCCTTCAGGCTGATTTTAATTACTACAAAAATGCGTATCTCTATATTTTCAATATCAAAACTTTAATTCTGAAATAAATGCCGTATGATCCTATAATCATGCAGTTACAAAATTGACTCCAAGTAATAAATGTAATAAAGAATAATTATGTAAGGGATCATAAACTAAACAACCCACATATTATCACTATCATTCATTATATGTTTGGGGCCTCCGTGGCCGAGAGGGTTAAGTCGCTGACTTTAACACTCACCCTGCCCCTCACCGCGTGGGTTTGAATCCCGGCAGGGTCATTCGGATTTTCATGTGAGGAAGCCTTCCAGCTGGCTTGCGGTAGGTCGGTGGTTCTACCCGGATGTCTCCGTGCATTCGTGTCCTTCCTCCACCTGTAATTAGCTGGACGTCGCTATATGACTGAAATACTGTCGAAGCGACGGTAAACTCAAATAGTCAAGTCATTATATGTTTATTGCTTTGTGTAAAACTAGCCTACTATCTCACTTCCATTGTAGCAGATAATTTAGTTATGTATCAACCCATCAGAGGTTTTACCGTAACATATAGGTACTATATTGGCTAAAGACTCCCTGCAGTGATGACCAGCAATTAGCAGGTCTGATCACAGCAGATGGGGGCCTGGCTCAGTGGGACATCACATTCCTTTCGAGATGCCTTTAAGTTTTGGTCACATATAAAGCATTTTGCATTTTGTTGTTTTTCTGGTATTTTAACTTGGCTAATCAGGTTTGAAACTGTTGATCATCACGAAAACCGTTGCATTTGCAGTATGCAAATCTAGTTATACACTATGATTTTCTTGTTTCTTTATTATTTCAAAATATATGTAATTGATTTATTAAAATATTTTAACCCTGTTTAAAGTTCATATTTTAACAAACTTATAACCTTAAGTATTCCTTCGCGCTAAAAGCATGTTCCGACATCTAACATTTAATGATGATATTACCCATTATTTTCTCCCGATCTGATGCCGACGCGCCACTTATCTGTGGAATGTCTATATGCACAGTTTTTAGGCGGCAGCTTGCCTTCTTTAGTAGCTAAGAACGTTTACCAGGCATCGTTGACCATGCTAATTTGCATATTTTCCATTACAAGTTTAACTGTACCTCCCCGCGCTTAGTGCGGATCCACGCAATGCAATTCTGCACTTACGAAAACGAATGGAATATGTTACGCAGACCTTTTATTCATAACCGTCACCGCTATTCATGTGCTGTTGTTTGTAATCGTGTTATTTTGCTCTGTAAACATCCATTTTAAGCGTGAACAATATATCCGTGACACTTATAAATCAGAACAGCGACTCATTTTACAGACTTGAAGATCTACTCCCGTAAAAAGAAAAAGTAGCGCTTCGAATGTCTGTAATTAACCTAAAGCAGTTCACGCGTAATTTTGCATGAAAGCGAGTTAGGTTTCTCCCAGAGCATTTCTTAACTTTGAAATAGAAACAAACATTCAAATATCTAAAACATCAAGTACCTTGTCAAGTTCTACACTTAAGTAACAGTAGAGAGTGTATATAAATCGGGTCCTAGGGAATGACCTATTTCTGAAGTTCATATAGTCAGGTTCATAACCCTAATTCCGGATTGTTTTGTAACAAACTGAGGGCGTATTCGATTGTCTTCCTACCGACTATAGTTGCAGGGGAGTGTGTGGAGTTTATTGCGTCATGTGGCTTTTCCCCTATTGTATCAATAATTAAGAATCACAGCTTTTTAGCTCACCTGAGCACGAAGTGCTCTAGGTGAGCTTTTGTTATCACCCTGCGTCCGTCGTCGTCCGTCGTCAACAACTTACTTTAAATGACATCTCTGTAACCACTGAGCAGGATTTGTGTTAAACTTGGCAGGGATGTTCCTTGGGTGAACCTTCCCAAAAGTTGCTAAAATAAACCATAATAAATCCAAGTGGAACTCTTGTTACAATGGCAACGGAAAGAAAAAAAATATGAAAACTTGGCCAGATTTCAAAATATTTTTGGTATAAATGTTCCTTGGGTAACTCTCTACCAAGATTGCTAAATTTTAATTTGGCAGTAATGATACTTGGGTGAAGCTTCACAAAAGTTGCTGAAATTATTCCGATCCATAAAAAGACATGGCCTCCAGGGGCGGGGCTAAATTGCCTTATACAATGTACGTATATAGTGAAATTTTTAAACGACATCTCCTCTGAAAACGCTGCGCAGAATTTGATTAAATTTGGCAGGGATGATCCTTGGGTGAACCTTCCAAAAAGTTGCTAAAATAAACTTGACCCATTTGGAACTCTGGTTACCATGGCAACGGAAAGAAAAGAAATATGAAAACTTCAAAAATCATATCCTTCAAAACTTTTTGCAAGATTTCAAAATATTTTGGTACAGATGTTCCTTGGGTAATTCCCTACCAAGATTGCTAAAATTATTCCGATCGGGAAAAATCATGGCCGCCAGGGGCGGGGCTAATTTGCCTTGTATGTATAAAGTGAAATCTTTAAACGACATCTCCACTGAATCTGCTGGACAGAACTTGAATAAATTTTGCAGGGATGATTCTTTGGTGAAGCTTCACAAAAGTTGCTAAAATTATTCCGATCCGTAAAAAAACATGGTTGGCATGGGCGGGGCTAATTTGCCATATATGTATAGTGAAATTTCTAAATGACATCTCCTCGGAAAACGCTGGACAAGAATTTAAAGTGGCAGGGATGATCCTTTGGTGAAGCTTCACAAAAGTTGCTAAAATTATTCCAATCCGTATAAAAACATGGCTGACAGGGGCGGGGCTTATTTGCTTTATATGTATATAGTGAAATCTTTAAACGATATCTCCTCTGAAACCGCTGGACAGAACTTGATTAAATTTGGCAGGGAAGATCCTTTAGTGAAGCTTAACAAAATTTAATATAATTGTTCCGATCTATGAAAAAAAAACCACCAGGGTCGGGGCTAATTTGCCTAATATGTATATAGTGAACTATTTAAACGACATTTCCTCTAATACCGCTAGACACAATTTTATTATATTTGGCAGGGATGATCCTTGGGTGGAGCTTCACAAAAGTTGCTGAAATTGTTTCGATCCATAAGAAAACATGGTCTCCAGGGGCGGAGCTAATTTGCCTTATACGTATATAGGGAAATCTTTAATCGACATCTCCTCTGAAAACGCTGCGCAGAATTTGATTATATTTGGCAGGGATGATCCTTGGGTGAAGCTTCACAAAAGTTGCTAAAATTATTCTGATCCATGAAAAAGCATAGCCGCCAGAGCTATTTTGCCTAATATGTATATAGTGAATTCTTTAAACGACATCTCCTCTGAAACTGCTGGACAGAATTTGATAAAACTTTGAAGGGATCATCTCCTTCAAAACTACTGGCCAAATTTTAAAAATGTTTTAATACAGACTGATGTTCCTTAGGTAAACCTATACTTAGGTGAGCGATCCAGGGCCCTAATGGCCCTCTTGTTTCCTGTTATTCCGGCTGCCGTCTCTCAGCGCATTGAGCGCTTTGATTAATTTTACAGTCAACATTTTAATATTTCGAGCGTATATTACTCCACTTTATAGACACGTTCTTATGAGTGGTTGCTTATTGTTTTGAAATGTGAATACATGTTTATTGTCTGATCGGACAGGATTACATTGACCTCATCATTAAAGATTTGCAATTTTTCTCTGAATGTCCCAGTGTCAGATGTCTCCGCAATACCAAGTAACGTAATAAACTTGAATTTTATGCTTAACTATCCGCAGTGTAATATATATTTACTACAAACCGACATGTGTAAAGTCATATACCGCGCTTATTTAAAGATGTAATTTCCTCAAATACAAATAACGGCAGGATATTATATCTCTAGAAACAAAATAAAAAAAAACAGGAAAGTTATTCAAATTTCTTCCGGCCTGTTGTTTGCATTATATTTTTGTGCAACGCACTTGTATAATTCAAAGTAAAAGGAAACTATAATATCAAACCAAATATTTCCTTATTTTGAGATTTAAAATCTTAAAATGTATCAAAATAGGTTTGATGTAAAAGTCCAGTTTTAAAACAACTGGATTTTTACGTATAACATTATTTTACTACTTTGTGTGCTACATTAGTCTGTTAGTCTGGAAACTTAAGTTTTTTAAGTTACCTGAAAATTGAATATATATATATATATATATATATATATATATATATATATATATATATATTATTTGATTTTTACAAAAATGAGGAAACGTATTTTAAAAATAATGTGTAAAACTGAATGTTTTCAGATTTTTATGAAGGATGATTCATATCAGATTATACTTGTAAGCAGTAACACCATAGACAATAATTATTATGAAACATGTTTCGCTTGGTATGTGCGTTCTGTGTTTTATATATTATATGCATATATTATGCCATGAATTATCCTTTGCTATGCAGATATCTCTTAATTGAACAAAGTAAAACTGCTTCCTATATTCGTGTTGTGTACCTGTGGTAAAGACTGTATAAATGAGGTTACGTAACTTGAAATATAATCTACATAGTCTCAAGACGTAACAGACATTTCTTTGGTATTGTCGTGTGTGAAATGCAGTTTTCAAGTAATTCAAATCCTATCGTGATAAAAACGGCCTTTGCCTTACAATTTACCTTAAAACGAGCAAACCTATACTGGGTATCAGCGTTACTTTACGGCCCCGTGGTTAAATTAAAAAAGCCATGAAACGAGTCTGACGACCTAACCGGGTCTGTTTGACAAAGTTATACATGCGTTTCAGACTGAGTACCTATTCGATCCATAACCACTTCTGCCTAGCGCGGACTTTTCAAGACTTGTACCTTTCAGTTAGCCCAGACCCGTAGAATCCCGGCGCAGGAGATATTTAGATACCACTGCATCTGTACCTTGTTTAAGTAGGAGTGTGTTTATTAGTCTGCTGGCAGTGTATAAGTCGCTGCACAACACGGATGTTTGTGGTATCTTATAATAAAAGGGCATTCATCACACTTGATAAGGTTGTATATGAAGTTAATAAAACAGCTTTATAGTGACATATAGAAACATAAGGTATATATTATTTGTCACATGAAATTATCATTGCCTCACAGCACATCTGGAACTGTGTGTACATTGACAAACATGTATGCGTAAGTTTTTTATGTAGCTTTGCCCAGCATTTCCATAAAAGGAAGTTTAAGTTGAAATTGTTTATTCATAGTAATATAGGCCCCCGGCCCAAGATACTAAGCATATGGTCATGTTATAACTTATTACACACACAGGAAGTTATGTCATACGCCTTCTACTGACTGAATCATCATTATCATTATTATATCTATTATAAATGTATCAAAATATAAAATAAAGTTTTATTCCTCCATATTACACTTACAAATGATACATATTTCTCTCATCTAATTATAATTCAAAGAATGTATACATACGTATCATACCATCAAAACCAGTTCTAACTTACATGAGATGAAATACATATTTTTAAACTTATTTAAATATAAAGTGGTATTTATAACCTGTGAATAGTTTAAACAATATTTTATCATCCAGAAATGTTCATCAATTTATTCATATATAACGCTATTCTATATATAACATTTATTTAGCATCAGATGAACTAAGGATGTTATAAAACCTTCCTAAATTTCTATCTGAATCATACCATTTCAGTAGATATTGATTTCGTATATCTGTATACTTCCCACAATAAAAAACAACAACAACATGACATTCACATTACACTATGTTTGAATTATGATTTTCATTCAATATTTGCAAACTCGAAAATCAAAAGGGATATTATTGTGCCTGCAAGATTCTACCTGTAGGTTATGGCTTGAACATCGACAGCAAGACATAGCTATTCTGTATGTTACTGGTAATTCAATTACAAGGTATTTAATGTTTTAAAATATCTGTAATTATGACATTTGCTAGAATCTTATAATAATTGACTCCAATTTCTGTTTCAGTGTTTTAGTCGTGTCTAGATATATTGCAATACTCGTACAGATGTTTATTTTCCAGAATTAGATTATCCACGCTTTCCCTGATAATTCAGACAGGTAGATTTGCTCATAAAAGATTAGCTCGTAACGAACGAATTTGTCTCAATTTTGAATCTGGTGACATTGAAGATGAATATCATTTTATTTGTATATGTAGATGTTTTCACGAATATAGGACAAATATGTAAAAAATACTTGAAGACCATCAATGTTTAAATTTTTGGAACTTCTGAAATCAACTGGTAAAAATACTTTGTTCAATTTATGTATTTTTTTAAGGAAGCTTTTAGCAAGAGGAAAAGTAACCAAATGATTAATTAGGGTGTTCATACCTACTTCAGTTCTTAATTTTTTTACGTGATTTTGTATTGACGAAAACAGTTATGATGATGGTGTATTGAAGATGATATACTATGTACAAATCTAAAAAAAATGTTCTGTTCTGTCCACAATCAATGTCTCTTTGTCTAAAAGAATTAATGAAACAAGAAATATTTCCGATATCATGGGAAATCATTTAATTCCAAACCCATACAGAAATAGCATATTCTATACATGTGTTGCCCAAGTAGTTCTACCGACATTGTCAAGAGATTTCAACATATAACAAGAAAACGTTTGACGCAAGGTAACCATAAACAAAGAGGGTTCATCTTTACAAATGTATCAAGAGATCTAGGGGGTTTCTAGGAAATCTATCTTTTGAGAAAAAAAAAGCGAATATGTCCTAGAAAAAGTTTTTTTTGTATTTAAGCTGTCGTCTTCAACTGATCATTTACAAATAATACTTGAGCACTTGAGAGGGTAAATTTCCACAATTGACTTTACGTGTTAGCTAGAATGTGTTGGCTTTTGGTGTTAGCATTATCTAACACATACTGATATCTACAAGAACACGGCATTATTTTGAAAGTTGCTTTATCCTAGGGATTTCAGATCAATATCAGAACTTCCGGTCAGCATGCATGCAAAATTTTTAAATTCTAAAACACGGTTTTATAACAATATTAGGGATGCCCTTTACGTGTTCGAAAACAAAAATTCACGATCTCGGAAGGTTTTCCCGAATGTTAGGGAAAACTAAACACTTGGCAAAAGAATCATTCGGACCTATGTGTAGAACACAATTTTTCGCTTCGCGTGCGCTATATGCCATTAAAACTGATAAAGAAATAAAACACTTATAGCAGTTTTTTCCCTATGAATCGATGAAAATTTGCTTTTCGATATAGCTTTAAATGACGACATATACCACGTGGTATGGCCACACTGTATGTGCACAATGTCTAAACAGCATTCTGACTGACAAAAATGTAAGGGAGAAAAAAGTTAACCATTATCTATTTTACATTGATTACGAAACAAGTTCTTACAACAGAAATGTGTTTTTCTAGGAAATGGTGGATGGATTGAGGCATTTCTCAGACATTGAAATTACACAATAAGCCTTAAGAATGCTTTGCCTTGTTGATGTATTAGGCAGAGCAGGGTCTCTCGACCTATATACTTTCCCTGGGCAGAGATAAATGTTGGACTGAATACTTCTTAAATGATGGAGGATATACATTTGATATTAATGTAACCTTTTGTTAGCCTTTTTTGTTTCAGGTTGCATTCAATGCAGAATAAATAGTTAAAAAATGAACATTCCCAGTGGCAGAATGGTTAGAGCATCTGCCTTGGGAGTGGGAGGGTGTTTGATTCCTGGCTGCGATATACCAAAGTGACTGAGTGCGGTATCATGCTTAATGTCTACAGTGTTATACTGCAGTGTAACAGCACTTCATCTGTCTCAAGTAGACTTAGTCTCAAAATGACTGAAATACTGTTGGTTGGACATTAAACCCAACAAACAAACAGTTAAAAGAATGGGATCCATCTGTGTTGCAGCAAGCAACAGAATCTCTGAATTTACTGAATCATTATATGACTTCATATCAAAGGTTGTGAATTTAAACATTTCTTTTTTAATGAAAACATAATTTTTACAGAAAACTTAGTTCTGTTAATATTATCATGATTTGCATTTTGTATTAATTTGATAGTTTTCTAATGGCAAAATACTGCTATTGTCTGCATAGCACTTTGATTCTAATTGTGAAATCACATTGAAGTTACTTTGGGACATACAATCATGTATGTGCATGTATTTTAAGATACTGCTATTGTAACTAGAACTGTATTGATTAATATATGTAGTTAAACTCATTGATTATGTGAAAACTCGTTCAATGTTGGTGACTAATAGTACTTTGATTACATGGAAATTCTCTCTTATTTATTGAATAAATTCTCTTTCTTTCTCTGTCATGAGTAAAACTCTCTCCCTTCTCTCTCTGTCATGAGTAAACTCCTCTGTCATGAGTTCACCCTCTCTCTTTATAATGAGTAAATTTTATCTTTCTCTATCTCTCTTGATGATTTTTTCTCTCTCGCTCTCTAACTATTAATTAAATTTTTAATCTCTCTCTGTCTGTCTCTTTCTCCCTTAGTACTCATGATGTCTCGTTGAGAGAAAGAAAATTTCTCCCTCCCGCATTATTAGTTCATAACACATTGTTCTGAATTAATACAAGTAATTTCATTGCAAACAACAGCTTTCATAATCCAATGTAGTGATATATTTATTATAAATTACAGAGGCAGAAGGCTTATCAACATTGGAACACTGAATATTTAAAAAAGGTTTAAACTGTTAATAGTTGTAATGAGTTACCAGATTTTTGTTATGTCTTTGGTTATATCGCTGAAACTGTTCTGAGCAATGTCAAGACTTGGAGCGTTTAAAACGTATTTCGCATGTTACAAGGTAAAAGAACAATAAAAAAAAAAGATGGCAAAAAAAAGGTAAAGTGTTTTTCTAACTTTTTTTTGAATTTGCACTCAACTGGGAATTCATGCAGTCTTCATTCATATCAAGTTTAATGAGGACTGGGAAAAAAATGTAGGCCTCTAGTGTGTTCACAAGATTTTTCTAAAATTTGCCCTGGTGACCTACTTTTTGACCCTATGTTGCCCAGTTTTGAATTCATCCGAGATTTGATGTAAACAAACATTCTGACCAAGTTACATTAAGACTGGGCCAAAACTGTTGCCTCTAGAGTGTTAACAAGGTTTTTCTAAGATTTGACCTAGTGACTTAGTTTTTGACCCACATGACCCAATTTCAAACTCATCGAATATCATACCGGGTGACCTAGTTTTTGACCCCACATGACCCAATTTCGAACTCATATGAGATATCATGTAGACAAACATCCTGAACAAGTTTCATGAAGATTTTGCCAAAACTGTGGCCTCTAGAGTGTTCACAAGGTTTTTCTAAAATTTGACCTGGTGACCTAGTTTTTGACCCCACATGACCCAATTTCGAACTCATCCGAGATATCATGTAGACAAACATCCTGACAAAGCTTCATGAAGATTGGGCCAAAACTGTGGCCTCTAGAGTGTTCACGAGCAATTGTTGACGACGGACGACTGACGACGCACGACGGACAAAAGGCGATCACAAAAGCTCACCCGAGCACAAGTGCTCAGGTGAGCTAAAAATGTACAGCCTGACTCGGAGCAATAGGTTTGCTATTTGAGTTTGTGTCTGAACAACAAATCATTATACCTTTTACTTAAAGGGCAATTTATGTTCAGTACCAATTGAGCTACAGTTACACCAGTTACTCTCCCTCCTCTGTTGAGAGTTTTAGTACCTGTTCTGTGACCCCTCACCATAACTGATTTCTTGGAGTTGTATGGTACATAAAATTATAGTCATAGGTGTCATAAGACAAAAGGATAGCACCCATATATGCCTAAGAAAATGGTGTCACTCTTTCTTTCTCAAAGCCATATATATGTATCTCCAAATGTTGTCATAAAAACACATAATGAAAAAAAATCCTGATTAAGCATTCATTTCAGAATGGAAGGAAAAAGCAGATGCTCAGCCTTAAATTCTTTCTTGCTGTAATAATAATGAAACACACTAGCTAACAAGTTTGATTGTATTAAAAAAGATGATGAACAACCTCAGACTTACCCACCCCCCCCCCCCCCCCCCCTTCACTTATTGCTGTGGTAATCAAGTAAGAACCCAAGGCCTTAATACACCTGTTGAATGTTGAGCCATTTTGTTTTGGAGTTCTGAGACTGCCCCTGTCAATTTGCCATTACTAGTTAGATTAAAGATTTGCATAGTGCACACAATTGTCCATCCAGAGTCATCCCATTGTTTGTCTATGTGCACAAAGCAATGGAGACTTGAGAGTATTATTTCTAATGAGTTAATGATTTTTATAATCATGGATGGAACAGCTCCAACCATTCAAGCCAAAGGAACTGGTTCCAGTTCAACCGATTATGTAAATGTATTTTAAGCAGTCATTCGAGAGAGTAAAAAAAGAGACAGCTTAACAGAGGTGGTTGCTAAATGAAGGTTAAACAAAATGCTTGTTTAGTAATATTAAAACTGACCGCTTAATATAGATTGACCGCCTAATACAGGTAGCCGCTAAAACGCTTCAACTGTATAATTATATGGTTATGCCCATGCATTTTGATTATGTTGGATTTAAATTACACCAAGATGATTTTCCTAAAACATTAAAAAATTAGCTCAACATTATACATCTAAGATAAGGATTTGGGTTTTTAAGGATTTTTAAGAAACAATGAAGAATAACTAAAATGCAGGACACACATGCAGTTTATTCAGGGGCACCTCAGTTATACCAGAGATATTGTTGCCCCTAGTCTGCAGAAATATGTTCAAACTTTAACAACTAAAACTAATCATAGGTATGAATAATGGATCTAAATCAATATGTATTATCAAAATACACATGCAGTTTGCTTGGGTACAATAAGAAACAGACAATATACATGATGTATGCCCAGTTTGGTTAGGATAACTTCTTTTATAACACCTCAGTTAAATAAATTCAAGAAAATCCATACTAGCCAATGGCTTAATTGTTTTAGTTTGACTTGAATATACTAAATATTTTGTTGGGGTGCATATATGCAATTGATCAGGTTAAATTAAGTTAAAGTTTGAATGGGTGAAAAAACACCAACTTTATAAGTCACAAACCATATAGCTTTAGCACAAATGATGGAAGATGGCTCAAAAGCTCATTAAGTAAATTTCTGGCACTCTGAGTGCACCAGAGGCTCAGTGAGCCATGACTTTCTTTGATAACTTCCAAGATGTCAGGACTATTTCAACAAGAATGACCACATGCATAATAATCTGTGCCAGTGCAAGTGAGTTGTTTAAGCTGCAATATTTTCTTTTCAATCATTATGAAATGTAACAGCTTAACTTAATTGTAGCCCAATAGGTGAAAGGTTTAAGTGGTCATGTAGCTGAATTGGTAGAGCACTAGATATGTAAGTGAGGGCGCTCTGATTTGAGTCCCGAATTATTTGCACAAATTTCAGACTGCTTATAATCACAGACATATACAGGTTTGTGAATATGTCTATGCTATAATGTAGGGCCGTTTACAGTAGTACCTAATTTTCCTGTTCTCTTTCCTGTGAATTTAAAGATTACATGTAATTCTGAATTGGTTGGGATAATGCAACGGCCAATAAGTATCCCTTATCGGTTAGAGATTTGTGAACATGGGCCTTGCTCGGAGGCTCTGTTATAAATAAACAAGGGT
>CM037780.1:31516765-31541176 GCA_021229015.1 Solen grandis | reverse complement strand
AGCAAATCTAGCTTTTAGTTTTCTGGAAAGCGATTTTATCCTTTAAAATTTTGGACGTAAGGGTTCAAATCTTGGTTTCGCCAAAAAACATTTGCCTTTTCGAATTTGGAAAAAAAAACGGCCGGGATGCACAACTAGAGCCTAAATACACATTTGTAAAATTTTTGATGAAATCGATCCGAAAAAATGGCGTAGGCCGGTACAAATTTTTCACCTGACGTCAAATCTGACGTTATATGACGTCTATGAATATAAAATTTTCTTTTGCACCCGAAAAGTCAGGGTTTTGAAAATTTTGCCAAAAAAATTTTCTTGTTTGAGTCAAGGGCAACCCCTCGAAATAAAAAAATATAGGGGAAGAAAAAAAGAAAAAAGAAGAAGAAGAAGCGAAGAATAATAAAAAAACAGTCAAACCCAATTGACTTTCTGCCTGTAGGCGAAGCCCATAAAAAAACGTAAAACCCAATAGGACTTTCTGGGGAAAGGGCAGAAAGTCCAAATAAGAAATAAACAAAAACAAACCCTATACGTTTTTCCGCGGTTGCGGAAAGCCGTAATAAGGAAGCCGATCGACACCTAAGCATATTGTACCAAAATATGATGTTTGTTTGTTTGATGGATTTAACACCCAGAAGAGTATCTCAGTCACGGGGGATTCGGCGAAAGAGACGACGTGATAGTTTTTTTGAAGGCAAATATAGTTTTCTTTATGCTTTTCCGTGGGCCAATTCAGTTTTTCGATCCATTTCTTGACGGCCAATATTTTTTATTGTTGTTGTTGTTTGGTAGACTAAATGTAAGTACGGTAATCTGTGTTTATTAAAATTGAAAAAAAAACTAATGAATTCAATTTTAAAAATAAAATTCATACTAATCCTATCAATTTTTCTTTGTGGTTTTTTACTATCCCTATTGCTCCATCAAAATACAATCTATTTAATTCAAATTACGAGAAAAGTAAAAAATGATATTAAATTTTAAAACACTAAAAGGGATTTTTTTTTTCAATTGCTAATATACATGCTGTATGTAAAAAATAAAATTCTGCACGGCGTCTGTTATTTCCGTTTTTGTGAAATGCGTTTATACGAAAAGTAAAGTATGCAAAAACAGGTCTAAACCCCCTGTTTGGATTTTAAACAAGTAAATACTTTACAATAATTTATTCTTGAAGGGAATTATATTATCCCCTTTAAGGGATTGACTTATGTTACGTCGTTCAAATATAATATAAAAGTTACATAATTTTCTTCGTTTTAAAAGGGAAATTTAATTTTAAAAAAATTTCAATCTTTAAGCCAACTTTTTTGTAATTAAAAAAAAAAAGTAAAATAAAATTTAATTTTTCTTGAATTAGGTGATTTTTTTAGTATTTTGTTATGTTATAAATAAACGAACGAAAATGCCCTTTTTTTTTTTTTTAAAAATTTTGTTTGTGACTTACCCTTTTTTCACCTTTTTCATACAAATTACAAAAATAAACGATGATCAATAATTCTAACGATGATTTATTTTGTCTTTCTTACTTTGAAAGATAAAACTTTTAGAATATTTAACCCTTTTTAAATAACCCCGTACTAATATTCCTTTAAACCTAAAGTAGCCCTGTATTGACCCCTTTTGTTTCGCAAGTGTTTCTCTGAAAGTGCCCCGTACCCATAAAAATTTAAAAATGAAAAAAAAATTTTAAAAGTGTTTTTTTCTAATGAAAGAAACTTGTGTTGATAATGATTATACTGGGATGTTAAAAGATAAATAATTAAAAAAATATACATTATATTATCGAACGAACTGAAATGAAACGGGTCATACGATCAGTTCTATCTTTTTGATATTTAAAAAAGGATCTTGTTATTTACTAGATTTCTTAATTAGTCTTGCATATCATGGTTTGGGCCCGGAAAAAAAAAAAATTACGCTCAGCAAAAACTACATTTTTTTTGGATGCCATGAGTACAAATTTCCCGATATGAAATCCCCTAGGTTAAACTTTAAATAGCTTTCTTTGGGAGAAATAGGTTAAATTTCTAAAAAGAAGTTGGAAACTCCTCTACGGGTCTAAAGAAGTATAAAGACCAAATGAAGTTAAGTGATTTTTCGGCACCATATGAACATTAAACCCCCCTAAGCAATTATGACATTGGCAAAATAAAATTTCTATGGTATCTTTAGCGGCGACTTTACAATTTGATGAATAAGGAGAATCGGAAAACGTTTTTGCGAATTGGAAAAAAGAGGGGCTTGTATATTTTACTTTTATTTCTTTCCCAAAAATTTTTGGTGCAAGGCAAAAAGATACACACGAGAAATTCCCAAAGACAAGGAACCTCAAAAAAGATTTTGATATTTATGGCATTGAAATGCGTATACCGATTTCAAATTTGACTTCGCTACCTTGGAAATAGTGTTTTCTATAGCCCGCTTGAAAATCTAAAAACCAAAACTTTCCTTTTTCCAGTGTATAAGTATTAAATTTTTTTTCGAAAAATTTTTTTTTTGGTTATCATTGTGTAAAGGAACATTAAATTGGATTTTTTTTTATCTCCTTTTTAATGATTATTTTCGTTTATAGACCGCATTTAAATTTTAAAAAATTCTCTATTTTTCCGGATATCACGCTAGGTAACAAGGGGTCGAGTTTGACCCTTTTTTACTGGCATTTAATAGCAAAATTTATTTTTTATTTTTTTATTTTTGGGTTCGGACATATGATTAAAAAGTAAAGAAAAAATTTTTTCAAAATTTGTTTGAGCAGCCTTTTGATTTTGAGTTGAGATTATTTTCAGTAGATAAAAGTACCCCAAACAAGTAATGTATGTCAATGGGGGGATAATCTGACTGCACGGGAGCAATGAAAAGTTTTACAGTACACAATGTTATGTTTCATTTAGAGGGAAAGCGCAAAAAAAACACTTGAAAAAAAATCATTTTGAATAAGAAAATCGTTTTATACATAACAATATTTGATGTATAGTATTATCTTGAAACATATCTTGCTTCACGTAATTTCGCTGTTTGGGGGAATACCTTCTACAGTCTTAAAATAATCCTTCAAAAGGTTCTGGTTTTATAGTTTGTGGTAGGGGGTCAAAAAAATACCCCCCCCCCCCCCAACGATTTTGAAAAACAAAAAACCTTTGATCTTGTCGTTTGTACTTTTGGAATACGGCACTTTTAGCAGCAGGGGACGCTTTGTGGACTCTATTTTTTCTTTTATAGAGTTTTGTAAAAAATTTTTGATTAAAAGGGTTTTACATATATTCGGTCTTTTAAAACACACAAACTCATTGAATGTATTTGTTTTTTTTTCTAATACTCATGGCATTTGTTTTTCTTACTCACTTTTATATATTGGATCATGAACCTTCTCAAAAAAAGGTAATTTAATTTAAAAAAGAAAAGCAAATTGTAATACTATAATACATTAAAAAGTCTTTTTTCAATTTTGTGTTTTTTTGATGAAATGGATCCTTTGCACTTTTTAAAATTTTCCATTCAATAAATGTTCCCTTGTTGGTTGGCCTACTCGACTTTTTTTTCATGAAAAAAAATAATTGTGTAGTAAAAAAAGCCTTTAAAATAATTCAACATTAATCAGTTTTAAATTTTCGTCTGGCATATTTTCCCTATATTTCCTTTCAGTGTCGACTCAAAGCCGTTTAAAAAATTTTTTAAATTATCACTCTCGACGGTTTTGAGTTGGATCTGTGCTTTCCGTCGAAAAATGACATTGCGAGTATTAACCCCCAAGTACGGACCAAAATTTTGTGTACGCAAATTTTACGAAAAACGTAAAATTTTCCCATTTAATTGAAAAAAAATGGGTTGTTGTGAAATGTTTATTCTACTAAAAGCATCTCTACAAAACAAAGACGAGATAAATTTTGTCCAAATATCAGTGTCTACCTATGGGGAAAGCGAAGTTTTACTCATTTAAATGTTGCGTAATTTTTCGAATTTTGTTGCCATGACCATTGGTTTTTCGATTTGGAAAAACGGACACCGGGATGCCAATTAGAAATTAACATACACTTTTTTCTGTAAAGTTTGAAAAAAATGGGCCCCAGAAATAATGACAGACCGGTAAAAAACTTTTGGAGACGACGTCTTTGGGACGTCTGGATACAAAAATTATTGAAAGGGAAAAAAATTTCAGTATTTAAGTTTTTCCCATTAAAATTTCTTTTGTCCTAGGAATTGATCATATAGAAAAAAACGCTAGAAAAGGAGGATAAAAAAGAATAATAACTAGATTTCATTTTTGAAATAAATGATGGGCTTTCTCTACATTTGTCAAAGATTTAAAGCAAAAAAGAAAAAGGATTCAAATTCCTGCTTTATCTCGTTTTTTTTTTAGCAAAACTTTCCCAAATTTTGAAAAATAACCCTTTTAAACCCTGGGGTATGGCGAAAATAACTAAAAAATCATTTTTTTTATCAATTTCATTTAACTTGACTTTTTCTATAATTATGCCCCAAAAAGATTATTAAAAAATATCTACAAATTGATTGCACAAAATTGGGTTTGGTTTTATAGGTTTTCAAGATATAAGAAATGATGACCTTGAACTTTATTTTTTTCCGGAAAAATGGAAGTGCATTTTTCCCAAAAGATCAAATACTGCACCTTCAGAAAAATTTTCATGCAAATCAAACCAAAAATAAGGGTTAGGCCCTTTTAAAAAACCGTTTTTTTAAAAAAAAATGTTTATGAATTACCTGATGTAATATGGCGTATTTTCTCAGAATAAAAAGGCTATCAACCCAAAAATATTAGCTTCTTCTGATTGGAAGTGATTTTTACGTATCTGAAGAATTTGACGCAAAAAAAATTATTTCAAAAATAATGGCAGGCTGTAGCCCGCGAAAAATTTGTGTAGACAACGTCAAGTTTGACGATTGATGTCATAGCCTAAGAAATAAATAAATTGAAATTTTAAAGTTTTTTAAAAATATATGCAATAAATTTGTCTCCCCCCGGGGGGCCCTTTTGCAAATTAAAAATTTAAACGCGTAGATAAAAAAAATTCTTTTTGCCCTGTTGACGAAATGACGCCCAAATGGTTCGCCCTCCAGGATGGGGAAAACAGTCGCTGAGATAATTCCAGTCCAAAATATAGCTTTCTCATCGTTTTGAGGTGATTTTATACGTTTTTAAAATTTTGACGAAAAAGGTTAAATTTTGGATCGCCTAGCATTGGAACTGACTAAAATTCAGGCGTTATATGAGTCCTGAATAAAAAATTAATGCATTCAAAAGGTGATGCTTTAGTATATCCCATTAAATTTCCATGGTACTGGTAATTTTAAAAACATATGAAAATTTAACGTGAAGATTCATAAATTCTTTTTACCTTTTGACGTCATAAAAACTTTTAAATGCAAATGACGTTCTTTTTCACAAAATGGAAAGCACACTTGAGACTTATAAGCTACCCAAATATCAGCTTTTTAACTTATTGGAAGCGTTTTTTATACGTTTTTGAAATTTGACGTCAATGGTTCAAATCGGGGTTTCCCCATAAAACCCTCGCCTTTTCGAAAGGGGGAAAAGGACAGGGGATCCCAAAAACAAAAGCGTTACATAACTTTTTTAAAAATTTTGATGAAAATCGGTAAAGAAATAATGCCTGTGACCGCGTAGAAAATTTTTAGACGACGGCAAAACACGCCATAAGCAAATGTTAATCGTTGAAATGAAAAATGTTGGTGAAGCATTGCTTTTAAATTTTCGGGTGCCGAACGTTTTTCAACAAAAAGAAGTTAACAGTAAAAAAAAAAAATTTGTTTTTCCCCTCTGACGTATTGACTTTAAATCTTCTAAGAATATAAAGAAATGTAGGACTTTACTCTATCCAAATATCGTTTTACCCATCGGGGAATGATTTTTAGGGGATTTAAAAATTTGACGCAATGGTTCGAATATTGGATTTCGATAAAATATTCCCTTTTCAAATTTTGAAAAACGGACACCGGGTGCCCAAAAAGGCCAAACATACAAATTTGTAAAAAATGATGAAATGGGCCCAGAAAAAATGGCTGTAGCCCGCGTACTACTTTTTCACTGCGTCAATAGGAGTGTTATGATGACGTATAAAGCCATGGATTGAATATATCCCTTTAAAAATTTTTCTTTGTCTGGGTAATGACAACACATCGAAATTGACACAAAAAAAGGGGAAAGAAAAAGAGAATAAAAATTTTAAATCTTTGAAAAAAACGGCAAAAACTTGGAAAATATGTTCAAGTCGTTTTTTTGTTCCTATAACAAAAGAATTTTAGTCAATTTTTAATACTCAAACACCAAAGGACGGCAAGTCTTTTTTCCACAATTATATTATACCTTTTTAACAAAATGAATAATACCTGTAAAAGGGAATTATTGTACCTAGGGTAGCAACTTTTTTGTTTTTCTGCAATAACTCAAGATTTTAACCCCGATCTTAAAAAAATAAATACAAGAAAGGTCTTTAAAGCCTGCAAATTATACCGATACAGTTTCGATAAAATTTATTTTCGTTTTTGGTTTTTTCCCCAAAAAAAAAAAACAAAAAAGGCGAAAGTCCTAAAAATAAAAAAGTAAAAAACAACAGGACTTTCTGTGAGGGCAGAAAGCCCTGTAAAAAAAACAGTCCAAACCCAATAAGAAGAAGAAGAAGAAGAAGAAGAAACAGTACAAACCCTATTGGCAGAAAGTCCTCATAAAAAAAATAAAACAATAAAAAAATAATTTGAGAACAAAAATAACTACAATAATTTTAAATAAAAGTATCCCCCTTTCTGCGTGGAAAATTATAATATGCGATCAAAACCAGACCAAGGGTTTGGGGGTTTGGGGTATAATGCCAGATGGCCCGGCAAAAAGAAAAAACTGAAGGCTTAAAGTAAAGAAATATACTTCTAACTTGGGGTAAAAAAAAAATGCTGAATCTACGTTTACAGAGCGTATTGATGAATCATGTTCTTTTGATATTTTTAAAAAGATAATGAAATGATTTTTAATTATTTTTTTTTGTTGTCGAAAAAAATTAAAATGAAATAAATGTATATAAAAATACTCGATTGCAAAATATATGCTTAAATTTTTCCCTAATTTTTTACACTTTAGTAAAAAAAAAAAAAATGCATGATCGAATCTTCATAAATAAAAAGTTTTCGAAATAGTAGAAAAAGGTGATTTAGTTTATCATTCGACGTACGTCATAAAAAACAACAAAAAAAAAAGAGAAGAATTTTCGGAGACTGAAAAAAAAATCACGTTTTTCAGAACGTACATTTTATGTGAAACTTTGTTGTGAGCCTTATATGGGGACGTGAAACTTAAATAGCTAAATATATCAAAGAAAAGTTGCGATGGATTGGTCGTCCAATAGTTCCAAAAGTGGAAACTTTTGACTTAGCTTTTTCGAATAAGGGAATTTAAAAAAAATTTTAATGAAATTTTAAAATGATTGAATTATTGTGCTGCAATGGACCGCCGAGCCGGACCGTATACGTGGGACAAGGAATTTGTGTAACTTCCTTGACCAAACCAAAAAAAGTCGGGGAGGAATAAATAAAAGTTGTAAGATCATTTTCCCAAAGACGACGTAAAAAAAATTTTTTATTTTGATTAATGCTAATGTTACTAAGACGTTAAATGAAAAAACGAAAAATATCTCCTAGACCATAAATTTTAAAACAAATATGGAATGACTTACATTGATTAAAATTTAAACTGTCTTGACCGCAGACAAATAATTTCGAAGGTCAAAAAAAAAGTTCCCCTTTTTAAAACATGCTTTTGATTTTGTTTTAAAGTGAACCCAGAAGTGTAAAGTTTAGTATTAAATTTTATATTAAGTAATTGGTTAAGGAAACACGCGAAAGTTCCAATATTATGACTACATTTTTTAATGTTGTTTTTTCAGAAAAATTTGAAAAAAAAAAAAACGGGGGCCTCAAATATTCTAAATTCGATTTCAGACTAACCTAATTTTTCATGAAATCTTAGGGCCCATATCTTGTATTCAGTTTAAAGATACATTAAGATACATAAGTTAGAGAAACGGAGCCAATGTGCAATATGTTAAAGCGCCGCCATTTTACTGAAGAAAGGGTTCGTTTCCCTGACCCCCAAATTTTATAATGCAAAAAATTTGGAAACCCAGTTTCCCCCCCATAGCACTGTTTTCAGCAAGTATGAAGTTCCCAGGAAGGGATGACCTATGTAGGGAAATGTGATACTGATTATCAGATATGTGTCTAAAAGGTAATAACAACTGAAAAAACATTATATATCTATTTTGTGAAAAATTCCCGCAAATGACAAATAATTTATTGGGACGGTTTACGAAACAAAAACAAACCAAAACGACCTTAAAGAAAATAAAAGGGGTCATTAGTTAAATAAATCAGTATCCTAAAGTCTTTTTATGTTTTTAAAAATTCATGAGATGTGGGGTAGAAAAATGGTATGGGCCCTTTTACAATATTTATTAATCTGTAAGTTTTGTAATAAATACTTAGTTTTCAATACCAAGAATTTTTGGTGTTTTAAATTTTTTTGGGTGTTTGTAATCTATTCTTTTTTGTGTCACATTAGGGTTTTCTTCACGTGTATATATATTTTTTATATTATAATATATAAATATAATGAATTATAAATTTTTTTTTTAAAAAACTATTTTAAAAAAAAACATTCAGACAAAAATGATAAAAAAACTTTAGCCGTATTTAGAAAGAATGTTTTTTTTTTCACCCGAAAGGGCAACGTTTTATTTTAAAATTGCAGCAAGTACTTTTTAAAATACTTAAAAATAGACAGTCCAGGTCCTTGTTAAAACCAAGGTTTTTTAAAACTAAAAATTTTTGCTTTTTTACGAGTAAAGCTTTAAAACTATTTAAGCCAATCAAAAGAGATTAATTTTGGATATTTTGGTGTTTTCCATGTAAAAGTATGACTAGAATGTGGTTTATGATATCAGTAATTGGATAATATAAATTTTAAAAACTAAATGTAGTGGTGTTAGGGAACATGTGTGTTTTCATATGCTTTGTTCATATGCCCTATTGCAGAAAAAGCAGAATTTTATCTTTGTTGACGCGATTCTCAAGTGTTGAAACACGATGAGGGGAATACCCCCAAAGCAAAAAAAGTGTTATGGGTTTCCAAAAGCTTTGATTTTTCAAACTTTTTTTTAAAAAATAATTTTTAAACTTGAAAAAATAGCAGGGAAAAAACCCTATTATTAATTTATCCATCTAAAGTCTTTTAAAAAACAATTTTACGTCTATTTAAAGAGCTTCTCCGCAATCGATGATTTTCAATTTAAATTTTTTTTGCGACTTCGAAAAGGTCGAAAACCTTTTTCTTTAGATACCCATTAAAAAGTGTATGCAAATT
Source organism: Solen grandis (assembly GCA_021229015.1). NCBI lineage: Eukaryota > Metazoa > Mollusca > Bivalvia > Adapedonta > Solenidae > Solen > Solen grandis. Next base: position 31,531,791 of record CM037780.1, on the reverse strand, counting down.
ACAATACCGCGAAGGGATAATGCAAAATTTGGGAAGGAATTGTAAACAGTGTTTTAGGTCAAATTTCATGTGAATCTTTTAAACAAAACTGAACCCGCAACTTCAACTATGTAGGCAAATTGAAGTGATTATAATTTATGTTTTTACCAAGAAGAAAAACCTTTTTAAATATTTCTTTGGGATTGTTGACAATTTTAAAAGAAATTATGACGTTTTATTAAATGGAAAAAATTTCCCGTTTTTTAAATTTCTCATTGTTTTTTGGGTTTTTAGAATTTTCCATGCGGAAATTTGGTTTTGTGTAATGCAACACAAATTTAAACGTCATTTTTAAAAGCTTTCTTATAAATTTTGCTTGACATGCTGCATGGTGTGATCAATAATAACATTGGTAAAATCCCGAGATGTAAAAACATACCCGGGAAATATCAGTTCTGACAGATAAAAAGTTTTTGCAAGAAAAAAAACCCAAAACGATCTCTCATTTTTATTTATCATCAAAGCATCAATATTTCCCCTTAAATGTAAAAATTTTTCAAAGGTAATTAAAAAAAATTTAAAAAAATAACTGTAAAAATCAACAATAGTCATTAAAAAATTTTTTCCCCAAATTGCGTCTGGAGTTTCGACAATGAATGAAAAAAAGTTCCATGATTTATGGTGAATATAGAGCAAAATCTTAAAAATTTTGCATTGAAGTTTGTGTTCAGATGGTTTGAAATTTTTAAAAGATGATCCAAATGAGAAAAGAAACTTATCACACTGAAAGTTTTCGTTATTTTAAAATATCATTCTTAAGAAAATAATTTTTAAATTCTTGAAAATCAACAGATGACATTTTTTGGGTGAGGTTTTGTGATGATCAAAGTAGCTTTTGGTTGTGTATGTACCTGCCCCCGGGGTTCTTCAAGGTTAAATGATGGACAAATTTTTACGCTAAACTTATGAATAAGTATATACATATCAAAATTTAGGCGAATATATACTGTGGTGATCTAAACGGAAGAGGGGTGCGCTTCGATTATGTGGAGGGCGTAGTTTTGAAGGATAGAGAAATCATTGATTTACATAAAATCACTATGGGATTTGCTCAAAATTTTTGTAACAGCTGTAATTTTTGTATGTGAACGGGAGAATAAAGGGAAAAAATGACTTCACATGCATACAAAAGGGGGGGAAAGCAGTGGTTGATTATGTGCTTGTTCCAATGAGCAACCGAAATATAATTTCATTTAAGTGCATCGAATGTCGGATACCTTAATGATTTTTTTTTAAATGGTTGTGACAAGGTATCGTCATGGTGCTAATCTGGGAAACAACACATACACAGCTACTCATAATGAAATATAAGTTCAATTCATCCAAGGGCGTTATAAAGTTAAAAACATTCGGAAACCTTTTGAAAAATCCAAAGTTTTGCGGCTGTTATGAGATAGCATGTATCAAATGAAAAAGCAAAAAAGAAAAATGAGGTTATACTAAATTTACAAATTTGCTTTTAGGAAAGGGAAAAAAGACGCCCCCCAATTTATTCGAATGTATCAAAAACCCCCGTTCAAAATACAAAAAATACGGGAAAATAACGAACTCAGTGTCAGGGGGGAAAAAGTGTGTGAAAATGAATTTTTAAGGTTAAAAGGCATAGCAAAAAAAAAAGGGATGGGGGGAAAACGTTTTGTTATGAGCAAAAGGCATTTTGAAAAATTTTAAACAAAAAGTAAAAACGAAGAAACCAATTGTATGAAAAGATAAATTTTGCAAGATATGTTATAAATGATACATCACGTGATTCGGGAAAGAAATTGGCAAAACTGTCTCTTGCAACGTAGTAGTTAAAATTTCCCGAGGGAAAATTTGTATTTGAGGGAAATTCCGTTTTGATACTAAATGGGTATGAGCAAATGGAAAGATGACTATGAGTTTTATTAAACCCCGTGCTCAATGCATTATGCCCAGAATCATGCGGTCTTTTTAAAATGCCCCTTGCCTTGATCAATTTTTGTATCCCCCAAATGTAGACATTTTAGTTAAATGAAATATAACTTATCATAAAAGTTAAAATCGCAGTTGCCGCGCAAAGCTTAGAAAAGCCTGCGGTTTTGCAATACCCCTCGGAAGTCTTAAAATGAGCTTGTGTTGAATGTTGTTTAAAATTTATACTTTACTGTTTAACCGGGGGAAAAACCCCAGTGCAGGGAATAGGCTGAAAATAAATCCCTTTCTGAACCCGATAGGGTAGTCCTAGGGACCCGTCAGTTCCCGCGGGATCTTTTTTGTTATCTGTGCCATATAAAAACTATGCTGAATTTCAAAAAAAGCTTTCTAACGGCTTGAAAATAACAATATGTAGGGACGAACAAAATGGGTTTGAAAAAAGAGAAGTTGTTAGAAAACATAATACATTTATTCCCTTGTTAATAATCAAAGATTTCACGTGGTCCCCTTTTTCTGTTCTAGACTTTAAAAGGCTTTTTACAGTGTAAGAGAGATTGCCTGTGGTAAAATATTGTTGTGGTATTAAGGGAAAATGTTTAGCATAAATCTTTTATACAGGGTTAATTTTCTTGTTAGGTAAAAGGTATGTTATGCCTTGGTTCCCGGTGTCGTTTGGGGTTTAAAAGGTTGTAAAATTTCGGCGACCTTTTCCTGTATGTCAATGATCTTATAAATGAAATCAATTCTTAACTGTGGGAAAAAATGTTAATGAATAATATATCTAATTGGTTTATGCGATGATATTTATTGTTAGCCCAGATCAAAAAAAGCCCCACAAACTATGCTCGATGCGTAACAGTGGTGTTTACAAATGGAGGTTAACTGTTTTAAACCCGAGAAAACTAAAGTATTATTTTAGGAAAACCCTCTATCCCTTTTTGTTTATTTTTCGTTCACTTGGGGGGACAACACAAAGGTTACACAAGTACTTAAAATACCTTGGGGGATGGGTGAAAAAGAAAAACTTAAATAGACGAAAACGGTGACAGTTGAGTTAAATCTGCTGCAGGGGACTTTTGCTTTTATACAAAATGTATAAAAAGCAGGCGGCATGACATATGAAGTTTTTTACAAAACTGTATAAATCACTTGTAGAGCGTGTTATTTTTGCAGCTGGGAGTCTGGGGCACTACAGATTTTCGGGGGGAAATTTAAATGGTTTCAGCATTAAAGGTGCCGTTCTTTTTAGGAGGCGGTAAAAAGCATAAATGTAGCTTGGAGGCGTAGGGGTGGAAAATTTTGTTTTTTAAACGTTTTTAAAATTGAATGCTTTAGACTGTATTCAAACTGGAACGCGTAGGCTGGGCGTTATTAAAAAGAGTTTTTAATGGTCTAAGTCATATAGAAAAAAAGGGGGGAAAAGGGTTTTTAAAAAAAGGGGACAACCTAAATGTTATTTTCTCCAATCCTGGTTATAAAGCATATAATTGCAAAAGTGAAAGAAACCTTAAATTTTTAGAGAACCCGGGGGAGGTTTTTAAGCCTACACAAAACAGATCAACTCCAAACTTAAGAAAGTATAAAACGATTTTTCTCCAAAACGAATTATTGTATTTTACCATTACCTGGGACCCCGCGAATTCTTTTTTAAAATTTCGCTCATGTAGTTTTCCATTGTACGTTGAAAAAAGGCGTTATTTTAAAATAAAATCTCTTTGAAAACGTTATTTAAATAGTGAATGTGGTTTTATTGAAGAGAAACTCATTTTGTTTTAAAATGTGATTTGTACTCAGTATAGAGCAAAAATTTTTAAAAAAAAAAACGTTTGCATTAATCCCAAATTTTTTGATTTGTATAGATGATTTACATTAAAATTTTTAAGCAGTCTAAACACATGCAATTTTCACTTGGAACCCCGTTCCAAATGTTTTTTCGACGGAAGATTTTTTTAATTTAATTTGAATAGGTTTTAAATTTTAAAAAAAAAAAAAAAAAAAAAAAAAAAAAAAAAATTAAGGTCCCCTTTTTTTGGTAAACCCTGTATGGGGATTTGTCTTTTAGTTGTTTTTTTATTTTTTTAAAACTCTTGTTAAATATGTTTTAAAAATATTTGTTTTATTAAAAATTTATAGATTTTTTAGTGTTTTTATAAGTCGCGGGCGGCGGATGTCAATTTTGTGTGTGTTTTAATTTTTTTTTTTTTGTAATGTCGAATATGACACTTTAATAAAATATTTATCTGTCTGTTGTTGTCTGTTGTCTTTTTTTGGGTGCCCCCGAGTTTTTTAATGGGGGTCAATAGCAGTTTTCCTACACTTTGTTCCTTTCGCCAGACAGTCCTGCAATTTTGGGGTTTGGCCAATTTTGGGGGTAAAAACCCTTTACAAAGGTTATTGGGGAAGCTGTATTTCAAATTTTCAGAATAAAAATTAACTATCATATTTTAAAAACAGTTCTAAGACTTCTGTAATTTTTGTTGAGAAGTGTATTATAATCAAACCTACACTATTTTAAGAAAAAATGTTGGGGTTTTAAACATAGATGTTGTTGTGAGATTATCGTGATTTAACAATTGGTTTAAAAAAAAAAAAAAAAAAAAAAAACATAAAAAAAGCATTTGGGAAAAAGGTAGAAAAACGGTATTCTTTATTAAAAGAATTTTTTTACCGTTTTCCCAAAAAATTTTTTAATAAAAGAAGGTTTAGAAAAAAGGATCAACCAAATTTTGTTTATTGTCGATGTTTTTTTTGTAAAATTACGTCCATTTCGCAAATATTTCCTGTGTTAAAAAGTCGAGAATACCAAATTTTGGGGAGAAAATAATACTTGAGAATTTCAGGTTTTAAGAATTAAAAGGACTTTGGGATTGTTTCCTTAATCTTGAAATAGATTTTAAAATTTCGTTTTCCCGTCATATTGTGACGTCACGAAGGATGTGAAGGTTGTAAACTAAAAAAACCCCCACCCCAGTAGGAGAAGAAACCTCTGAAAGTTTTATCAGATTAAAGGGCCCTTTTCACCCCTATACCTGTGACAAAAAACCCGGGTTAAAGGGCCTTATCACCCGTATACCATTGACAAAACGGTTAAGGCTTATCACCCGTTAACCCATGTGACAAAAGGTTAAGGCCTTATCACCGATATACCCATGTGACAAAACGGTTTATACCCCGGGATTGATGGGCTTTGGAATGTAAGCCCGTGTGATTTAAGCACGCGACTACTTAAAGCCACTGTTGCATCAATTTCTCCGTTTAATCATCCGTAAATCACCCAGACGTGATTGACGAAAAATATTTTTAAGGTTGTCTCTGTTTTATTGAATTTTTTTTGTCCCAATTTGACAATAAATTTTCTGCCTGCCTTATTTGCTCAGGGGGCCCTTTTAAAAACCGCGCATGAGAGTATTGCGTCTATATATAGATATAGGTGTATTCAATATTTCACAAAAAATGGCTATTCAATATATTAGTCAAATTCAATACTTGACTATGATTTCAAAAAATCAATATGTTTCCCCCTTAAGATTTAGTTTGATCCCAATGCTTTTGTAAATTAAACTCTAGATGAGGAAAAAGTACTTACTTTTAAAAATTTTATCCCCTTTGAAGCAATGTTGTAAATTTTTATCCGATATTTTACTTTGTTTTAAACATTTCGTGTAAGAAAAATAAAATTCAAAATAATTCGTTTCACTATTGGGCTTTTTAGTTTAAATTATTTATTTTACGTCGATTTGGGGGGAAAAAGTTCTTACAATTATACTAATCCCCCCTCGACGGTTCCCGGGTTGGGCCGTATCTGGTGGGAAGGGGCAAAAATAATTCTTGCCCCCAACGGGTTTGAACCCAAAACCTTTTGGATCCGTAAACGGTACGTTACCCCGGACGACGGCCCCCTTTTCCTTTTTTTTGTCAATAGGGAAAGTAAAAAAGCGTGTATGAATCTTAAATATGCAAAACATGGCAATTGAAGCTTTACTATCGAAAAAGGAAACTTTTGGTATCGCAGTGTATAGAATGTGTATCTTGATTTTTGCAATTTAGCCGATCAATGTTGATATCGCAAAATATGAATAATGAAAATAAATATCGCAATACATCCAAAATTTTTTTAACAATCTACTATCCCAAATATGAAAAAAAAGATTTGGAATATTTAAATATGTTTCCCGGTGTGCAATAATATCTTAATGCATGTACAAGTAAAAATGAAATAAGTAAAAAGTTTTTTCCAAAAAATATAGTGTCATGCATTTTTTAAAATGTAACAATTTGTAAAAGAATCATGGAAAACACCCGGTCCTTTTTACCCCTGTCTATACTGAAGTAAGATCTTTAGATATTTGGGAAAAAATGAACATATAGATTTTTATTACGTTTAAGTATGTTTAATCTGAGGTTGAAAAAATCGAACGAAAAAAATCGAAATATGTACGTTACAAATCGAAATTATTTAAATCGTTAAAAATTAATTTCCTATTTCACCAAAATAAGAAATTTTTAAAAAAAGCGATAAATTAAAATTGAAATTTGAATCATGAATATTGCAAATATGGTATAAGAAGCTAAAAAATAATAGTAATCGAATTTGAGGGGGTTTTATTGCAAAATTTAATATTCCGAAGTTTGGAAACCCAAGATTAGCAAAAATTGTAACATATTGCAAAATAAATGGACAATTGTTTTTTAATTTATCGATCTATTTGGGTAAAACCCCTTTTCCCCCATGGAGGAAACCCTTTAAAAGACGTTGCGAACAACATTAAAACAGATCAGCCCCGGGTTACTGCCTGCAGGGTTTAGCTGTTCGTGTCCTCAGTGGTTGGAAAGAGGATTGTGTAATTTAAATTGGTAAGGTTTACTGTGGTTTTTTCAGATCGGGTTTATGTGGTATCTATGAGTGCGTCAAAATGAGTCTATAGAGGGGAAAAGGGGTTAAAAAATAGAATTTTAAACGTAATATGTAGATTAGTTCATATATTGTCTAGCCCTGATACATATGTACCGCTTTCCCTTTAAAATTCTTAATAAATTTACGAAAACATAAGACAAAAGTCAGCCTTTTCGAATGATTGTCCTTATTATATTTTAAATTTATGTTCTCTTTAAGAATAAATGTTCGTATATTTTTCCCCCTTTTTTGAGTTTCAGACTTGAGAATTTTATGTCGTATAGAAGGAATATCGAAAACTTTCACAATGCAATATTTTTCTATGTAATTTCTGATCATTTTGGCCTATCTTTGACCTTGGTCAGGGATAACAAGAGTGGGTCCCGTTTTTTGATCGGACAGCATCGGAGAGAATTTGGGTTTATAGAAGGGAAATAAGGATCGATTAATTTTTATAGTACAATAATACCCCTTTGGGTTTTTTTCGTGCTTGGGTATAGCAAGGATTCCGAGAGACAAGTTCCTTTGGTGAACCCGAACGATTTTTTTCCCGGAACCCATTTTTCCCAGGCCAGGGAAGGGTGCTTGGGGACCCAATTTTTACAGTCTTTTATTTGACACGTTCAACGAAGTAAAGTGCCCGGCGGAAATTTGAAACCCCCACCTCCGAATCAAAGGGACACTCACTCTATACTGTGCTATTGCGTCGGAACTTATATGTATTATTAACCCCTAAAGTATCAAAAATTTTTTCTTTCATTCAATCACAGTTTATACCCTTTTTCTTTTCAAAGACATTTTAACACTTAATATAATTATTTGAAATCTTGAGCCAAAATTTTTTAAAATTTAAAATAGCAGTGATTTTTACAAATGTAACTTTGGCATTCTAAATGTAGCATTTAAGCACTTTAAAAATCGAGATACATAGATGTAAATTATTTGCTACATTTTTGCAAATTTCCCGCAGGGAAGGAAAAAAAGAGCTAAATAAAAAGCCTTTTTAAAATGTTTGTGCTAAAATGCCATGATATTGACAATTTTTACATGATTTAACAATTTGTTTTTACCCAAATTTTTGTGGACCTTATCTTTTTAAACGTTTTTCAATAATTATTTTTATCTGTGTGTGTGTGTGTGTGTGGCATTGAAAGCGTTTTTTTTTCCCAAAATCAATTTTCGGTGTCAAAGAAAGTGTTTAAACTCTTCGCCCGTGTTGGGTTGTCTTTAGACAAACCCTTGTGGGCCAAACGGAATTATTTTGTTAAAAATTTTCCAAAACCTAATTAATTTTTATGAATTTTTGTCAAAGAATTCTTTATTGACGCCGTTCGTTTTTATCACCAGTGTGTCTATTAGAATCTGTTGGTGTTCTTTTTTGGACTATTTTTTGACTTTGCGGGGTAGTTTTACTAAGGGATTTTAAAAATCGTTTTTTTTTTTCTTCTTTTGTTCTATAGACATGGTTTTTGTTTTATATGCTTGGTGAAAAAAATGTGATGCATTTTTCACTGAAAAAAAGACAACGGGGGTTGAAAAATAAACTATCAAAAAGGTGCTTAAAAGGCAAAAAGTTAGCATTTTTATTATAAGATCCCCTATGTTGGTATTTATTATTTTCATGTATTTCCATTTTTTTCAAGAATACTTAACGATTTTGTTCATATTATCTTTTTTTTTCATTTTATCATTTTGTCTTTATCTTTAAAAAGAAAAGTATATCGTTCATCTGTGTAAATTTTTTCTTTTTTCATTTAAAAAAGCTTGGGTGCTATTCACGAAATCGTGCAGTTTTTTTCCGCGCAAAAAATTATCGCAGAATTATTTCACACTGTCTCCTTGATTGGTTTTCTCGATTCTTTGTTTTACGATGTTAAATTCGCATTAAGGCCACAAATTATATCTAACCCATGGAAATAATGGTTTGGCGTTATAAATCTTTCAAAAAGAACATTTGCGAACTCAATTAGGTTTTAACTTTGGCGGTCTCAATGTCCAATTTGTAAATGGCAGTTCATTTCCAACGTTCTAAACGGAATTTAAAGGGGACAAAGAAAAGAACAAAAAAGTGAAGTCAGCATTTTTTAATTCATCCGGCGGGTGGGGGGTTGTTCGTCTGTTAAATTTCCTTTTTTGGATTATTTACGGGGGAAAAATTCAGCTATTTGTTTAACTTGCTTAAAATGCCCCCAATGTCAAATGACGAAGGATAGACTATATTGCATTTTTAAAAAATAGAAAAAGGGTTTAGGTGGATACGGAGGCCTGGTTAAGGTTTTTTTTTTAGTTGTTTTTTTTTCCTTTTAATGATTACCTCTCTATTTTTAGCACTTAGGTTTCTCATAAAATCGTCAATATACGTATAAAATTTTTGGTAAAAAGCGATACAGTTTGTAATGAAAAAGTTACAGCGAAGGATTTTAAAAATTTAAAAGTCGCTTAGACGTGCAACATTCTATTTAAAAAAAAGTCCCAAAAGTATATTCCGCCGCGGGAAAAAAAGGATGTCGCGAGAAAAATTTACAAATTAGGTCGTCAAAATGGAATTTTGCATTTATTATTAGTTATAAGGGTTCAGGGGAGTCCCGGCTAGATGACCTGATGCATGTAATGTTACAATTGTTGAATATGTCAGTATCTAAATTTTTACCGAAATTCAAGTGCCCCCAAAAATTGAAAAAAACCCACTGTTTAGGGTGATGTTTGTCCCGTCGCCAATTGTATTATTTTACTTGCATTATTTTTGTTTATTTTTGAAAGGGACTCTTTACCTTTTAACAAGGCTCTACCCCTACTAAACACCAGACAATATGTAAAATAACTATGTAAAAGTTGTTTTGCATTTTCAAACCCGCAAAAAAAAGTTTTTTATGCATGTCTATGACGGCAATACTAGTTTTTATTAAAATTTGGGGGGGCTAAATGCTAATTGCATGGCGGCTTTTATTTAAAATAAAAAAAAAATTAATTTAAATCCAATTGTTGAAAATTTTTTATCACATTTTTTTAATATTGTAAGTATTGTAAATATATTTTTTTTAAAGGGGTATATTAAAAAAGTAAAAATGGTATGTAAATCTAAAGATAGAGTGACCTTTTTGCTTTGAGGGAGTTTTAAAGGGAGTACTATTTATACATTTGTCTTTGTGCTACAAATACTTGTGAAGAAAAAATTTTGTAAGGGTCTTTTATTTTTAGTTTTCTTATGTAATGTGTCATACAGAAAACATAAAAGCATGATTGTAATGACTGGTCCCCAAAACGTACAAGTAGTGAACAGTTACACATACTACTTAAATAATTTATTTTTTTGTGGCGGAAATTTTCTTCACCACATGTTTTTTTCCTTTAATGAATTTAAAAAAGCAGATGGCCCCCTTATTTATTTAAAACACGTCTTAGGAACCCTAAGAAAAAATTTTCTAAAAAAATTTTAATTCACAAACAAAAAGGATTAAAAACTGAAAATTTATTTTGCAATGATGTTCCACTCATTGTATAATTGTATATTGTTTTTGGGAAATTGTAAAAAAGAGTATAAAAATTTTAATTTCGCAAGGCATTGACAGAAGGTTAGAAGGGATTTCTGTTTGGGTTTTTTTGTGGGACTCGACACACTTTTCCCTCAGCAGGTTATTGTCCAATCTGGAGCAACAAGCAAACTTCATCTTTTTGTATGTAATGTTTACAGTCCTTTTTTTATCAGACTGAAAGGTTGGTTTTAGTTTAAAATAAATCTCTCCCCTTTGATCCTAGATCTGGTCTCCGGAAATATAATCATCAACCCGGGGAATCAGCCTAGAAGAAAAAGGTTATATCAAGCGTTGTGTTGGTTAAGCCCAATTCCCCATATTTTTAGGCAAAAATAGCAAGCAAAAACTTGTGTGTCGGAAACATTTCTATGCAATGCCCTTTTAAATTCGGCAGACGAAGATTGTCATACATTGACATAAAATTGAAATTAAAAAAAGTTCGAGGTGTAAGGCTAAAATTGGCCAGCAGGTTTAATTTTTAAAAAAATTCCCTTAATTTTCCCCAAAAACATATCCATGTAATTGATTATAATCTATAGAGGATAACAACCAGGTTAATACGTTTTATTTTCTTTTAAAGGATTACCCAAAGTACTCGAAAAAACGTTTAAAAAGAGATTTCAAATGAAAATTATCTTTAAAATAAATTAAAATTTTTCCCGGCACTGTCTAGATAATTCTTGATCACATTGTTCTGCCCGAGCAATGACGAAAAAATTAAAATTTCTTATCAAGCATTATTGCGCGTTCAAATTTTATTTGTTTCATGAAATGAGGCTTATGTGGTTGTCATTGAATTCTGTAGTAAACCATGAACAAAAAATTTTGTAGGGTTCAGTTTCCCCCCCTTTTTTTTACGAAATTATAGGGTTCTGTTATTTAAAAAGATATGTTTAATAAGCGATACCAAGCGGCGGGAAAATTAATAAACTGGGGTTAGAAAATGGACTAAGTGATTTTTCAAATTTTAATTTTAGGGAACAAAAAATTTTGTTAATTTTTGAGAGTGATTTGGGTTTAAACCACATATTGCAGTAAAAACCAAAAGTTTTTCCTTTATCAAATCGTTTGTTTTGCCCGGGGTAAATTTTTCCTTAGTGATTGCTCTTAACCGTGTTTTATGAGTTAAGGGAAGTCGGATGATGGTTGTTTCAATGTTGATAGAAGTTTTGAGTACCCAAAGTATGTCACTGTTTTTTTAAACAAATTTTTTTGTGGGGACAAATGTTGTGAGCTTTTGCTTCACAAAAAACAAAACCTGTCTTAATCCTAAATATACAAGGGAAAAAACCCGAATTGATGGCGAAAATTTCCGGTCCCCGTACGGCGTTGTTATTGAGGGGAAAAATTTCTTCAATCTTGCACTTGTTTGCGAAGTGATCTGACTTAAGTTGCAAATTTTTCCACCACTTCTTTAAATTTAAATTTACTTTGTTCGTTTTTAGCTATTTGAATAGTCAATAGATCAGTTGTGGTGCCGGAATTTTCCCAATTAGGAGTCCCAAGTCTTTGAATGGGTATGTTACACGTTGGACAAGTAAATTTTGATATCTTTTGAAAAAACAACCACACACACCTTTCCATATAGTTTAACAAAGTAATTATCCTAAAACCATTTTTAGCAGTAAACGATTATGTGAAATTGGGTTTTCACTACAGTAATTACTTTTTAATATATCCAATAAAAATATTCCCCTTTAGTTAATATTACAGTGTTATAATGATGTGTACAAAGACAGGGAAAGAACGCCTTTGAAGCAGGGGGGGCTAAAAAATATCTCATGGGGCCCTCACGGATTTATGGAAAAGGGGCGTCATAAAAAAATACCCCAAAACCCCCTATTTTGGCATTTATTTTTGTTTTGTTAAAGTTTAAAGTATTTATTTAAAATGATTGCAAAAAATTTAGAAAAATAAAACCTTGTCTTTTATCGGTATGTTATTAAACCTTATATATTGACACATTGTCTCGCAAATGTATTGAAAGTGCCAGAACCATCAAGTTGTATTGAAAATGAAGTGAAAAGTTTGCATTTCAAAGAAAAGAGATGTTGGACAATGGTAAATTAGGTGAATTAAAATAGTAAAAAAAACACTAGATAATCACATTTATCCAAAAAATACAAAACAACAACAACAAAAAAGCAAACGTCATACCCATGTTCTTTTGTTGAAAACCCTTTACTAGGGTTTTTTTATCTGAGCTAAATGCATAACCAATCCGGTCCTGAATGAAAATGATGTCCGCCGCCCACGCAAACTTATATGAATATCCCTGTATTAGATTAAGTAAAAAAATTAAAAAGATTGCGCTTTTATAGGAAACACTATTTAGTCCATTCTGTCTTACAATTCATTCCTTGACCATATGCATATAAACCATGTTTGCAAATTTTTATAAGGGTAAATGATTTTTTAACATTATCTTTAGACGTTGCTGTGTCTTTAATGAAAAAAAGAGTTGAACGATGTTTTTATGAAAATTGAATTTAAAGGGGAGCAAAAATTTTTGAAAACGTGTAGTGACGTTATTTCATTTCCTTTTATTATTTTTTTTTTTTTTATTTCTTTTTTTTTTTTTTTGCAATGCCTGACACATACAGGCATTAAAGGGATTTAAAGTATTTTTTTTGGCTGCATGTAAAAAAACAGGGGGAAATTAAAACTTATTAAAACAGGGGGGTACGTAGATTATTTTTTTATTCGTCTTGTCAAATTAGAAAAAAAGGATAAAGGGAAAAGTGGTTTTTGTATTGTCCTCTCAATCCTTAAAACTTTGAGTTTGCTGCAGCAGGATTTAAATTTTAAAAGTAAGCAAGAAAATGGGAAAAGATAATTTTTTGTTTTTTGTCATTCACATCCTTCCCCTTTTGTAAAGAATGATACCACGACCCCAATAATTTTTAAAATATGTTCTAGAAAAAAATTAAATTTAAAACCCTACAAGTAATAATAGAGATGAAGAAGGTAAAATTATTGTTTGGTAAGTAAAGTTTGACTTGATAAATTTTAACTTTTAAACCCTAAGTTACTCTGAGATGTACAACAGTGTGACTATTGACTTACAGTATTTTAGGCTTTAAAAAGAATGATTAAAAAAAATGTTTCAAATTTACGGCTTACATTAAAAATACTGCCCTTCATTTTTACTTTTTTTTTGGCCTTTTAACCCAAAACCCTTTTTTATGCGCGGGCCTCTATTAGAAAAATCGATTGTATAAATGATTAATTAGAGGGCGTTTTTTTTGACTGTTTTTAGAGTCCTGTGGTCTATGATTTAAATCAAAAAGGTTTTTAAAAAACGCAAAATAAAGGAAAATAAAAAATAGAATTAGAAATTTTTAATATATAGAACCCAAAAATATAAAAAAAGTTTAAAAAATAGTCTCAGTGCATAGAATACGACCCCCTTTCAAAAAAAATCTTGTGACGCTCTTACCCATTGAGTAAATTTGCTGCCGTAAGTTTGTAGTGCAAATAAGATTATTTATAGGTAGTTTAATGAATGAAACTGCCGATGAACACTGAATTATAAACTTGTTTTTTTTGCAGTTTTATTTGAAACAGAAATTGTGATTATACCCAATGCTTTCAAAATCATGCAATATATCTAACTTTTATCAAAACTGCAATGTTGACTTCTACAACCAGTGGGATTATTTTTTAACGCAAATGTATGGATAAGTGGCGATAGTGTGATTGTAAGTAGAAACATCTACTGTCTGACTTTAGAAGCTTTAGCTTCTAAAAATCGAAACTGCATATAATAAACAGTTGCTCATTTTTTTAAGATATGTTGTGGTTCTAGAATAACAGTTTTTACTCTCGGCTTCACTACCCGTGGATATTTTTTTTTACCAATTAAACATGAAAGAACGATGTTTAACTAAAGCGTTTTCTGTATCGTCGGTTGGAAATTGCTAGCTTTTTTTTAGAATCAGATGCTTTAACATTCTTTTGCCGGGTTATTATTTTCAAAATTAATAGAAACTTATATCTGGCAAACGTATTCAATAGATGGTTATAATAATTATGACCAGCTTTTGATAAACATGATTATTCATGCATTTTCATTTTCTCTAAATGTTGAAGTTTTCCTGTTTGCGCAGTTATATCACATGTTTTGGTAATACATAACTGCAGGATCACGCCTCGGGCATGTTGGCATGACACTACACCCAGCCACAATATCCGCGCCAACCAGTCCTGGAATTATACTAATATGCTGAGCGCCAAGCAAGGGAGCTCTTCCGCCTTTGGTATTTCGCGGCCGTGGATCGAACCCGCGACCTCCCGCTGCCGAGGCGGACGTTCTAACTGCACGGCCACCGGGAAAGGTACGACATATGTGTAGAAAACAATGAATAATATTACTGAGAGGTAAAATACATATATTCGCATCTATTAAACACACACAAACACACACGTAAATGTAGTACATGTATACTAGCTATTTCAAATGCCATGTTGTTTAAGGTATAATTATGTTTTTCATGATTGCAGATTCTCAGCAAAAGTAAAATTAAAACAAGAGGGCGATATGGCCCTAGTTCGCTCACCAGAGTACATCATCTTATTTAAAACGATTTCAAGTCGTTTCTATAAGGAAACTACACGACCCTTTGGCCTCATTTCAAGGGATCAAGCAATTTTTGGTGACATTA
>CM037780.1:31466665-31516665 GCA_021229015.1 Solen grandis | reverse complement strand
ACCGCATGAATATTCATGCATGTGTTTATGACTTGATGAATATTAATTAACTGATCTTTAAATGGTTTATGAAATGATGAAATTTCTTTTTGCCACAGATGACTGTGTAGAAAGTGAGCTACAATATTGTATGAGCAAACTGGGGAGACCATGATCAGACAGCTCCTATAGAAGCTGTCTGATCTGGGTCTGCTCAGTTTGCTTATGCGTCAAAGTGGGTCTGTATGAAGTAAAGGATTAATCTAGTTACATGTACAATATATTTCTCTCCTTTTTTATGCGGCGTAAAGGTCACGTGGAAACTATTTTTATGTCGCCTGAGCACGCGACATAAATTTGGCTTCCATGGCTCTTTAATTCCACCGTACTTATTCAGAATCTCAATTTGGCAAAATTAGCAATGCAGTCCTTCAAGTCATTAAAGGTAAGTAAGTTTATAAAATTTTCAAATCAGTAATTTTACAGGTTTTATTCTAATAAAGTATGCTGAGACATTTTTCTGTCGCACACTTAACATGAAAATGGACCGGAACTTCAAATTCTTAATTAAGTTCGGGAAGAGTTACCTCCCTTGAAAACAAACAGACGATTTAGTTAGTATGGACATTGAACAATATATTATATTACGAAACATCAAGTTAAAATTAAATGAGGTGTTGCAAGCCCATAATATTGATTTATCTGTCCTTGAAAATGACAGAAAAACCCCCTTTTTTCCTATGAATTTGTTTCTATTGTAATTTTCGATAATCATGCAAAGTTTAAGAAAATTATCATGGCTGGTTTTAATTTTCCTTCTTTGTCTATGTAGTAAAAACTGTAATTGGCACGTATGCCATTAAATGCAAGACATGCGTGAATTGCTACACTTCACTGGCTTGCGTCACACTATTTCATTCATAGTATTTTCGTTGAAAATATTTTCCGCCTACGCATCGTTGCAGAGTTGTCGTTCGTTGCATGCTGTGACAACTTCTAGTATAAAATGATAACTAAATTACATAAAGAAGATTGTTTCGCGTGTTATTTATGTCACACGCTCTAACAGGAACTTGTCGTGCATATTCATCCACTCTATTGCGATAGTGAGCAAACAAGTGCACGTAAATCGTACCCACTAATGGGCATTGAATTTGGATATCCGGTGTTGTGATTCCCATGATCACTTATAATATGTTGCGTTATAAACATAAAAAACCAATATATTGCTACATACAGAAAATAAACTGTATTTACCTGTATAATAGGCGCAAGTTTTGGAAATGCGACGATAGCGAAACTAAATGTTCTGACGCCCAATAATTCCCCGATGAACAGACAATGTTCTTGACGAGCCCCCATCATAAATGCCAGTGGATAAAATATGTAAGAGAAAATAAACTGCAAAAAAGATACAGATTATATTAATTGTAAATTCACACATATATTTAGCATAAATCATCCTTATTGTAGGTATATGAATTGGTTTTGTTGTATTTTCATATATTTATTTCAGATGTTTGTTCATTTCTGACTTTCCTTAACTATTGACCTTAAAAAGTATATACAACAAGAGTAACGCTAATTTGTCTTATTAATCTATTTATTTTCTCCATTTTTGCTCATCCTTATTTCAGCCAGAAACGTAACCCTTATACAAGCCATAACATTATAATCAATGTAACGAGACCATTTGATATTTAGAAATCATCCTAAGTTTATGACCAATCAGAAGCTCGAAGATTCAAATTTATAAGCGATTTACGGTACTTCAGTATCTAGGATACCTTTCTATTTTCTTTTTTCCCCCTTTTCCATGTACAAAATAGATCTATGTGTTTGCACATCAAGTAGAATAGAATCTACTGAGACAATTCTTCAGAAGCTCCTGAATATGGAATATAACTATTCAAGATTGCCGGTATGCTTGATTCACTTACCTCGATAGTAAGTTTCTCTATACCAACACGATCGCCAAACCACGTGAGAGTCCTGTTTACGAAGGCTTTCAACATCACAAACGTCATGATGAACGCCACTCCATTGGTAATAAGCGGTATCCAAGTCTCAATACCAGCTATGATGGCGTCCGCCACAGACTTTGTCTTTCTGGGGATAATTTTTTTAGCTAACATGAGTACAACGTGTCAGCCCTTGTGTGTCATCCTATGTCTATTGTCAGCATTCATCGTCAAAAGTTTGCCTCTCGTCCTCTGTCTATTGTGAACAGTTTGCATGACCGCCATTGTATACGTCGTCCTCTGTCTATCGTCAACAGTTTGCATGACCGCCATTGCACGTCGCCCTCTGTTTATCGTTAACAGTTTGTATGACCGCCATTGTACGTCGTCGTTTGTTTATCGTCAACAGTTTGCATGGGCGCCATTATACGTCGTCCTTTGTTTATCGTTAACAGTTTGCATGACCGCAACTAAACGTCGTCGCCTGTCTGTCGACAACAGTTTGCATGACCGCCATTGTACGTCGTCGTCTGTTTATCGTCAACACTTTGCATGGCCGCCATTGTACGTCGTCCTCTGTTTATCGTTAACAAGTTTGCATGACCCCCATTGTACGTCGTCGTCTGTTAATCGTTAACAGTTTGCATGACGTAATTGTACGTCGTCGTCTATCTCTCGTCAACAGTTTGCATGACCGCCAATGTACGTCGTCGTCTGTCTGTTGTCAACAGTTTGCATGACCGCCATTGTACGTCGTCGTCTGTTTATCGTCAACAGTTTGCATGGCCGCCATTGTACGTCGTCCTCTGTTTATCGTTAACAGTTTGCATGACGTAATTGTACGTTGTCGTCTATCTCTCGTCAACAGTTAGCATGGCCGCCTTTGTACATCGTCCTCTGTTTATCGTCAACAGTTTACATGACCGCCATTGTACGTCGTCGTCTGTCTTTCGTCAACAGTTTGCATGGCCGCAATTGTACGTTGTCGCCTGTTTATCGTCAACATTTTGCATGGCCGCCATTGTTCGTTGCCGCCTGTTTATCGTCAACAGTTTGCATGGCCGCCATTGTACGTCATCCTATGTCTATCTTTGAATAACATCGCTTTTGAAACCACTTGGCAGAAATTGAAAATATGGCCTAGATACTTATCGGGTAGTTCTTCACAAAAGTCGCTAAGAGATACTCGGTCCATACAAGGCTCTCGTTGGCATGGCTTCAAAAAGTAAATCTGTCACATATAAGATTCCTAAAAAATCCAAGTCCGTTTTTAAGAAACCAGTGTTCATGCTTTATTTTTAGTTTATACAAATGATCATCAATCCTAGAAATGTTGATCCTTTGTGTTCAAAAGGTCGTCAACTAATTTCAAGCCATACCACGTGGTATGGAACGTTATTTTTAGCTATAGCAAACAGCATCTTTTGCCTCGAATTGGAAAATTTCATTTCTTTATCATTTTAATAGAACATAGCGTACGTGTACCATTCATATAGAGTTCGTATAATTTGCTTGTTATCGCGTGAAGCGTATCCCCAATAATTTTCTTTCGATTTTAGGAAATACTGCATATATGACTGAAATTTTCAAGAATTGTATCGTTACCGAATGTTACGATTCTGGGTTTGATTGTCGTTCATCTGACCGTCAACAGCTCGGCCATTCTCGTCGGTGTCCGTCGTACGTACGGGCACCTGCTCATCCTTCGTGGACGGAAACAAGAGTTTCGATGCCACAATGGCTGCAGGAGAAGACATGGCGGAGGCTGCCAGGAGAGGGGCAGCTGGGACCTTTGGAATAGATGGTGTGAATTTTAAAGGCTGGACTTTGTTAAATGTATATCATAACACTATTACTGTGGGCTAAATGCTAATAACTGTATTGATCTAGAAATTGTAATTCTTACATGTACTTGAATTCTGTAACTGTAATGTGATTACTTGTAGTTTTGTGTACATGTATTAAATGTATATTTATTTATTTTAGATAATAGTAAGAATAAAAAGTCACATCATAAAGTTACACAAAATTGGAGGGCCAGGACAGAAAACTCAGCAGTGTAACTGGCAGTTTTATGTTAGGAAGCCACCCAGTGCACTTGGGATCCCTTTCCACCTGTAATTATCTTGATGTCGTTATATGACCGAAATACTACTGTAGAAACGACCAAAAAAGTTATTTAACCTACCCCAAATGACATGAAGATAACCAGCGATGTGCCCCCAACTGTCGCCAGCCCACCAGCGTACGTTAGGAACAGTTCGGATGGCCTAAGATCCGGTAGGTATTCTTGAATAACTATCGCTGATTCGGGCTGAAAGAAACACAATAGCGCCTTATAAAGAAAACGTGAAATTTCTTTTTTGGCAGTAAAGGCCTAAGATAGAGGGTCCGTTCAATGACCATAATTTTCAATATCTGGTTGATGGAGCGTATACTTTGGTATCATGCCATGTATATACAGCTTAACGCTGTAGAATGACAAACTATTTCCATCCCAAGAAACAAATAATTCCCTATGAACCACTGTAACCCATAATTAAAAGTTTTACGTATGAAAAGTAAGCATGTTATTATCCCTTAAAAATCTAATGCAGTAAATCCTCTCAAACGGCACCTCTGAGCATCGGCTACAACCTTTTCACAACTGCTTTATTTTCTTTCATTAGTTTTATCTGGACACCAGTTAATACCTCTGTACAGCGACACCTTTCTCTATGGCCCCAGTAAATGTTTTTCTGACAGGTCCCACCATATTCCTTTGTTCAGATTAATCAAGCCGACACTTTCTCCGAAATCAGAAATTCTTGTTGGAACTGATAAACGAGTATGCCGACAAAGATAGGATGTTGTCATTTTTTGTATCATACATACCACATGCAGAAAAATGTTAGCGATTGCATTGATTCCTTCTGCTGGTGCCACTTGAAGGCAGAAGGCAAGAGGTCTGCCAATGTTAGTGACAAGAAAGTTGACAACACCAAGATGAGAAAGCACGGAGATACCGACCATCAGTGCCAGAGCGTTGACGGTCGCCTGAAAAAAAAAAACAACCAAAAACATCGTACATGGCGTCATTTTATACATATTTAGCAGAGATAACTCGGAATTTTCATACGAGTGGCTTGGAAGTCAGTGGTTCTACCCAGAAGTCTCGATACACTCGTGGTCCTCCTCCATCTTAGCTTGACGTCGTTATTTGACGGAAGTACTAGGTGTCTGAATAGCGTAGTTGTAACGCGCTTCGTTTCTCACCAATGCGTCCCGGGTTCGATTCCTGGTCACTTACATGAGGGGGTAGAGTGGTTGCCCGTCCAGACACGTGGGTTCTCCGGTTTCCTCCCCAATAATGACCACATACGCCACCATCAGAGCAATCGAGAGTGATTAATACACAGTAAGTTGTGAGAACTTGTTTTGTAATCGATGTAAAATAAATACAGTTTAAACTTTGAAATACTGTTACACCGACAGTAAATTCAAACACGACAACATACTAAGCCTTAAGAAATACTTAAACCCAACTGAAGGACGAACATTCATATTTGATCTGGTTTCCTGCTGAATATTTAAAAACTACCTGAAATTTGCAAGTGTCTTTTAATATTTCTGGATCAATGTGTACAAGGTGTATCGGGTACGTACAAGTTAGGTTCAGTCCCTGTAATGGTTCCGCTACATTTCGGACCTCATGGTCTTTTAAGGAGATAACCAAGGTTTCTTAATGTTTCATTAGAGAACCTTAGCTATCTTGGTAGAGGTTAAGTGGTCCAAGACATAACGGAACCATTACATGGACTTTACCTTAAATGGGTACTAATTTTAGTATCTGGTCAAATATCAATCCTTATAAAGTGGCATGGTCATTCTTCATATTGTATTGCGCATTATATCAGCGCAGCTTGCTTTTGGTGGTTTGTTTAGTATCTTAACATGGCGATGTGATATTCAGTGGACACGAGCATGGCCACCAAAATGGCACCCGTCATTGTTTTCCCCTAAAAGTAAAGACACTGTAAACTGAACTATATTAGTAATGGTAATGTAGCAGCCTTATGTACAGACGACTTAAGTTATAAATCAGAACCAAACTGCATGCCTGTGTCTAACGATGACTGGGTTATGCATAAGAAGTGTATGTATAATCACGCACTTCGTGTTAAAACATACAAACTATACATTATCTCACTTGCTGGTATTGACAGCCCCCGGTGGCCGAGTGGTAAAAGTGTCCACCTCGGGAGCGGGAGTTCGTGGGTTTGATCCCCGGCCGCGAAAATCATACCAAAGTCGTACGAAATGGGACTTGTTATCGATCCCTTGCTTGACGCTCGGCATATAAATGTATAATTGCAGGACTGGTTGGCCCGGTATAAATTGACTGGGTGTGGTATCATGCCACACGTCTACGACGTGATACTTTAGTGTGGCAGCACTATATCTGTCTCAAGTAGGCATCGTCTCCGAATGACTGAAATATTGTCGGTAGGACGTTAAACCCAACAAACAGCCTTGTTAGTATATTTGTCTATCGGAATTCTTTACCCTGCCCTTTGTCCTCGAAAAATATTTAAGTACGGTCTTTAAGTTACATAAGAATATCTGCTCTTTTGATTTCAACCCAAAAGAGTCATTGAAAAACAAAACAAAACACACCCCCCCCCCCCCCCCCCGAAAAAAAAAGAAAAAAAAAGAAATCATACTCAAGCTAACGTTTGAGAATGAGGGAGTATTCTCCATCAATGCCTCAAGCATGATTTGACTTAGCTGAGGGAGGATGTGTTTAGGGAGGAACACCGCTCAACGATATTTAACTTAATTGAGCATAATAATATTGATGTTCGTACCAGTGCCGATTCTAGAAGTTCAGGTTAGTGTGGGCCCTATCCACATATGCGTGCTCTGGCGTATAGTGAATATTGCTGTTTTTACCATGGATGCTGATTCCGAATGCCACATTTGTTAATATTTCTGCATCAGCAAGTAAAGAACTAAAATAAGAATATCTCATGAGATTATAGGCCCACGAAAAGCTGATCTTGTATATTAAGGTATACCCCCCACCCCCCTACCCATATTCCATATCTTGCCACTGGATGGAAATATTTCTATGAAACTTTGTCACTTTGAAGACGTCCGAAAATAAAAATGTTTTTCCAGGTTTTATTAGATGTAGGGAAGATAATCTGTATTTAAGTTGACATTGAAGTCTATGGGAAATATACAGTTTCTGTGAATATGAAAAACTGAATTTAATTTTCGAAGAAAACCCACGGTAGAAAGATGCATTATATGATTCTGATTCAAATTTCATGAACACATCTAAACTTTACTGTAGGAAAATGGAGAAAATCACTTTTTTGTAGTTTTCAGGGGAGATAACTCATGACAAAAATTTATAAAGGGGAGGTAATAAAAGAATTTCTGCCATATGTCATAACAGGTCAATTTGCCTTAAAGAATTCCATGGTTTGACATTTTTAAAGCTTGTTTCGATTTCCATTCAGCCTATCGCTACCAATGCCAATCTCTTACACAGATATCCTAACTATTTCTACAGAAAGATGTGTTTTGATCATCAAGATGCTCAACATATGTGTGGAGATTGAATGAACAAGACCAAAAACGACCGAGCTGTAAAATGTGGTCTACCAGTTTCATATATATTTATTTTAAGTACCTACAGACGTACTTACACCCATAGCAAAACTGTGGTCCATATAGTTAGGACCAAAAACGAAAACACTGCCATATGACCCGAGTTCAAGGTATTCCTCTATGCGTTGCCCCATCCACCTCATGATGTAGGCCCCCCAGTGGGTCTTCAAAATCATCAACGCCATCACAAATTGTAGGGCCATCCCCCAGAATACCGTGTGCCAGTTGATCTGCAATAGGATACTCGCACTGGATATCATATTGCTATTTAGGATGAAAGTTTCACACAAATACATTTTAAATCAGTAACTGCAGTCAAAGCAAAACTAGTCTAGCTCGTTTCATTTATATTGGTGAAGTAAATGAAAAAAATAGTGGATCAGGCGTTAGATCTGCAGATTTGCCACACACATTGGAATTTTGATTAATATCAAAAATATGTACGATTAAAAAAGTTTCATTCTCCTACACTGTATATTGAAACATTGTGAAGAACGGAATCTAACATTACTAGATAACGAAGGTCTTAACTTTGTATAAACGAAGTAATAAAGCGATTTGTCAACAGTTTAATTGTTCATCTTTTTAAGTCTACTACACTATCAACTTCCGTTCTTGTTTGGTCGATTATGTTTGGACGATGTGAAATTGACATCGTCATATTGTGGGAAATTGCTTGCGAAAATGTATTACTCATCCAGTGGAAATTGAAAAACCCTAGAAGTTGAGAATTTAAAAATATGTACAAATTGTGACATTTTGCGTTATTACTTCGTTAAGGTTTTAACAGAATTGTCGTCTACAAAGATATCAATAAAAATACGATTATAACATATATATACAAATAACATGATAAAAAACTACCTAAATATTAATCATATACGAATTTCTTGCGTCTTTTGGACTCTCTTCATCTTAAATGTTTGCTGATAACAAAGGAAAACACAGGTAGCATTTCACTGTAACGCGGACTTCAATGTGACCTTTAACTTCACAATCTCACAAAATTGTGCCCCTTTGACATTGCATATGTATGCATCTTTTTATTTACATAAATAAACAGGCGCGTGCCTAGGCTTACGCAAATACGCAGTTGCGTATACTTCGTCCAGAAAATCTAAAATCTAAAAGTGCCAAAACTGCAATAAAAGTCGATGCTTAACCCCAAATTTTTTTCCGGGGGAGCATGCCCCCGTACCCCCCCCCCCCCCCCCCCCCTAGCAAGCCTGCGTATCCCGAATTTAGCCCCAGGCACGGCTCTAATAAAGATGGGTGTTTAAACAGAGAGAGAGAGAGAGAGAGAAAGAATATGAATTTTGGATGAAGTCGTAATACATGTTTGTGTGCTGTGTGTCTAGGTGTGTTTTATAGGGAATTCCAGATCTCGGGTTGACAATATCCATTGTTGCCCAGACAGTTAATTATATGATATCATTTTCTTGTCATGCATTGTGTCTTAAATGCATCAAGGAGTGTGATTATAAAGCTTGTAGATCATGGTAGATACAGACTTTTAACAGTCGAAACGTGACAATGATAATTTCCTAGTTACTTAAGAGTTCTAGAGTGTCAAACAGGTGTCTAAAAAGTAGGTGAAATGAGGAAAGGAACATGTACAGTATGAACTGCTCAGGAATCATTGGGTAAAATACTTAAGGACGTTTTAGGCACTGATTTTAACATTTGAAATTCTTATGTATTTAAGTAGGATGTGAAAGGGAACTCCAAATTCTAAGATGCATGAGTTAAAAACATTATTTAAAGTATATTTGCCAAATGTTGAAGGTTCGAATGGTCACATTCAGCGTTTTATGCAAATTTGGCTAAAATTTAAATAAAAAAGCAGGTTAAGTCAAAACAACATGGTGAGGTATAGATCTATATTTTTTACATTTTCAGAAAACCTCTATATACGTAAATTGAATCTGAAAAAACAAAGGAAATATGTCAGTTGAATTTTGATTACGAAACATAGATCTAAAATTCATAGCTTTTGGGGAGTTTTGTATATATTGGTCGTGGCACGATAGGGATTTTATGCTCGTTTTGTATTTTCCATGCATATTTCTGCAACTTATAGAATGCATTATAAGTTACAAATGTGATAAAAATATAATGAACTTATCACATGAATATGCTCTTAAAGAATTAAGAAATGAAATCTTCATTTCCATTATTAATGCTTCAATTTTTTCAACACATTTTAGCAAACAGTTGAGATGATTTACATAAGCAAACTCTATAAGGGTGAGCGAGTTTAGTAAAATTTGATATGAAATGACAATTCATGTCAGATTCTTTTTATCATATAATCTATAGAGACAAAAAACGCGATTATAACAACTAACAAACAAATGAATAAAGGAACGGACTGTGCACGAATTACCTTTGTAATCTAACACCAAGAATATAGTTTTAAATAATAACAGAAAATAATGATTTAACGCGTGTATTTCTCATACATTTTCAACATCATATGTATAATGAATCAAACACATTTAATCCAGCTGTTCGAGTTCAACAAACTATGCATACATATAAAATACACATTTATGCACAGTATTTATTTCATGTTCTCTCATATTGTGGCTATGAACACTTTGTTTTCTTACACGTCGGTAGACCTGTTGTCCTTTCGTAGACGACGCAAATTGATATACTCAATTAAATGAATATTCAGGAGACATATGCAAGGTTTAGCAGAAGACCACGCTTCACCAGAAGCAATCATATCTGACAAAGTTATGTCCAAAAAATCGAGAAACTTATAAAACAGCAGTTGACAATGCCACTCAAAACGTATGTACATATCAGCTCCAAATTTCATTCAACTTTAACACAAACATTAACAACACACACTTAGCATTAAAATGTGTGTACAATTTGATTCTTTTCAAGTTTCATATAAAGAGCGATGTAATTCTGTCTTGCAAGATCGCACAAAACCTAATTAAGAGGTGCGGTTATATCAAACCAATACATGTGGTATATATATATATATCTTTAGGTATAATAGAAACTGCTGATGTGCAAAATCTTTAGAAGAAAACTCTTTTTACTAGAAACAAGAAATATCTTTAAAAAAAGGGGGTATTCGGCGTAGCTAAATAATTGTTAATTGTTACATGTAAAACAGATTAAAACTATTATAAAGTTAGAAACGTTAGCAAAAACGTTTATGATTAACCAATAATATGGGAGGTATTGTGAAAACGATATAACAAAACGGATTTAATTTACAACTTAAATAACAACTTATTTTCCAACTTCCATTAAATGTTATGCGCTTACTGATTTTTTAAAAGACAATTTATATGTAACCAAGTGAAAGCGAAAGATCATAAATCGCGTATATCCGATTATTGTTTCCAGATCCGCACAATAAACTGAACAACTTCTCCGCAGTAGTAACCTCCCCTGAAGGCCGAGTCCACTTTTACAAACTAGGGGAAAATGGAGTCTAAAAATAGACATACACCTGCTTCTTATTTAGCTGTTTTAAATCATATTGCCAAAGCAGTATTCCTCAATTGATATGGATGTGTTAAATTTTTATTACTGTGTTACCTTTCATGTTTAAACTGAAAAAGCAACCTGTTATATCAAGTAGAAAGACATATACAACCTGAAACTCCCATTTAAAATTGGAATATTCTAAATATCCTAAAAATAACTTATAAAAGCCAATGAAAGCATTGCGTTTACTCTAGTTTTATTTGTATACTAACATTTGATTGGTTGAAGAAGTAAGTCAAAATCAATTTTATATAGCTATGCCGAAAACAACAAAAACAACAACAAAACACACACACACACACACAAAATACACTGAAAAACCTTTAAGAGACTTGATTTCATAACACTAGATAACACTAAAATAAATAATCAACTACGCAACCATATATATTGAATTTGGTTTGAATTTTAGACGCTTCCCTCGAGTTTCATCCGTTATTTGGCTTAGGTTTGTCTAGCCTTGGTTTATTTTGATAATTATGTAAAATTTGCATAAACTTAATCTGTATCCAATACTTTTTAGTAATCATTAAGCGTTAACGATTCTTTAGCTAGAATCATTACGAATACACAGTCATGCTGTATAAATCAAGCTTATTACTAGAGAGCTGCATTTATGAAACTTTTCAAAGTGCGCTATGGATCAGTGGTGACGTGCATACTGCGGGTGCCAAAGTTGTTGCAAGATTTGTTCATGACTTTTCCAGGCGTCACCTAAAACCTAGGAACCGCCGAGAGGGACTGGTATAAGTTGCAACAACATGTTTCCAAATAGATGTAAAATTAGATACCGGTAAGTTTAAATTATTAAGCTTGGTTGATAAAGACATATATCAAACATTGGACCTTTCAAACTTAATCATTTGAAGGGTTTATTATACGCGGAGTTACTGTTAAACGGTAAAATTGTATTAAATCTAGGACCGAAGGTGAATATAAGATACGCGGATTATCACGAGCCTTGGACAATTGTATTACCAGTTTTAATATTTTCTACGGTTTTACTAGTTTATACTGTTTAATTACGGTTTTATCAGTTTCTACCAAATGATGTTCTGGACTACCGCCATTTTCATTTCAAAGACATGACAATAGACGGTCGCACATACCTTTCGCCTGTTGTTGGAGTAGAGCCACAAGAGGACCGGGAAGCCGACCAGACCCAGGAGAGACCAGAGGTTTTCAGGGTTCCGAATGGCTACCATGACAACCACGTACACTATCATAAACGCGGCCATGGCGACATACAGCATCCTAGATCAGAAACGATCAAGATTTCCAAATCAACAAAATGGTGGTAACTGCGAGGAGTCATAGTCTGAAGAATTTAGGATTTAAGGTCTTCCCGTCCTAATGGCCATATTCCATATCTTGCAACTGGATGTTTATATTTCTATGAAACTTTGTCACTTCATTCACATTCAAAAATAAAAATACTAGTATTTCACCAAGGTTTTTTTTTTTTATAATTTTTATATATTTTTTGGGAGATAATCCGCATATAAGTTAACATTAAAGCATATGGCAATATGTATTTTTTGAGAATATGAAAAACTTAATTTGATTTAACTCATGGTAAAAATAGGCATTTTATGATTTCGCACCAACTTTCGTGAAAAAAATCTAAACTTTACCATAGGAAAATAGAGAAAATCACTTTTTTTAGTTTCCAGGGGAGATAACTCATGGCAACAAAATAATCAAGGGGATAATAAAAGAATTTCAGTCACTTGTCATAACATGTCAATTTGTCCCTAGATTACTATTGTATGACACTTTAAAAGTTTATATACATGTGTATTGTTAAGTTATATGCATGGCTTTGATGGAAGTGATCGCTTTTAGCATGGGAAGACCATAATATCACAGAAGAGTTCTCAACAATGGTAGCCTCTTCTAAAAAGGTGTGTATATGTATTCAATAAATTAATAATTATTAAGTTTCATTATTAAAATGGACCAAACACTATCTTGTATACTTCGATATACAGAAATACCTCGCTTAAGGACCATCTCGCTTTCAATACCTACTTATTTTTGGGACCAATTGAATTCAACTATATATATATATATGTGTGTGTTAATGAAAAAAAAAATGCTTCTTAATAATTAACTTATTTTTTATGATGTTCAAATAGATTTCTCATGAAATCCTGCCAGGTTTTATTATTTGTATGTATAGGGACATTACGGTACATCGGAAGATACATACTTATCATTTTCACTATCGTCTTTTCTTTTTATTTGTACTGCAATAATAAAAAGAAGGTCGACGTTGACGTCGCGTTATTTATCAAAAATATGTAACGTAAAAAGTAATTTGATCGAATTTTAAAAATATCTAAATGTTGCACAATTATCTACAATGTGACGTAAGGTAGGGGTAAAATACGACGTCAATATACCGAATTATTATAGTTTAAAACGCGTCTTATCATACATACGCTGTATGTAAAAAACAAACATTATCCTACAAACCATATTATATACATGTATATAAAGATATATGTGCCATAAAATTTAACCAAATCGGCAGAAAAATCAGCATAATTACGATTTTTTAGATATCGATACCATACTAAATGGATACGTCCTTAGACGTTAAGGATTATGGCAACGTTATATACAGAAAGGACCGAAAGCCAGAACGTCGTCGGTCTGACAAACCAAATTATGTAACAAAATTAAGAGCTGCTTCCGATTTTCGCTAGGAAAGTATCGAGCTACTTTAAACTGTTGGTGGTCTTAATAGCGAGATTTTCCTGTAGTACAGTGGTTAAAACTACTCACCATTTAATAACGATGCTAGGTTTTCCACTCGTCATTTGTTTGAACGCCTCGGAAACTTTTGGGATGACGTCATTGTAACAGTTGGACCTTCTGAAGAAATAACGGGCGGTCATTAGGGCTATAACTATTGTCATAGCAACCAGCCGCCAACGTGGTTCTGTTCCAGCATCCTCCGTGTGAAGCATGGCAAACACAAAGTACACAACATACCCGACAAGTAGAAGAAAAGTTCTTAAGAACTTGAAGTGTGATTTATGTTTTTGAAAAAATGTCACTGATCCTTCATGAACGCCACCGGAAGACAAATCCGGAATTACGCCGTCCTGGTTACTGTCGATGCTGTTGCTGATGGAAATGGTGGCAATTGCAGTATTTTTCACTACCCGCCTTGAGTCAAGCTCTTTCAGCTCCATGATAAGAAATAAATCGTCTTCCCGCTAACACATAAAAGACACGCACAATCCTCATATCATCTGCATTACTTATGAGATAAACCAGTGTAAGATTGCTGCACATAATATCATACCAGTATGGTGTTCCGTTGGGACCATAGGTAGCAATACTCGGAAAACTATCTCAAAATACGCCAGACGTGGGTTTAATCCTCGACCCCTCCAGAAAAGCATCGGTAATCGGTATAGCACCCATACAATGCACTCAGCGTAATATAATGTAAGTTTAAGGACTCCTTGGCTGATATGACCAGGATTAGTACCATCCAAATTGCCAATAAATATGTCGGTCATCATTGTTGCATATTTACTAGTTTTGAGATGCCCCCCCCCCCCCCAGATGAAATCAAGCATTTTTTTGCAGGAAATGATAAGTTTTTGACCCGAAAGTCATTGACTGCCATTAAATTACATTACATGTGTCACGTGATCAGGTGTGAAAGTTTGAATTTTTGTCAGCTCGCGATAAATTGGTTTATAAAGCAATTTTTACAGGGAATTTCATAAATATTTGTGGATATATTTGATTGTGAGGAGCATAATTATCTTGACATAAGTTTTTAGTGAATAGTTTTCATGGGAAGACGTAGCAAAAACAAAAAACGTAAAAACAGTAGCAACGGAGAAACGCGCGAAGCTAAGAACAGAAAAAATGGCGGATCGAGCAACAGTGTAAGTGACAGTGTTAGCGACGTTATACGGAACGCGAACTCTGTTTTGTTTGATGATTCCATCATCATGGCCAGTCTGGATACGTCAGTATTCGAACCTGCAGCCCAGGAGGACAGTAGTGCTAGCGGCAGTGATAAATTCAGTGTGAATAACAGTGTTGTCACTTCT
This sequence comes from Solen grandis, assembly GCA_021229015.1. Taxonomy (NCBI): domain Eukaryota; kingdom Metazoa; phylum Mollusca; class Bivalvia; order Adapedonta; family Solenidae; genus Solen; species Solen grandis. The sequence goes on along the minus strand of CM037780.1, from coordinate 31,501,469 downwards.
TCGAATCCCTCAAATTCTGATCTGATGGATTATTTGAAGTGTATGAATGATAAATTTGTGCAAATGGATTCTAAGATCAATAAAATGGACCAACGGTTAGGAAAATTGGATAAATTGGAAAAACAGGTGACCAACTTTGAGGGTGAGTTAAAAAAACTTTGGACATTCGTACATGACAATACCAAGAACAGTAATGACTCAGTTATGAAAAAAGTGACCGACAGAGTTGAGTCCCTTGAATTTGCACTTAGTAATGCTCAGAGTCAGATTACCCAGTTACAGTCTGATAAGGTCAACATGCAGGACTCTTTGCTCTATATGCAGTCTCAATCCATGAGAAATAACCTTGTTTTTTCCAACATACACGAGGAGAGGGATGAGAGGCCGGAGGAAGCTGAACGTAAAGTGCGCTCATTTATGGTTGAGAAGTTAAAACTTGCTCAGGACTTAGTAGACAGTATTAAGTTTGAACGAGTGCACAGAATGGGTGGTAAATCCAGTGTTACCAACAGGTCTAGAAACATTGTTGCTAAGTTTACGTTATAAAAGGATCGTGAAATCGTCCGTAAAGCGAGAACTGTTCTCAAGGGGTCACATTATTATATAAATGAACAATTCCCCAAGGAAATCGCTGCCAAGCGTAAATCACTTCAGCCCCAACTGCGAGAAGCAATTCGTAACGGGAACTCAGCCTGGATCAGTTACGACACCCTCTACATAGACGGTCGGCCAGTGCGTGATTCCTCAGCCTAGCGGGACGCGGGGGTTGGGCTTAATGTTCTTTCATGGAACATTAACGGTTTAACCAGGCACAAACTTGATGACCCGGACTTTGTTAATATGATTAACAAATATGACATTGTATTTCTGTATGAATCTTGGACTAATCAACTTTCTTCCATAGACATTAATGGGTATAAATCTTTTAATCTGTATAGAAAATTTCAGCATAGACGAGCCAAGCGTTGCAGTGGAGGCGTAGTTATATATGTAAAAAATTCTATTTCTAGAGGTGTGAAAATTATAAAAAATCATTATGATACTATTTTATGGTTAAAGTTAGACAAGAACTACTTTAATTTTGATACTGATTTTTATATTGCAGGTGTTTATATATGGGGCGACAGCTCTCCGGCTTATAATACAATTAATGTCAATTTATTTGATGTTTTACAATCTGATATAAATCTATTTCAGGCTCAGGGTAAAATTATGATATGTGGTGATTTTAATGGTCGTGTTGGTAATAAGCGAGATTACATTGTATTTGATCGTAATATTGATTTTATTGATGATGGTAGCTACATACCAGATTTCCCGTATGCACGAAATTCATATGATAAGTCAACAAATTCACATGGGTGAAAAGTCATACATATAGAGTTGGATAGGTGTGGACAGGTGTTTCTGTGCTCGGCAATATTTGTGGTTTAACAAGATAATTCGGAGGTGCTTTAAAACGATATTTATATGTGCATGTCTGTGAACATTTGGGGAAAGTGAATATTTGCTTTGATTTTTCAGTTTCTGTGGCATTATATCGGAAATTGAGGATTTTTGGAAAAAAAAATTTCTCCTTTGTTCCATTGTTTGGATTGGTGGGTAGTTAAAGCCAGGGAAGGTGAGAGGTGAGCGATTTTCTCATTGAAATACTGGTTGACATTTATCAACACCTTTAACTTTTACTGCGATAATATATGGTGATAATTGTTACCGCTATTACGATCGCTACGGTCCGGGGTATTGGTCACGCTTGACTGTACCGCAAGTTTCTATAAGCATCGCCTTAGGGGCCACTTGTTGATTGACGTTGATCAACCATGAGTGGTGATCAAGTTGACATAGATAACGGAGACGACGCAGCAGCCTTCGTGGAGTCGGTGATGTCATCACAACGCTTCATGCAGGTTGGAACCCCAGTTGCTAGTAGCAAAAAGCGACCAGCTAACAGCCCGGTCGATCTGGAGGATGCCAGTGTTAAAAAGCCCAGGCAAGCTGTAAGGAGGGTATTAAATGACCAGTCACCAACACCAGCGCCGCGGCGAATCGCCAACAAAGGGTTCATCACGCAAGCTGACGTACACGTGGACGGCGACGCAACGATTGAGCAGCTTATTCGTAAGATGTCTGCGGACATGCATATGTTGTTTGTCTCTCTTAGTGAACGTGTAGACAAGCTGGAATCTTCATTGGAGCATCGTATATCTAACAAAGTCTCGCAGCTATTAGACAAAAGGGTGAAACAGAGCTCAACCGATACGAGAGATTGATCAGTTTAAAATGTCGCTGATGAATTATCAGAGCTCAAGACAAAAGTAGGCTCTTTAACTGACACAAGCATCACCAACGACAATGGAATTTCAATGAACATCGTTATTCGAGGCCTTCCTGTTTTACAAAATGAAGATGTCATTTCACGTGTGAATGGGCTGATAAAAGACGGGCTTCGTTTGCGTGATATCAGCTGTGAGAACGCGGTACGAAAAGCTTCACCAAATAATACAAAACCAGGAATTATCGTTGCCAGGATGAAATCAATGGAGGACAAACGAAAAATCATGTTAAAGAAATTTGAGCTGAAGAGAATGCGTCAATACGAGGGAGTCTACATCGATCACGATCTTTCGTACTCGGACAGGGTGATGTCGAATAACTTTCGCACCGTGCTGCACGCGTTGAAATGCCAGGGCCTTACTATGAAAGGTTCTCGTGTCGTGAGTGCAAGTGAGGAAACACGTGATAAACCAATCAGTGGGCAGCATCGTCCCGGGCCTAACGGGCGGAGAACCGGTAACCAGGGTGCGCGAGATGAATCGGGGTGGCAAACTTCCGGTGTCCGAGGCCGTCGCGGTGGTCAGGGCTACAACAACAATGGTTTCCGGAGGAGTCAAGGGGGGCAAAGGGGAGGTAATCACAGACACTAGGTATCAGCCGGGTTTTGGAATGTCCGTGGCTGGAATATTAACACAGACTCAGATAATTATATTTTAAGATCATCGTGTGTTTTAGATCAAAATTTAGACATTTTAGGCATAGCCGAATCTCACATTGTAGGTGATGATATTTTGACGCTTGATAATTATGTGTGGTTTGGTTTTAACCGACAGAATATTCATATAAATGCTAGAAATGGTTCAGGCGGTGTTGGCTTTCTAGTTAATAAACGTCTGTTGAATATTTATAATGTATCCATTTTAGAGGCGGAGTTTGAAGGTATTTTATGGCTTAAATTGGTGCATAAAACTTCCAATATTACTTTATTGCCATGTGTATGTTACCTACCACCTGAAAATTCGTCTAGAATGATGGATGTCTATTCATTTTACGATCATTTACTTGCTAATATTTATCAGTTTCAAAATGATGGAACCATATTTATTTGTGGTGACTTTAATAGTAGATGTGGTGACCAGGAAGATTTTATTGCAGGGGTTGACAGTGTACCTGCACGTAATGTTATTGATTTCGCGACAAATAGATATGGAGACTTACTGTTAGAATTTCTTATTAATACTCACCACTGTATATTAAATGGTAGAAACAGTTCTCATAATGATTTTACTTCCGTGTCTGTTAAAGGCCGGGCTGTAGTTGATTACTGTATAGTGCCACATGACTGTATCAATATGTTCCAGGATTTTTCAGTGTGTCATGTTACTGATATGATAAATAACATATCATTGATAAAAACATGTGCTTCTGTTGGTTTACCAGATCACTCTTTGTTACGATGGAATGTTAATTTTAACAATGGGACTGAGGATAGTCCTGTGTGTTCAGAAAATAAGTCATGTTATTTTACCAAATTTGATTTTAATAGTATACCTGATGATTTTATGAGTGATTCTGTATCAATGTCAAATATTAATATCATAATAGATTACCTTGAGCAAGGTATGCAATCACAAAAGGATGTTGACAGTGTATATTCTGAGTGGTGTGATCTTATTAAAAGAACGATGTATCAATCCATTCCACATACACAGATAAACACTATACATAAAACAGGTATTGGTAACAGGAAACGTAGACCAGGAAAACCATGGTGGAGTGATAAACTGTCATCTTTGTGGTCGATTATGTGTACTAAAGAGAAGGCATGGCTTAAATCAATTAATAATAGTGATAAGCGTAGGTTAAGATATGATTATGTATCTGCCAGAAAATTATTTGATAAAGAGGTTCAGAAATCTAAAAGATATTATTGGTATTCGATGCAAAACGAATTGTTGAAAGATGTTAGTAATAATGATGTAAATTTTTGGAAGTCAATTGGAAAGATTGGCATAAATCAGGAAAAGAAAATACATATCCCAATGGAGGTTAAGCTTGATGACGGCACTATAAGTTATAATGTCAATGATGTACTTGATAAGTGGAAATCGAGTTTTAGTAATTTATTTCAGAGTAAGAGTAGTGACTCATCGACGGCAACTAATAAAAGTAGTATTAGTAACAGCTCCGGAGATGGGGATAGCTTATCTTTCAATAGTAATTTTACAATTTTAGAAGTAAAAAAGGCAGTTATGAAGGCTAATGTAAGAAAAGCTGTTGGGGCTGATAATATATACTCTGAAGTATTGAAAAACGATTCAGCTATTGTATTTATGCATTCCTTGTTTAATGTTTGTTTTAACACAGGTACCACTCCAGGTATTTGGAATAAAAGCATTATTAATCATATTCCAAAATCATCGTGTACTGACTCCAGGGACCCTTTATCGTATAGGGGAATAAGTCTAGCTTCTTCAGTTTACAAAATATATTGTTCAGTTTTAAATGACAGATTGTGTAACTGGGTGGAAGAAAACAACTTACTTGAGGATGAGCAGGGAAGTTTCCGTCGGAAAAGAAGTACTATTGATCAAATTTCAAGTTTAACTAGTATAATTGAAACTAGGAAAAAACGTAAATTATCTACATTTGCTGCTTTTATCGATTTTAAGAAAGCTTATGACTATATCAATAGGGATAAACTATGGGCTAGATTACAGTAGTAGTATATAGTGAGTCAAAATACCACCTACCACATTTATGATCAGGCCACATTTGTGATCAGGTAAACAGAAACGCCCGAAGGCGATTGGCGCCTCATTTGGTACAGTGGTCGCACGTTAGTATACCAGCTTAACCGTTAGTTTGACAATATATTACGCAATGGAATGTAAATACGACACTCGGAGGTCACATCATATTAATAATATTGGTAGACGGTCTTTGACGAATACGGTTCGGTCGTTTTCGGGAGGATGACAGATAAACCCGGTGCATTACCACGCTATCGGAAGTAACGAAAACTAAATTGTATAACGTAAAATAGTTCGTTTATTTTCGCTAGCATTCGATAGATAGGGTAGTCTTGTCAAGCAAGCCGTCAACATTTTTGATTGGCGGACGGTGGTCCCCGAGTATCATACTGGTTTAAATAAAACGATTCTCTTTCTTTTCATTTATTTCTGTTCCATCGACAAGAGGAATATGGCTCAAAACACAGAGTTCTCACAGGACTACGCTCAGGCAAAAATTTTAAATTTCACACAACTTTCAAATTCTATCGGTCACTTTTTTATTTTTCTTTGTTTTTCTTTTTGAATTCTAACGGTCACTTTTATTTTTCCCGCCTATCTGATCAACACCTTCATGATGGAGGTCGCCATGATTGAACAACGGTTGTGGATCAAAGTTTTCCAAGGGTTCCAAGATTGACCAATGCCATTTTGTGAAATATTGCTTTTTTAACTGTCCAATGATTTTTAAAAATGAACAACTTGGTGAATGCAATCTGTGTTCTATAAATGGATCATCTGACCGTTTCTTTTTACCCCCACTTGTGTAGTCTCAAGGCACATGAAAAACACTCCACTGTGTCATTTATACCCGTAAATTAAAATATCCAGCTGATGAAAGCTGAAACTTGTTAGGTTGCATTTGAGGCGGCCACAAATCAAATCTGTTTAAACGATCTTCAAAACATATCAAGGGTGATGACTGAAAGTCCTACTCTATTTATTGTTTTGTTGACATGATGACAGTCCGTTTAAGAATGATGACAAAAATTGTATACTCTCTTTTAAATCCCACGGGTTTTCAATTTTTTTTAACTGAATGTGAATATCTTTCGTTCTTTTTTTTCCAAACACACTTTGATTTGATGTCGTTTTCTTTTTAACACCATCATTAAACCGGCTTCTAAAGTACATGCTATTATTTAAGTCCCCGGTAGCCATGTAATTTTTTCAAATCCCTCTTCATTTATCTCATTATTCTTTTTGTAAAAGTTGCGCTTGAGCCATTTTCAAGTCGCAGAAAAACAGCCACATGTATTGGATAATTTAAAGTCACTGAGTTGGTAATAAAAGTACAAAACAATATTCGTTTTGTATACACATCAAACACTTGAAGAGAGGTTCAGTTGCACAAGTTTAAAACTTGCTGAGCATCCATTCCAAAGCAGACTCCCACTTTAAGCAATATATAAAAATTCTGTTTGTCAATCCAGATATTTATTTCCTAAACAAAAAGTGTTAAGACTTACAGATTTTGGTAAAAACCAAAAAAATAGCTAGTGCTTCCAGTTATAAGAAATCTCTTAAATATAAACAGCAAGAAGTTAAAATAACAAAAATAATCATGGAGTGGTCAAATCAGCAAAATCTTCCTGTTCAACCTTAAAAATTTTTTCCGAAAATGGTAAAATGTTTGTGTCAAATAAGTCAAAGATTAAAGATACTTATAACCGATACTATGCAGATGCATTTTCAGTGGGATAACCCATTGTTGAAATGGATTCTTTGATCATTGATGCTATGTTTATTCTTTATTTAACACCTGTAATATTCTACAAAACGTTTGGTGAATAGTTGTTAGTTTTATTTAGAAAGCATGTTCTTTCACATTTGAACCAGGATTAAAAAGAAGTATGTTTGGCCTTTGATTCTGTTTTAAGTGACCCTAATTCTACAAAATGTTTCATTAGGAAGAAAAGAGATGGAGACAGTAATATTAGTCCAGTTGAAAATCTTGATGTTAACATATGTTTACCATCTAATTGGAAACTGTTCGTGCAAAATAGGGGTAATAAAACGGAGTATCTTAAGTTGATGGATAAAGAATTAATTCATCTAGGTCTGCATCTATTGCCATCGAATAAAAGTTTTGTTATTGGTGGGTTACATGAAGCGGGGGCTAATATGGTTAAAATGGAAGTAAAACTTAGCTCATTTCCCACTAAACAAATATAAAAGAAGCAGATAGCTTGGTTTGGTTTTATGCGAAGCTTATTAAATTCAGCAAAGTCATAATATATTCTCCAGACAATGATGTTTATCATATAGGTGTTTCTAAAATGGATGAATTTAGAATCGCTGGCAAGGACATATATATACTAACTGATTTCAGTGATAAACATTACATTGGCATGCATAAACTCAAATGACTGATAAAGCAGGATACAGATTTTATGTCAACAAGTGCAGATTGTATGAACATTATTCAAATGTTATACATATGTACTGGTTGTGATTTTGTTGCATATTTTGTTGGACATGGCACATCCTCTTTTCTTCAAACTCTGAAAAGTCATTTCAGTTTTATAAATGGTTGTAGTACATTTCCAAGAAAATTACATGGACGGATTTTTGTCATTTATTCTTCTAGTTTGTACAGAATACTTTAGGAAATACAAGTATGCTTTTTCAAACATTTACATTTTTTAACAGTTCAGAATCTGTATTTGCTCATTTCAAAAGTGAAGATATTTCACCTTATGCTAATCATGATTTATTTGTTAGAAAATAAGACAGTTGTTAGAAAATAAGCAGATTCAGATCCTTTGGGGATCTCTTCACTGGAAGAGATGTTGCTGGGTAGTCAAAGTATTGGATCAGTGTCTCTCTTCTAATGTTATATACCCAGATCAATCATGGCTGGGCAATAAAAAGCAATGAATTAGAAATTGTATGGGACACACCTGAAAATTTTGAGAAAAAAATAAATCCGTTAAGCTTTTGGACTGTTGGATTAGAATGTAAGAAAAGTTTCTGTGCATCAAAATCATGTGTCTGTAGAAGAAAAAACAGGCATTGCAGACCGGCTTGTAAAAAATGTTAAGGGAGGGGTGTGTAAATCAACTACATACTGTCAAAGACAACCTCATACATAGCAATGACTGTGTCAGTGCAGTTGAATAATTAGAAATTAAAATTATGGACTATTTGGACGTCTTTAAGGTGTCGTAAATGTGCATGAATGTGATGCGGTGGAACTCCTATTGATCCGATAAGGTGAATGTTGTATTGTTCTTGATTATTTATTGTTTTTATCAGATAAGGTTAACGTTGTGTTGTTCTTTCATTGACGGCATGCTTTTGTTTTAAGTGCTTATAAAGAAAGGATAAGAAAAGCATTGATCGTTTGGTATTGTTGTTTTTTTTAAAATAAAATAAAGAGCTGAGATGAGGTGTACGTTGCATTTTTTTTCAAGTGTTTGATGTGTATACAAAACGAATATTATTTTGTCCTTTTATTACCAACTCAGTGACTTTAAAGTATTCAATACATGTGGCTGTTTTTCTTCGAATTGAAAATGGCTCAAGCACAACTTTTACAAAAGAATAATGAGATGAATGAAGAGGGATTTGAAAAAAAATTAAATGGCTACGGGGACTAAAATATTAACATGTAATTTAGAAGCCGGCTTTATGATGGTGTTAAAAAGAAAACGACATCAAATCAAAGTGTGTTTGAAAAAAAAGTAACGAAAGAAATTCACATTCAGTTAAAAGAGTTTGAAAACCCGTGTAATATAAAAGAGAGTATACAATTTTTGTCATCATTCTTAAACGGACTGTCATCATGTCAACAAAACAATTAATAGAGTTGGACTTTAAGTCATCACCCTTGATATGTTTTGAAGATCGTTTAAACAGATTTGATTTGTGGCCGCCTCAAATGCAATCTAACAAGATCCAGCTTTCATCAGCTGGATATTCTAATTTACAGGTAAAAATGACGCAGTAGAGTGTTTTTCATGTGCCTTAAGACTACTCAAGTGGGAAAAAACGACGATAATATGATCCATTAATAGAACACAGATTGCATTCACCAAGTTGTTCATTTTTAAAAAATCATAGGACAGTTAAAAAAGCAATATTTCACAATATGGCATTGATCAATCTTGGAACACTTGGAAAACTTTTTATCCACAACCGTTGTTCAATCATGGCGACCTCCATGATGAAGGTGTTGATCAGATAGGCGGAAAAAGTAAAAGTGACCGTTAGAATTTGAAAGTTGTGTAAAATATAAATACTGTAAAATTTTCAACGTTCACTCAGAACCTCTTCACCACACAAAAAGAGCACATCGTACATGTAAAATTGCTTGTCTCAATACATTATCCGAGGATATAATGAATGATGATAAAAGCTGTGATTCAAATGACGGTCAATGTCGATGAAGAAGAATTTTCAACTCCACCAACTGATCATTGCATTTAACCATCTGCAAATGTGATGTTGATGAATTCATATTTTGACTTTCTATATGCGAAAGTATTGTGTGAAGTAAAAGGAATGACAGCGAGAAAGAACACAGTGAGAAAGAACTGTTATGGATGTCATACAAACCATCCTTCTCAACACCAACACGACTGTATTATGAACACTAATGATGAAGGATATCAAACTGTTTTTTACTTTGAAGATATGTTGAAAGCAGTAAATGAAAAGGACATTATTCAATCTTAAGAGGAGGTTATGCACATTTCAAAACTTTCCCCAGCCATTATACAATTACATAAGCGTGTCATTGAAAGCAAAGACTTTCTTTCTGTGATGAAAAGAAAGCAGTGGAAAAACAAAATGAAGAGAATGGTAATGACGATTACACGCTTGGAAGACAGACTTTTCCGCACATCATTTTTAGCGACAATAATGTGTTAACAACATTTTAAAGTGATTTATTTATGTTTTCATTCAACTTGACAATTATTTTGTTTTTCTCTTAAGATATGTTTTAAATTAATATTGTGTTTTCTTGTATTGTATTTTTAACATTGATATATCTTTGAACGTGTACCTTTGAAGATTGAAGTGTTCTGATTTATACATGAAAATGAAATGTAAAGTATGTTTATACATTAAAATGAAATGTTAAGTAAAGTAGTTCACGCGTAATTTTGCATGAAAGCGAGTTAGGTTACTCCCAGAGCATTTCTTAACTTTGAAATAGAAACAAACATTCAAGTATCTAAAACAATTAAGTACCTTGTCAAGTTTTAAACTTAAGTAACAGTAGATAGTGTATATAAATCGGGTCCTAAGGAATGACCTACTTCTGAAGTTCATACAGTCAGGTTCATGACCCTAATTCGGATTGTTTTGTAACAAAAAGAGTGCGAATTCGATTGTCTTACTACCGACTATAATTGCAGGAGAGAGTGTGGAGTTTTTGCGTCATGTGGCTTTTGCCTCTATTGTATCAATAATTAAGAATCACAGCTTTTTTTCCTGTTAATCCGGCTGCCATCTTTCAGCGTATTGAGCGCTTTGATTCTTTTAAAAATACCAGTAACATTTATTTCGTTCATAGTATTAAATTCAAGAAACTTTTACCGGATTTATTACATTCTCCCATCCTCTCTCTAGTAAATACTATTTTGCGTTAGAGGCAAAAGCCACAATAGAGGCAAAAGCCACATGACGCAAAAACTCCACACTCTCTCCTGCAATTATAGTCGGTAGTAAGACAATCGAATTCGCACTCTTTTTGTTACAAAACAATCCGAATTAGGGTCATGAACCTGACTGTATGAACTTCAGAAGTAGGTCATTCCTTAGGACCCGATTTATATACACTATCTACTGTTACTTAAGTTTAAAACTTGACAAGGTACTTAATTGTTTTAGATACTTGAATGTTTGTTTCTATTTCAAAGTTAAGAAATGCTCTGGGAGTAACCTAACTCGCTTTCATGCAAAATTACGCGTGAACTACTTTACTTAACATTTCATTTTAATGTATAAACATACTTTACATTTCATTTTAATGTATAAATCAGAACACTTCAATCTTCAAAGGTACACGTTCAAAGATATATCAATGTTAAAAATACAATACAAGAAAACACAATATTAATTTAAAACATATCTTAAGAGAAAAACAAAATAATTGTCAAGTTGAATGAAAACATAAATAAATCACTTTAAAATGTTGTTAACACATTATTGTCGCTAAAAATGATGTGCGGAAAAGTCTGTCTTCCAAGCGTGTAATCGTCATTACCATTCTCTTCATTTTGTTTTTCCACTGCTTTCTTTTCATCACAGAAAGAAAGTCTTTGTTTCAATGACACGCTTATGTAATTGTATAATGGCTGGGGAAAGTTTTGAAATGTGCATAACCTCCTCTTAAGATTGAATAATGTCCTTTTCATTTACTGCTTTCAACATATCTTCAAAGTAAAAAACAGTTTGATATCCTTCATCATTAGTGTTCATAATACAGTCGTGTTGGTGTTGAGAAGGATGGTTTGTATGACATCCATAACAGTTCTTTCTCACTGTGTTCTTTCTCGCTGTCATTCCTTTTACTTCACACAATACTTTCGCATATAGAAAGTCAAAATATGAATTCATCAACATCACATTTGCAGATGGTTAAATGCAATGATCAGTTGGTGGAGTTGAAAATTCTTCTTCATCGACATTGACCGTCATTTGAATCACAGCTTTTATCATCATTCATTATATCCTCGGATAATGTATTGAGACAAGCAATTTTACATGTACGATGTGCTCTTTTTGTGTGGTGAAGAGGTTCTGAGTGAACGTTGAAAATTTTACAGTATTTATATTTTACACAACTTTCAAATTCTAACGGTCACTTTTACTTTTTCCGCCTATCTGATCAACACCTTCATCATGGAGGTCGCCATGATTGAACAACGGTTGTGGATAAAAAGTTTTCCAAGTGTTCCAAGATTGATCAATGCCATATTGTGAAATATTGCTTTTTTAACTGTCCTATGATTTTTTAAAAATGAACAACTTGGTGAATGCAATCTGTGTTCTATTAATGGATCATATTATCGTCGTTTTTTCCCACTTGAGTAGTCTTAAGGCACATGAAAAACACTCTACTGCGTCATTTTTACCTGTAAATTAGAATATCCAGCTGATGAAAGCTGGATCTTGTTAGATTGCATTTGAGGCGGCCACAAATCAAATCTGTTTAAACGATCTTCAAAACATATCAAGGGTGATGACTTAAAGTCCAACTCTATTAATTGTTTTGTTGACATGATGACAGTCCGTTTAAGAATGATGACAAAAATTGTATACTCTCTTTTATATTACACGGGTTTTCAAACTCTTTTAACTGAATGTGAATTTCTTTCGTTACTTTTTTTTCAAACACACTTTGATTTGATGTCGTTTTCTTTTTAACACCATCATAAAGCCGGCTTCTAAATTACATGTTAATATTTTAGTCCCCGTAGCCATTTAATTTTTTTTCAAATCCCTCTTCATTCATCTCATTATTCTTTTGTAAAAGTTGTGCTTGAGCCATTTTCAATTCGAAGAAAAACAGCCACATGTATTGAATACTTTAAAGTCACTGAGTTGGTAATAAAAGGACAAAATAATATTCGTTTTGTATACACAAATTAAAAAAAAATTTATTTTATTTTTAAAAAAACAACAATACCAAACGATCAATGCTTTTCTTATCCTTTCTTTATAAGCACTTAAAACAAAAGCATGCCGTCAATGAAAGAACAACACAACGTTAACCTTATCTGATATAAACAATAAATAATCAAGAACAATACAACATTCACCTTATCGGATCAATAGGAGTTCCACCGCATCACATTCATGCACATTTACGACACCTTAAAGACGTCCAAATAGTCCATAATTTTAATTTCTAATTATTCAACTGCACTGACACAGTCATTGCTATGTATGAGGTTGTCTTTGACAGTATGTAGTTGATTTACACACCCCTCCCTTAACATTTTTTACAAGCCGGTCTGCAATGCCTGTTTTTTCTTCTACAGACACATGATTTTGATGCACAGAAACTTTTCTTACATTCTAATCCAACAGTCCAAAAGCTTAACGGATTTATTTTTTTTCTCAAAATTTTCAGGTGTGTCCCATACAATTTCTAATTCATTGCTTTTTATTGCCCAGCCATGATTGATCTGGGTATATAACATTAGAAGAGAGACACTGATCCAATACTTTGACTACCCAGCAACATCTCTTCCAGTGAAGAGATCCCCAAAGGATCTGAATCTGCTTATTTTCTAACAACTGTCTTATTTTCTAACAAATAAATCATGATTAGCATAAGGTGAAATATCTTCACTTTTGAAATGAGCAAATACAATTTAATTAAAAAATTAAATTTAAAAATTTTTAAACTAGAAGAATAAATGACAAAAATCCGTCCATGTAATTTTCTTGGAAATTTTAAAAGAGTTTGAAGAAAAGAGGATGTGCCATGTCCAACAAAATATGCAACAAAATCACAACCAGTACATATGTATAACATTTGAATAATGTTCATACAATCTGCACTTGTTGACATAAAATCTGTATCCTGCTTTATCAGTCATTTGAGTTTATGCATGCCAATGTAATGTTTATCACTGAAATCAGTTAGTATATATATGTCCTTGCCAGCGATTCTAAATTCATCCATTTTAGAAACACCTATATGATAAACATCATTGTCTGGAGAATATATTATGACTTTGCTGAATTTAATAAGCTTCGCATAAAACCAAACCAAGCTATCTGCTTCTTTTATATTTGTTTAGTGGGAAATGAGCTAAGTTTTACTTCCATTTTAACCATATTAGCCCCCGCTTCATGTAACCCACCAATAACAAAACTTTTATTCGATGGCAATAGATGCAGACCTAGATGAATTAATTCTTTATCCATCAACTTAAGATACTCCGTTTTATTACCCCTATTTTGCACGAACAGTTTCCAATTAGATGGTAAACATATGTTAACATCAAGATTTTCAACTGGACTAATATTACTGTCTCCATCTCTTTTCTTCCTAATGAAACATTTTGTAGAATTAGGGTCACTTAAAACAGAATCAAAGGCCAAACATACTTCTTTTTAATCCTGGTTCAAATGTGAAAGAACATGCTTTCTAAATAAAACTAACAACTATTCACCAAACGTTTTGTAGAATATTACAGGTGTTAAATAAAGAATAAACATAGCATCAATGATCAAAGAATCCATTTCAACAATGGGTTATCCCACTGAAAATGCATCTGCATAGTATCGGTTATAAGTATCTTTAATCTTTGACTTATTTGACACAAACATTTTACCATTTTCTGTAGCTATAGCTCTAGGTAGTGAAATAAATTGTTTAAGGTCTTGAACAGGAAGATTTTGCTGATTTGACCACTCCATGATTATTTTTGTTATTTTAACTTCTTGCTGTTTATATTTAAGAGATTTCTTATAACTGGAAGCACTAGCTATTTTTTTTGGTTTTTACCAAAATCTGTAAGTCTTAACACTTTTTGTTTAGGAAATAAATATCTGGATTGACAAACAGAATTTTTATATATTGCTTAAAGTGGGAGTCTGCTTTGGAATGGATGCTCAGCAAGTTTTAAACTTGTGCAACTGAACCTCTCTTCAAGTGTTTGATGTGTATACAAAACGAATATTGTTTTGTACTTTTATTACCAACTCAGTGACTTTAAATTATCCAATACATGTGGCTGTTTTTCTGCGACTTGAAAATGGCTCAAGCGCAACTTTTACAAAAAGAATAATGAGATAAATGAAGAGGGATTTGAAAAAATTACATGGCTACCGGGGACTTAAATAATAGCATGTACTTTAGAAGCCGGTTTAATGATGGTGTTAAAAAGAAAACGACATCAAATCAAAGTGTGTTTGGAAAAAAAAGAACGAAAGAAATTCACATTCAGTTAAAAAAAATTGAAAACCCGTGGGATTTAAAAGAGAGTATACAATTTTTGTCATCATTCTTAAACGGACTGTCATCATGTCAACAAAACAATAAATAGAGTAGGACTTTCAGTCATCACCCTTGATATGTTTTGAAGATCGTTTAAACAGATTTGATTTGTGGCCGCCTCAAATGCAACCTAACAAGTTTCAGCTTTCATCAGCTGGATATTTTAATTTACGGGTATAAATGACACAGTGGAGTGTTTTTCATGTGCCTTGAGACTACACAAGTGGGGGTAAAAAGAAACGGTCAGATGATCCATTTATAGAACACAGATTGCATTCACCAAGTTGTTCATTTTTAAAAATCATTGGACAGTTAAAAAAGCAATATTTCACAAAATGGCATTGGTCAATCTTGGAACCCTTGGAAAACTTTGATCCACAACCGTTGTTCAATCATGGCGACCTCCATCATGAAGGTGTTGATCAGATAGGCGGGAAAAATAAAAGTGACCGTTAGAATTCAAAAAGAAAAACAAAGAAAAATAAAAAAGTGACCGATAGAATTTGAAAGTTGTGTGAAATTTAAAATTTTTGCCTGAGCGTAGTCCTGTGAGAACTCTGTGTTTTGAGCCATATTCCTCTTGTCGATGGAACAGAAATAAATGAAAAGAAAGAGAATCGTTTTATTTAAACCAGTATGATACTCGGGGACCACCGTCCGCCAATCAAAAATGTTGACGGCTTGCTTGACAAGACTACCCTATCTATCGAATGCTAGCGAAAATAAACGAACTATTTTACGTTATACAATTTAGTTTTCGTTACTTCCGATAGCGTGGTAATGCACCGGGTTTATCTGTCATCCTCCCGAAAACGACCGAACCGTATTCGTCAAAGACCGTCTACCAATATTATTAATATGATGTGACCTCCGAGTGTCGTATTTACATTCCATTGCGTAATATATTGTCAAACTAACGGTTAAGCTGGTATACTAACGTGCGACCACTGTACCAAATGAGGCGCCAATCGCCTTCGGGCGTTTCTGTTTACCTGATCACAAATGTGGCCTGATCATAAATGTGGTAGGTGGTATTTTGACTCACTATATACTACTGATTACTGGGTATTGGTATAACGGGTAAAATGCTGATGGCTATTAAGTCGTTATATTCTGCTGTTAGTGCATGTGTACGAATAAATTCAAGTTATACAGACTGGTTTAATGTTTCTTGTGGCTTGAAGCAGGGATGTTTGTTATCACCATTACTGTTTAATCTATTTTTAGATGATCTTGTTAAATATTTGAAAAACTTGGATGTTGGTATTACTATAGGGGATGAAAAAGTATGCATTTTACTATATGCTGACGATATCGTACTGTTGGCGTCCGATGAACGGGACCTTCAAATGCTGTTAGATGGTTTGTCTAATTGGTGTAACATTAATGACATGATAGTAAATTGTTCTAAAAGTAATATTGTTCATTTTCGCCCAAATGCTGTACAGCGTACTGATTTTAATTTTTTATGTGGAACTGATATGCTTTGTATAGTAGATAAGTATACTTACCTTGGTATTGTAATAAGCGAAAACCTTGATTATAATATTACTGCTAAAGCAGTTGCACAGAGTGCTAGTCGTGCCCTCGGTCTTTTAATTGCCAAATGTAAACTTATAGGTGGCCTGCCATATGAAGTTTTTACTAAACTATATGATACTGTTGTCTGGCCTATAATTGGTTATGGTGCTTCGATTTGGGGAGTAAAATCATTTTCATGTATCAATGCAGTCCATAATCGCGCCATGCGTTTCTTTCTTGGTGTTGGTAAATATACACCTAATGATGCGGTGGCAGGGGAAATGGCATGGACGCCTCCTTTTATCCGTCAGTGGAAATCTGTGGTCAGTTATTGGGCTAAATTATGTAACACAAATCATGATAGACTTAATAAACGCATAGCACTTTGGGCGGATAATAGTTCAAATAGATCTCACAAATCTTGGTTCTTTTATGTCAAATATAAATTGATTAACTGTGATTTGTATGATTTTATTGATTTAAATAGCAATGTGTATAAAAATAATATTGTTAACAAATTACAAGATAACTTGTTTAGTTTATATATAAATAATTGGCGAGAAAATATAAATAAAACAAATAGTAAATCTGGAAGGGGTAGTAATAAGCTAAGAAATTATTGTAAATTTAAAACAGAGTATAAGCCAGAACGTTATTGTAAGATTATCATGGCACCGAAACACAGGGCTGCTGTCAGCAAGTTTAGATGTGGTGTAGCGCCTATTAGAATAGAAACGGGAAGGTATGAGGGGATTAGTGAAGGGGAACGACTATGTCCATTCTGTCGAGATAATGTAATTGAAACAGAAATACATGTTTTATTATATTGTGATTTATATAACAGTTGTCGTAAAGAGTTAATTGAAAAGGCTACCTCCATTAACCCTTCGTTTAATCTACTACCTGATTTGATAAGTTTTTCCAAAACCTGCAACAGTATTCTTAATACTAGATTGTTTTATTTATGTAAGTAATGTTTTTCTTCTATTTTATGTATGTAGTAATTAAACATTTTTTATCTGTAAACTAGAAGCAGATGCTAATCAGTTCATCTACTGTCTGACAGGGGTGATAATCGATTTTTTACATCCATTCTTTAATGTAACACAGTAGTGTACTTTTTTGTCTTTCAGAATCTTATTTAAAGTAGTATCTTAATGAGTTTTTAAGTTAGGATTAGCATATGTTTCTAGTTTTGTATCGTGTACATATATACATGTGTATTTGATTGATTATATTTTTTATGTTTCGTGTCTCTTATAACTCATTTTGAGTGGCTTTGTACTTGTATAAAGTATTAATAATTTGTGCAATTATATGTCTTTGTACAAAGATGAGACGTAAATAAAAAAATAAAGTCTGGGTTAAAACTCGTTGATATGTGTATCTCGTCCTCACTACGTATTGCCAACGGACGTTTAGGTAATGACATGTCAGGTAGTTTTACATGTGTTAATAAAATGGGTGCTAGTGTTATAGATTATTTATTGCTTAATGAGCAAGATTTTTATTGTATTGATAACTTTAGAGTTGAATCATTGTGTGAATACTCTGACCATTGTCCGTTGTCGTTTGTTATTTTATGTTCAATGCCCCACCAGGATGTTCCGCTTGAACGCTCTAGTATTATATGGAATGATCAGCTACAAAATGACTTTCGTAGGGGTTTGATTGGTAAATTACCTGACTTAAATAATTTGGTATGCAATATAAACAGTCAGAACAGTGAAGGTATAAATAAATGTGTTGAAGATTTTACTAGTATACTTAATGGTGTGGCTAAACCATTATTTCATAAGGTGAAGGTCAATTCTAAAAATAACAAGTCAGGTGATAATAAATGTACCTTTAATAAGGCTGAGTGGTTCGATTCTGACTGTGCAGAGGCTAAAAGAAACTATTTTATTCACTTAAATTTATATAACAGTGTCAAATCAGATATTAATAGAATAGCTATGCTTACCCATAAGTCTACATACAAAAAACTAGTACGAAAGAAACGCAACTTATATGAAAAGAAAAAAATAAATGATATTGAACGTTTAAGGCATAGTAAACCTAGAGATTTCTGGAGATTGTTTTGTAAACGTAAATCGTCGAGTTCTCATGATATACCTATAGGTGATTTTTATGATTATTTTTCAAGTTTACATAGTGATATCTCCACGGTACTTAATGAAGAGTGTGAATAATTTGTTCATTTGCACGATTTTGATAATAATGATTGTAAATTCGAGGAATTAGATTTGCGCATCCGAGATAGAAAGAGTTGTTAAATGTCTAAAAAGGAATAAGTCTTTAGGAGAAGATGAATTGTTAAATGAATATTTTATTGAGTCATTTGATATTATATCAGCACATTTAGTTGATCTATTCAATGCTATTTTGAGTTCAGGTCATTTTCCAGAACAGTGGTCAAGAGGAATTATTGTCCCTGTGTTTAAAAAGAATGACCCTTGTGATGTGAATAACTACAGAGGTATAACACTTGTCAGCTGTCTTTCGAAAATTTTTACTGGGGTTTTGAATAATAGACTTAATGATTGGATCGAAAGTAATAATATATTAAGTGATGCACAGTTTGGATTTCGCAAGGGTCGTTCTACTGTAGATGCTATGTTTGTTTTAAATGCATTAATTGAAAAACATTTAAATGAAAATAAAAAATTGTATTGTACATTTGTAGACTTAAAACGTGCTTTTGATAGTGTATATTTAAATGCGTTATGGCTTAAATTATATAAACTAGGTGTTGATGGTAAAATGTTAAGAATATTTAAAGATATGTATGCTCAAGTAAAGTCATGTGTTAAAGGATGTAATTCTTTTTCAGAATATTTTGATTGTTCTATTGGCCTTAAGCAAGGCGAGGTCATTTCACCGATATTATTCGCTCTTTTCATTGAAGATCTTGAATTATTCTTGCAGAATGATACTACATGTCCTTTAACGATTGATGATGTAACAGTTATTTTGCTTTTATTTACTGATGATATGGTGGTATTGGCTGAAAGCCCAGAGGAATTGCAATGTAGGTTAGGTCTTTTAAATGAATGTTGTGTTAAATGGGGATTAAAAGTTAATGTTGATAAAACTAAGGTTATGGTGTTCAGAAATCGTGGTCCTATTTTCCAAAGGTTATATGATGGGTGCGAATTAGAAGTAGTAAATAATTTTAATTATTTGGGAACTGTTTTCAATTACAATGGAACGTTTGTATTAAATCAGGAAACTCTAGCGGGTAAAGGTCTAAAGGCATTAAATGTACTTTTAAATAATTTGAAAAAATATCAGTTAAAAACAAGTGTTAAATGTCAACTTTTTGATGCTTTTGTTGGTGCTATTCTGAACTTCAGTAGTGAAATATGGGGATTTGGTAAGTCCAAAACAATTGAGCGTGTTCATCTTAAATTTTGCAAAATGATACTAAAGGTAAAAACGTCAACAAGTAACATGGGAGTTTATGGTGAATTAGGTAGATACCCTTTATTTATTAATAGATATACACGTATAATAAAATTTTGGTGTAAGGTATTATCTTCAAAAAATATTCTTATTAACACTTTGTATAGAAGTCTTTCAGACTCAGCGAATAACAGTAGAAAGAATTGGGCATTTAATGTTAAATTTTTGTTAGATAGTTATGGATTCTCACATGTTTGGAGTAATCCATTCAGTATAGAACTTAAGAATTTCCATATTTCATTTAAATCTAGAATGATAGATGTATTTAGACAGAACTGGTATAACACTATGGTAAATTGTAATACTTTATGCACTTATAAATGTTTCAAAAAAGTCTTTGGAGCTGAACAATATTTGGATATTTTATCAAGTAAATTTAGAACAGTTTTAGCACAATTGAGATTATCTTCACATAGATTAAGAATTGAAACAGGACGATATGGTCAAAATAGAACAGAAAGAGCGCATCGATATTGTTCACTTTGTAATGCTAGAGATATTGAAGATGAATATCACTTTATTATGGTATGTCCTGAATATGTAAATCTTAGAAAAATGTACATTAAGTATTATTACATAAAACGTCCAAGTATGTTTAAATTTGTTCAATTAATGTCTTCATCTAATAGAAATGATATATTTAAACTCAGTAAATTTGTCTTTGCAGCGATGCAGCATAGAAAAACACTTATATAATTTTTGATAATTAGGTGTACTTACAAAAGTATTTTTATTTGTTTTCATGTATTAATTTTAATCTTTTTCAAAGTCCATCCTCCATAATTGTATGTTAAAAAAATATATGACAAAAATAAGTGAATCATTGCATTATTTGTTTGATTTATGACAAAAATAAGTGAATCTTTGCATGATATATTTGATTTATTTACACTTGATCATTTGATTATTTATTTATATTTATACATATATACATGACAAGAAACTGTAAAG
Source organism: Solen grandis (assembly GCA_021229015.1). Lineage (NCBI taxonomy): Eukaryota > Metazoa > Mollusca > Bivalvia > Adapedonta > Solenidae > Solen > Solen grandis. The sequence continues at coordinate 31,480,499 of CM037780.1, read as the reverse complement.
TTTACGTCAATAAAATATACTGTCTGTCTGTCTGTCTGTCATTAAAACAGCCGTTACGAATAAAGAATTATACTTGATATGACAATATAGCCGTATTCTAAAAATAAGTCAGTTTATTTATGCTTTGTTTTCTTATCAAAAACACGTGCATGATCGTTTATTGCGTTAGAGACCCGAAACTGTCTAATCCACTGCTGTTATATTATGTCCGTTTCCCCTTTTATCTATAACTATTATAATTGTTATTTTCATTATTTACTTATTGTCTGATCCTTTTCATATCCGTGCTGTATTTTACAAAATAATGCCCCGTGTTACCCGGAATATGGTAAATAATTTACATGAGTATTAAGGAACCCGGGCTATACTTTATCGCCGCCGAATATCGATGCTCATTGCTGAAATGTATGATTACTGGTGGGTGGGTGTGTGTGTTTTATAATATGTCTAAAATTATCCGTAATTGGCAGCATTCGGAATATATTAACAATAAGATGGATATCAATGTTTATAATATTCGAATGTAAGAACTAGGAACTACGCTGGTGTGAAAGGTACATGCCTTGTTTTCTTTCTTGTTGACGCCGCGTGAAAGTAATAACTTCTCCCTTAACTCGTTCACCACAGGTTTTATAACTTTTTTTTCGAACCTTGCATGCATCCCGGTTAATCGAAAGGCAGAAAAAACGAAATTGTATGTGACCTTAAAATATTAGATTTTAAAATACATGACATACAGAAAAAAATCAACGAAACCCAATATTAATAATACATATTACAGTAAACTGCAGAAAGTAAAAAATAAAAACATTCACATATCTTTGCAATACATATGGCCGCAACATTTTCAATTAACGGTCCCAAGCCCAGTCTGATGCCCGAGTATATATTTAGAGCTTGGCATAGGTCAATTTAACTGAATACTGTAGCATATGTTGCAAAGCCTTGCAAATATAATGCTTTAAATACAAATAATATACATGTAATGATTAATATTAATTTACAAACTAAAAAACTAATCTACCAACTTCCATAAAATATTATGCACTTACTGACTTTTTTAAAGTATAGACAATTCGTATAATAACCAATCGAGAATGAAAGATCGTAAATTAGCAGAAATTTTTGACTTTGAAAATACTGACTTTATTGAAAGAGTCCATAATAATTTTCTTCGTAGAATCACCAATGCGCGTAAATCAACTCCCATTTCTTTCCTACATGGAGAGCTAGGACGTCATCCGATCTCAGTTACCATTCAGAGCTGCATGATATCTTTTTGGTTGCGTCTTATAGCTGGAAACAAAAATAAAATAAGTTACCAACTTTACAAATATATGGTCTCTAAACACAATGTACAATTTAAATAGGTTGAAAAGATTAAAAGCATACTTACCTCTGTTGGTCGACCCGATCTATGGCAAAACCAGGAACATATTCTAAACAATAACATTCAACAAGAAATTAATAAAATTTTGATTGACCAATATAAACAAATCTGGCACGATAGTCTTCAACACTCAAATAAAGGACTAATTTACAGTAACACCAAAACTTCACATGAATTTGAAAAATATTTCACAATTTTAAGTAAACAGCAAGCAAAAACTATTTTTAAATTCCGCACAGCTAATAACAATTGCCTGTTGAGACCGGAAGGTATGAAGGAACACCTCTCCAGGATAGAAAATGCCATCTTTGTGATACAAATAGTGTTGGTGATGAAAATCATTACTTGCTATTTTGTAACTATTTCCAAGAACAGCGAGAAAGATACATTGGACAACTCTTATCGCCAGCCACAGCTTCTTTACCATCTCTCCTTAATTGCAGAAGTCGCATCCATTTAAGGCAACTATGTGTGTTTACTCAATTAATATTGAATACTGTTAGTCCCCGACCTAACTGATTTGTCAGATTACCCCCCACACACACACACACACACACACACACAATTACATGTATGCCATTACCATTATTAATTGATTTATAGAATAAAATATACCAATGCCTCCGGAATGAACTGTTACCCTATTACTAGTCTCATTATTGCTGTCTGTAAGTAACCACACTGTATTACAAAATGTTCAATGATATTCTTTCCATTTCATGAAACTAAAACATTGGGATATATGTCAATACATTATTTTCAAATAACCTATAAAATGGCATGAAAATTGTAAATAACTCACCACCTCGTCTCCATTCTGTCGACATCGGCCGGAGAATCACGATTGTCCCCAAAACCCACGTGCATCCCATGTACAATAAGTGTAATGTGCTAGTTCTATGACCGCTGTATATCGCTTACATTGTTTTTTTAGGCTACACTGTGACCTTTGCCCTTAGTAACGTGTCTCTCTTGTTTGATCTGTACACAGTACAGTATGCAACAAAACGGTCAGATAAACATTTAAGGTAAGGGGCAAATACCATTCAACATTTGTGACATTTTATATAACCATAGAAATTGTTCCCTCTTTTGAAACTAATTTATATATTTATTTAGCTCCAGACACTATGGATCAAACATCGAACGACTGACTGATGTATACTATTGACAAAAATAGCATTACTACTTCCTCTTTTGCTATTATCTCACCAATTACATCATTATTGTGGTGTGGGTGGTATAAGATCCCACATTCTGTAATAAAGAATGATTTATCTAGTGACCATTAATTAGATTGCTTATCCATGGTAAGAATGTTTTTGAACATTTTAACATTTAAAGCAATTAGATCTACTTCACATCACAAAGTGTTACAATAAAGATATACAACATTACAAGTTCTCACAACAAAAATCCTCACACTCAACTCAAAAGGCAATACATTACCTTTCAAATTCAATAAATGCACAATTTATTACAAAACAATTCACAGCAATACACACTTTATACAATCAACTCACCAATTGTGGATTAAATGCCTTTGGATCTTCCCCAAATCAGTGGCTCTCTGTGAACAGGTTAGGTGTTATCACTGTAATAAGTAGTGATGACAGAGTAGAAAAATGTGCATATTATTCAATCACCAGTAAGAGAGAAATTACTGTGCTGTCACTAAGAAGCTATGTACTTATTTCCCAATTAATAATTATTACCATAAAATGTACAAACAAATGAATTAAAACATACTGTCAATATTGTAATTAATGAATTTAAAGTTACCGTTTCATTTTAAAACTAACCTTTCATATAATGTGATGAAGGTTCTTTAACAGAACAGGTCTGCACCCTTCAAAAGCAAACTTCCAACTGAATCTGATGACCAAATAATTGCCAAAAAGGCGAGAAACTTGTCAGACCAGACTACTCTAGTAGTACCATAATGTTTGGTAACTCTTAAACTTAAACATTATTTACAAAACCTACAGGGAGGTAATTTAATTAAAATAAAAATAAATCTCAACCCGGTTACATTTCTTCTCTCTATTTAGTCGAATGTCACGTTTCGACACTGCCTAACACCCTCACTGAATTACATTTGTTTGTGTATTTATTTATTTTTTGCAAATCTCCATGCTGTTTACCTTGAATTCCTGGATGAAAATAAAGAAATGTTCTATTCTGTTCTGTTCAAATCAAAATGCCGCTTTGGTTGTCTTCATTAATCAGTTACGCATGGATACAATTAATTATCACCCGGTTACACGTGTATATAACAACTCCGCTTGGATACACAAGCTCAAGTGACAATATGCTCACCAATTAGGATTGATAAAATTGTGTTCATCAATTAGCGTCACTGCACTGAATACTTATTACATATTGCATAAATTATATAATTTTCTATCCTTACATGGGAATTTCATATCATTAATAATAATTAACATGCATTCGATATTAATTTTTTTGTTTTGTTTTTGTTTTCAGGTGGAAGCCAATGCTTCCTCAAGCGCATTCAGACCCGCCGGTCAAATCGTGAAGGAAGCAATGAGGGAACTGGCAGAAGTTAACTAGTACGTCAGCATCAAGCCCGGGAACCTTGTACGAGCGGCCAACAGGCACAGACAGGCCAAGCGACTAACAGAACCAAAGCAGGACGACATTTTTGATGTACATGTAATTATTTAAATTTAAAATTTCATATTCACCAGGTAAACTGACTATAGTATACTTTATTACTATAATAGTTATGCATATACATTATATATATTTTCATAAATATTTTATATATACTTTCAGTTTCATATGTTTATATAGTAAATACTATTATAGCAAAATTAAGTAAAAAAAAAAGACTATATCTAAAACAACAAGACACTTATAAATTTATCAAATTTCAGATTGATTGAGACAACAGAGTCTTCGTGTATTTGGAACCAGAGGTAATCACCGAATACAATTACACATTCATAATTATGAAAAAAATAGTAAACAGTATAATAGATGATATATTATAATAGATATATACATAATATTAATTTTAATAATTTTAATAATATTATCGTTTTTACACATATTAAATATGTCATTAATATATATATATATAATTTACAGATTGATAGAGAATTCATCAGAGCCGATGATTTTCTTCTGGAAGATTTGAAGGTGGCCGGAGCTCGACATATCTTGTTCGCAAGACCAGATCAGTTGCTGCATCAGAGGGCGCGTCGTTGGTACATCGACGGGACCTTCAAGATTGTCAGCCGTCCATTTTATCAACTGCTCACTATCCATGCGTTCGTGAAGAAGGATGAAGACGTGAAGCAAGTCCCGTTGCTTTTCGTCCTGATGTCAAGACGAAGGAAAAGGGATTACGTCGCAGTAAGTAATATCTATTTTATGTATTATTATCTGATTGTGGTTTATCAATAAGCATATCAAATATATATTTATTCATTTTTATATAGACATTTTCACTATTAACATATTGTATTGTAACAATGTGTTTTCATCTTCCAGGTTCTCACGGCTCTCATTCGGGCGCTATCCCCGGCTCAACCAAACGTGGAATACGTCATGCTTGACTACGAAGCAGGTAATTTAATTCTGTATTTATAATTCGATATAAATGAATATATTAAATTCTCAATGTACTCTCATGGATTCGTAAAAAGTTCTTTAATTTAGCATATAAGATAAATTATATAAAAATATATAATCGTTAATAATTTCTACTTTCAGCTGCATGGCAAGCAGTCCGGCATGTGTTCAAACGTGCCATCGTCAGGGGTTGCGCCTTCCATTGAACCCAGCGCATATACCGTGCGGTTGTGCGTTTGGGTCTGAAGGCCACTTATGACGATGGAGGTGACGCAAACCAGTTCCTGAGGAAGGTCATGGCCCTTCGTACCTGCGGAGCATATCAGGGGTGCCTTCGACTGCCTGGAGGCTCTTGCAGAGCGATGAGGAGGAGCAGAAATCAACAGAGTGATGTCCTACATGAAAACCACATGGATAGAGGGGACCCTGTGGAAACAGGAGAACTCAGGTCGGTATTTCGGGAAACCGTGCGGACAAACAACGATGTTGAGAGTAAGTATCTTGTAATATCTATTATTTTTAAATTGATATCAAACTAAATGATTTGCCGTTCTAATGTTAAAAATTATTTATTTCTATTTATTATTCATTCACACAATACCATTAATGAACACAATTAATAATACTTCTTTTTTCAGGCTGGCACAGAAGTCTCAAAAGCAGAGCGAATGGAAGCAGCCTTCCATTCTATGTGCTAATCCCCCTAATGCGACACGAGGCGGAAGACGTTACCATCACAGTGAGACTGGTTTCCGAGAATCTACTGGCACGGACACAGAAGACAATCTACAAGAGAATCCATGGACGATTGTTCGAAATCTGGGACAAGTATGAAGACGACAACCAATTCACCACATCAAGACTGCTGAGGGAGGCCAGCCACCTGATTGGTCTCGGACCAACATCATGGACATCAGAGGACCACGGTGAGGACGGAGCGGACTACTAAGTGTATTGTATGGGACTACAGATGCATTTTATATGTATGTCGGTATGTATATTGTATATTTAAAGACTGCTGAAACATGACTCGTCTAAACCATTTTTTTCTGTTTCTAAAGTTTTATAGTATTTGTATATTTTTATATTTATTAACTTTTTGTGCTGTTATATGTAAATATACATGTGTGATAATTTTGTTAAATGTGCTATTTGTATTCATTTGTATGTAATTGTTACATGTTTAATTGTAATAAAGAATAGAATAAACAAACCATTTTGTGTTTTCAGTCATCCCAATACATATTCATTAACACCTCATGAACACTCTATTAGCGAGTACACCACCCCTAATATCAACACTGGAAGATATAGGTGGTAGGCTTCGTTCGGAAATGGTACGTTTAGAACGAACGAACGAACGAACATCTTTTATTCATCTCAACGTGTACAATAGTACATAGTTGCAATATTATTTAACAAATGCAATATGGTCACACATACAATCATCACTTGTGTCCACACCTCTCTCTCTCTCTCTCTCTCACACACACAAATACAAACACAGAGCTCTATTATGGTGTTGTATGTTTTCATAACATTAGTGAAAATAGTAGTGAAGTATCAGAAAATAAGAAAACATTTTAAGGGTACTAGAAATATGTATAAATGTTTAAGATGAACTTAGTAAGTTATGTAGATAAAACCAAATTCCTAATGTAAAAGGCTTCTTTTATGAATTTACATAAATTAACTAAATCTTCTTTATTTTCTGACTGCATTAACGAAATAAATTTTATAAAGCTGGGTTTTAGATATATATTTTTGTTTAGATATTTTTTACGCAAATCGCTGTACATATTACAAACACAGATAAAATGAAATTCATCTTCATATGTCTCTCTTCTCACACATCTCACAATATCTTTCAGCCCGGTCCACTCTGTTTCTACCATAACGTCCTGATTCAATTTTAAGGGAATGAGAAGACATGCGTATTTTAGTAAGAAACCTGACTAATGTCCTAGGAATAATATCTAAATATTTCTCGAATTCAAAACAATTCTTAAACAATCTATAGGAACAAAGGGGGCCACATTTCTCTAAATCCCCAAACCATGTTTGCTTGAAACAGTCTAGCACTCTCTCTTTAAATATAATAGGAAAATTTTTGTGATTTACAGAAAAGGGGTCTAACCAAACATATCCAAAGCCATATTCCTCTAAAAGTAACTTAACTCCTGAAACCCAGTTGCGATATCCCCTATCATAACTTAAAACAAGTTGACTATACATTTCCTTTAGAAGAATATTTTCTGTTGTAATAAGTTTTAACCAATACTTAATTATTCTGACATATCTATTAACAAATAAAGGGTATCTCCCAAGATCACATAAACTGCCAGTGACGACGTAGATCTTTTTACACGTAACAATCTTTTACAAAATTTCAAGTGGACCCGCTCTATGTTCTTAGATTTTGAATTTCCACACACCTCACATGCATAATTCAGTATTGATACAACAAAAGAATCAAAAAGCTGTAACATGGTACTATTTTTCAAATTAAATCCTTTTTAAAATTTAAAGCTTTTACCCTCTTCCAACAAGAAATTCATTATTCAATGAAAAACTCCCAGTATAGTTATAGTATAGTTTTCAAAAAAATCCGAATAACTATTAAATTTTCGAACACGCGATTTCACCTTACTGTACATATCCTTAATAACATTCAGTATTTTGCCATTTAGCCCTATCCTATAAAGTTTTAACCATAAATTATTTCTACTTACACTATCAAACGCGCGTTTGAAATCCACAAATGCACAATACAATCTCTTATTTTCACCTAGAAACTTTTGAATAATAGAATGTAAAAGAAAAATGGCATCTACTGTAGAATGACCAGATTTAAAACCAAATTGCGCATCCGATATGATATTATTATTATCACACCATTTTGTAATTCTATTATTCAAAACTCCCGTAAATAATTTGGCTAGGCTCGATAAAAGTGTAATTGCGCGATAGTTTGAAACGTTGTTTCTATCTCCCTTTTTAAATATCGGCACGATTATACCTTCAGTCCACTGGTCAGGATAACAGCCTGACGAAAATATTGCATTGAATAGATCACATAAATGTACGCTTGTGCAATGGTACGCTTCGTCCCGCTACTAATTCCTTAATGGATTTAAAACGATTCATTCAACAGTCTCAACACAGACCGATAAAAAATAGATTTCCTCGAAAACAAGCAGCATGATTATCAAATCGAAGTAAAATACTAACACAAATATATCTACTTCATTGATTTCAACGTTGTTTTAGGGGAAATCTTGTTTTAACGCCTAATTCGAAACAATATAATGACATTTCATTCGATTCGTAAGAAAACATAAGAAATAAACATGCGTCAGAAAATTAAAGAAAATAAAATGAAATAAAAAACGAAGTGTATTGAATATTGAAATTAGCTTAAGAACTTCATAAGGTATCGAAATATTCAAGGTTTTAGTCTATCAATCGAATAAATTCAGATCCTTAGCTATTTGAAGAGGGGCTAAATTTCGTGAGTGATATTTACCGCTTCGCTAAACAGTCTCGACATAAGCCAATAAGAACAAGATTTTCTCTAAAACAAGGCGCTGGATTATCATATCAAAGTAAAATACTAACACACATATGTCTTGTTCATCTATCACAACCCCCCTTTTCATCGATTTGTCAGCCGATATTTCACGTATTTGCAAATACTTTTTGTTATTTTGTAAGATTATAGTCACAAATTCAAGACTACGGTCGCTCTGCGATTTTTCCCATGATGCATCAAGTCAAGCATACAATACATCGAGTAACCCGAGGGCATAGAGTTTAACTGTGTGACGTCACAGTTTCCACTCCGTTAAATGTACCTCCGTTGAGATATATACAACCTGAAACTCCCATTGTAATATCCTAAATATCCTAAAAATCAATTATACAAACCAATGAATGCATTGCATTTACTCTGGCTTCATTTGCATACCAACATTTGATTGGTTTAAGAAGAAGTTCAAAATCATCTTTTTTACAGCTGCGCTGATTAACTTGTTCAAATGAAACCATACGACTCAAAGACAACACTTTCTCATTCACGGAAGCTTAACTGGATTAAAGGTAGCATTTATATCCAAAAAGTAAATAAACCTTTATATTGTCATGAATACTCTGGCAAGATGGCGGTACAATGTATATATTATGGTGCCTTAAGCACTAACTAAACTATTCAAACTCAACTTAAAAATCACGATTATTCTCCGTCGTCGGAGTCCGGTCGCTAAATATGGCTAGCTTCAGAATAAACCGTCTGGCACTACTCCGAGGACTATAAATGGCAGAATAAACAACACCTCAGGCGGGGGTTCCACTTGAACCCCCGACCTCTGGAAGCCATTAAAACATTGCCAAATACTCGAGACAATCTCCAACTAGAACATTATATAATTATAAATCGTACTATATGATGCAACTAAAACCGAAGACAACTGTCTTACTTCATTTTAACAGGATTTCTAACACTACAGTTAGATCTAGTTTATTTATGAAAAGTATAAGCAGGGGTCATTGCTTATAACGAATCATTGTCAAAAGGCAACCATAACGAAGTAATCATTGTTATTCGTTAAGGTTGCCCTTTGACAATGATTCGTTATACTATGTGTAAATTGAACACAGACTGATCGAACCGTGCATAGAATACAATGGTAGCTTACATTTATACAAAGTTACGACCTTCGTAATCAAGTAATGTCAGATTCTGTTCCTTCCCATGTTCCAATATACAGTGAAAGAGATTTTTTTTTTAATCGCACATATCTTTAATATTAATCAAGATTCCAAAGTGTGTGCTCATTCTTTGGTTCTTGCGCCAGTGCTTAGATTATCGGCCCTTTAATACAGACAAACTTATCCGTAAAAGTTTTTATTGCATACATTTGTGTACAATTCGTATATCGTTAAATGTTAGTTTCGCAAGAGAATGTCAGTTGTTTTTTGGTGTTTTTTTTTTTTTTTTGCTCCATAGATAGGACATACTACTGGCTTAAAAAATCTACAATAAATCAGGCAATAATATCGATGTTTCACATATTTAATATCTGTCAGTTTGTTCAAAGTAAATCCATTGCCACCCTCCTTCCTAGGTTCTTGGAGGAAAATGCATGAAATAGGTCGTGCAATGACTCCGTTAAACATGAGCCTAATTGTATAGTGTAGTAGTACACAGAAAGTATTGATTTTTTATTTACTTTTCTCTAATAACAGGTTATGAACAGTTTAGTGTCTAGAAAGTACTATTCATATTATGTTTTAACTAGGGTTTTCAAAGAAAATATCGTTTTTAAGGAATGAGAGATATAGGTAATTGGTAGCTTCAGATTGCGTTAGTGTTTTTCAGATCATGGTTACTGTTACCATTGACCTATAAAAGAAAGTAGCCTCCGACAAATAACTCTGGTAGGAATAAGAAAATTGATTCATTGAGATGAAATTCGAGGTTGTGTTTTTGGCCAATCAGGCCTTCACTATGTTCCCTGTTACTAAGCAATTTCACGCAGCTTATTGAATAAGGAATGAACTATACAAAATCGCCGGTATGCTTGATTCACTTACCTCGATAGTAAGTTTCTCTATACAAACACGATCGCCAAACCACGTGAGATTCCTGTTTACGAAGGCTTTCAACATCACAAACGTAATGATGAACGCCACTCCATTGGTAATAAGCGGTATCCAAGCCTCAATACCAGCTATGATGGCATCCGCCACAGACTTTGTCTTTCTGAAACAGGAATTTTAGCTCAACTGTGTCTCCCCTTGTGCGTCATCCTCTGTCCATCTTTAAATGACACCGCTTACTGATGATAATTGGTTGGTTCTTTAAAAAAGTCTCTTAAATACTCGATCCATACAGGTCTCGGGTTAACATGGAATCAACAAGAATTTTATTAAACAGCCAAATTCATTGGAGTATATTTAAATTATTCTAGGAAACCGATGGTCAGCATTTAATTTTAGTTTCCACAAATGATAACCCATAAACTTCTACAATATTTTGATATTGAAGTTGATATTTTGTTTATTTTTGAAGAAGGTCGACGAATTTCATCATTATTTAATATTTTTATCATTCTATCTAGAAAGTTAAAGAAAATAATCAAATCACTACTTGACTAACGGCCAGAATTTAACTTTATTTAAAATAAATGGTAACCTCAGAGATTAAGAAATTGTTAAAACATGGATGATTGTGGCAAGAGATATCGTTTATCAACAGAAACCGTTGAACAATTCTCGCTGTAGGGGGATGTCGATCAGGTATGCCTATAAGTCAGTCGGCAAGTAAGACAATTTCATGGCGTCAAAGACGTTCAAGAACTGGAACAGGTTTGACAAAGAGTGACTGAGGATTCTTATGCACACTGTTAGAGCTCTTATCGATTGCATGAGGCGTGGATGCACTGCAGTCATTATCCATAGGGGCGTCCATATAAGCTATTCATAGTATGATGTTTTATTACACGACCCAACATCAATTTCCGTTCCCCCATGTGAATTGTTTAATACGATTTTCATATTTTTACTCCATTAAACATGTAAAGATTCACTGATGACAGTTTTCCTTTAATGCCAACGAATTTAACTTGTTGCAAAACTTTTTTACTCTCTGTATATGATATATTTGCTTAGTTTGTTGTTAATTACGTTTTTGAATGAACATTAGTATAACTGACGTCTGATTTGCTTTTAATACATTCATTTATGTCGATGATGATTTTACTAATCCCCTAGAAGATTCCTTGGTTGGCGAGTTCCTAGCACCAGGGAGGCAATGGTGAAGTCTTGCCCGCAACAGTGTTCGAATCAAGAACATATGGATCTGCAGTCATGTACGTTACCAATAGACTATGGTGCCCTACCAATGTATATTTAAAATAGCATATAAGGGGTGCCGACGAATCAGTAAAACATACTTAATGCATATAAACATATACATGTATTTTTAAATCAAAGCAAAAATTCAGGTAAGAAAGATTATGGTTCATGGTCTTTGTCAAATTTAAAAAAAAATGGCCAATGAATAGCTGTGGTTCTAAGTATTGATCCTCCGTCTCATTGACCAATACCTTTAAAACTTCATGGATTTGCTGCAGATATTAATTCCTTCAATAATTTTTAAAATATGTTCAAGATAAGCATAATTTCAACATATAAGTAATTGATAGAGGTGAAGCAAGGTAGAGTTATTGTTCTTGGTGAGAAAAGTTTGACAATTGTATTAAGTATAAACTTTATCCCTAAAGTGCTTTCTGAGTTGTGACGGACAGATGCGACTAGAGACACTAGTCATTTGAGATTCTAACAAGAAAGGATTGCAACAAAGTGTTAATTGAAGGCTTTTTCTACTGTTTTGACCTTAAATAGAGAAGTCGATCTTTTTTTTATTTTTTAGACTGAATATCAGGGTCTTGTGGTATATGATTTAAATAAATAGGAAGCAAAAACAAATTAAAAACAAAAAACTGGTATTTAAAACATATTATACATATATAACCGAAGACTTAAAAAAAAAGAATATTTAGTTAAAAGGTTCCAGTTGGAATTGTATTCATGACCCCTTGCAAAGGAAAAAAATACTATTCGACGCTCTTACCGATTGAGCTAATTCCACAACCGTAAAACTGCAGTTCAGATAAGGTTATTTATAGGTAGTTAAATGAATGAGACTTTTGTGCGGATGAATTCTGAATGATTAAACATGCTTCTTTTACAGTCTTATTTGCTCAGAAATTGTGATTATCCAATGTTTCCAAAATCAACCGAATCCTCCAATATATTCAACTTAAATCAAAACTGCAATGTTAACTTATACAACCAGTGGCACTCTTTTTCAACGCGAATGTATAGATCAGAGGCGGTAATGTGATTGTAAGTAGGAAATCCACTGTGTGACTTTAGAAGTTTTCGCTTCTAAAAAGGGAATCTTAATCGTCCTGACACAATCTTTGATATCGGTAGTTCATAATTAAACTATTTCAGCCAGAAATTCACACTCAAGAAAGGATTTAAATTTATCAAACCCCACGTTAACATGTCTCCATTGATCATTAATCAAATAAAACTTTTGTTAGCCTCCTCCATGTTTATTGTTTATTTGGTTTTACTGTTTAATGGAGATGAGACATAAATTGCAATGTGCAATACTAGTAATTTGTTTAGTAATACAGTAGCGCTCTGTAACTTAATTACAAACCGAGTTGCGATGTCAAGATTATTACATTTCGTTTAAAAAACAGTATAAAATGGCATTTGATTCTAACATATCTTACTCAAATAAACATTCCATGTTGCTCATATATATAGCATGTGTAATATCATTAACATTAATCTAAACTACGGAACAAAATAACGATTGAAACTCTCAAAATCAAATTACCCTTCGGCTAGAACGGATAAAACTCAAATTCAGTCTGTATGGTTCCGTAGTTGATTGTACACTATATTCAAGAGTATGAATCAAGCATCAGTGTGATAAGTATTTCCCCCAATAATTCCTTAGCAGTTCCTGCTGTTTGTCTTTCCTTTTAATGTTTATTTTAAGACAGCTGTTTAACAGATGTGTCTCCGATTTCTTTATTTTATATCGGCTTAATCGCAAAAATCCACTAGGATGTGACAACGCGGTGACTTTGACCCATACTTTATATCATCAATTGAACTTTTATAACTGTAGTTTCTACTTCAGCTGATGGACAAATGGTAAGATTTTCATCTCGTGGGTTCGAGAGCAAGCTTAACAGGTCTTCCTTAGAGAGAAAACTAGTATTATATATACATTCAGAATGCACATATAACAAAACTTTC
>CM037780.1:31450046-31466565 GCA_021229015.1 Solen grandis | reverse complement strand
TATGTGAAAATATTATTTATGTAAAACATAGATTGTTGGCATAGCATGTTTAACAATGTGAAAAAATAATCTGGAATAATCTTATCAGCAATTCTCACGCACATACTAGTAGTCCAATCTCCACAAAATTGTTAATTACAGAACAGATTCCTTTAAAGCTTAATAAAAGAAAAATAGTATAGTATACTAAATTCAAAGTTTGACTGTCTGAAAAAAAATGGACTGATATTCAACTATTCAAAACTATATTCTAAACTATTCACTATGAATCTGTCCCTCCACTTATTTCGAGTGTCTCCTGTTGGAATTCCTATATTGAAGACTTGTCTGATTTTTTTGCACTGTTTTCTTCCCCCTTCCCTGTCCAGTACCACCTGCCAGCCATTTATAAACCTATTGTTTCTTCTTTTTTTTTTTTTTTTTTTTTTTTTTTTATTAGGTTTTCGCCTCTGCTGGGCGAAAACCTATTGTTCTTCTTCTGTTGATTTTTTTTTTTTTTTATTTTTTTTTTTTTTTATTATTTTTCCAATTCCACCCATTTTTGTGTCCAGCCTAGCGGCCAGATGAGAAAAGCTACAGCTATGAAATTTTGGGCATGGAGTCATCTTTATCTGAACATGTGCCTAATTGGTCAAACTTTTCACATTTATTTCTGATTTAGCCACTAGGGGGCGCAATGCATGTAATCACTGTTTTGCTAATAACTCAAAAATTTGAAACCTGATTTAGATGCAGTTTTTTACATAATGTTCCTTGTTGACAGCCCAATCAAATATGATGGATATCTTATCATCGAGTACTGGGGGAAAAAAATTGTTCTAGGAGAGGTTGAATGTTCGAACCTTGGAAAAAGGTGGAAAAATGAGGGTAGGTCTACGAAAAACCTACCCACTTTTGTAAGAGATCAGATAGAATAATTCTGTTTGCTGCATACGATTTGCAAGACATATATGCACAAAATATATGGGGTGGTGAATTAAGGAAATGCGTGGTTTGTCCTCTAGAAACAGTCAAACTTCACTAAATTTTAGGAAAAATTAAAATTTCAAAAACATGTTTTTGTCGCTCCTGACTTTATTTTCTGTTCATTCTTCATGAAATTTTCACACGTTTATGTATTGTTATGTTTGAAAAGGCCTCACAATTCAAAAAATAAAAAAGAATTGAAAAGGTCAAGGTCATATTACGATTATTGTGTTTTTATTCGGCCACAAATAGCTCCAAAACTAAAAATATTTCATTGAGAGTATATGAACAAAAGTTTTAGTTCTTCAAGAGCTCTTTCCAGTGATACTTAGTTTTTGAAGATCGGACTTGTTTTGGTCATTATACGGCAGTCCAAAGTTTGATCCTTTTTTGGAATAATTGTAAATCAGGTTTTATGCTTCAAATTCTGATACATAAGAATAAAAAGTTTGACTTGTGCGACTAACGTTAGTATACTTGATTGAACTATTTGCTGCTTTGCTAGGTACCTAACAGTAAAATTTTAATCAATTTTCTTTCTCATTTTGCCGCTAGGGGGCGCTTTTCTTGAAATCATTCTTCTGCTTATAACTCAAAAAGTTGAAGTCCGATTCGATCGGTTTTTTTGCATTCTGTTCCCTGTTGATAGCCTCATAACATATGATAGGATTCGAGGGTCCGTGTGGCTGAAAGCTTTTGAGCTACGGAAGGTTGAATGTTCGAACCTTGCAAAAAAAACCAAAAAAACTGTGCAAATGAGGGTAGGTCTACGAAAAACCTATCCGTTTTTGTTAGAGATCAGATAGAAGAATTCCGTCTCCGGCATACCATTTAAAAGACGTATACACACAAAATATATGGGATGGCAAATTAAGGAAATGCGTGGTTTGTCCTCTAGAAACGGTCAAACTTCACTAAATTTTAGGAAAAATTAAAATTTCAAAAACATGTTTTTGTTGCTCCTGACTTTATTTTCTGTTCATTCTTCATGAAATTTTCACACGATATGTATTGTTATGTTTGAAAGGGCCTCACAATTCAAAAAATAAAAAAGAATTGAAAAGGTCAAGGTCATATTACGATTATTGTGTTTTTATTCGGCCACAAATAGCTCCAAAACTAAAAATATTTCATTGAGAGTATATGAACAAAAGTTTTAGTTCTTCAAGAGCTCTTTCCAGTGATACTTAGTTTTTGAAGATCGGACTTGTTTTGGTCATTATACGGCAGTCCAAAGTTTGATCCTTTTTTGGAATAATTGTAAATCAGGTTTTATGCTTCAAATTCTGATACATAAGAATAAAAAGTTTGACTTGTGCTACTAGTATACTTGATTGATCTATTTGCTGCTTTGCTAGGTACCTAACAGTAAAATTTTAATCAATTTTCTTTCTCATTTTGCCGCTAGGGGGCGCTTTTCTTGAAATCATTCTTCTGCTTATAACTCAAAAAGTTGAAGTCCGATTTGAATGCGGTTTTTTGCATTCTGTTCCCTGTTGATAGCCTCATAACATATGATAGGATTCGAGGGTCCGTGTGGCTGAAAGCTTTTGAGCTACGGAAGGTTGAATGTTCGAACGTCGCAAAAAAAAATAAATAAATAAATAAAACTGTGCAAATGAGGGTAGGTCTACGAAAAACCTATCCGTTTTTGTTAGAGATCAGATAGAAGAATTCCATCTCCGGCATACCATTTGAAAGACGTATACACACAAAATATGGGGGGCGATTTTAAGAAATGCGTGGTTTGTCCACTAGAAACGGTCAAACTTCACTTAAATTTAGGAAAAATTAAAATTCCAAAAATATATTTTTTGTCGCTCCTGACTTTATTTTTTGTTTATTCGTCATGAAATTTTCACACGTTATGTTTTGGTAAGTTTGAAAGGGCTTCACAATTAAAAAGTTTAAAAAACATTGAAAAGGTCAATGTCATATTACGATAATTGTGTTTTTATTCGGCCACAAAGTGCTCCAAATCTAAAAAATATTTCATTGAGAGTATATAAACAAAGGTTTTAGTTCTTGAGGAGCACTTTCCAGTGATGTTTAGTTTTTGAAGATCGGACTTGATTTGTTCATTTTACGGCAGTCCAAAGTTTGATCCTTTTTTGGAATAATTGTTAATCAGTTTTTATGCTTCAAGTTCTGATATATAAGAAAAAGAATGTTCAACTAGTGCGACTTATATACCTGGACTCTGCATATGGCTCCTACTGTGTTAATGTTTCCTCAGTAGTGCGTTCTCGATTGTGCTCCCTGTTTCACACAGAGTCTACTGAGGGTGCGACCGACCGCTGGGCGGGATAACCTGGCAGGGGCGGTGGTCAGCCTCCCTTGAGATGTGGCATGCATGGCCCACCAGTGTGTGGATATGCCCTGGTGCCCATCAACTGACCTCCTACTACTGGGTTAAGTAGAACCACCACTGCCTTGTGGTATGTCGTTGGATCGGCAAAGGCTAAGGGTGAGGTACCCCCGACAGAACCCCTAGAGAGTTGAAATCAGCGGTGCCGGGCCATTGGCACTCTCTAACAAACCACGGCACCATGTACCTACGCAAATATTACACGATCAACTAGTGGTCGTGTAATTGCGAACGCCAGTAAGTAAGTAAGTATATACTTGTTTGAACTATTTGCTGTTTTTGCAATTTTGTTTCTAATTTTGCCGCTAGAGGGCGTTTTGCTTAAAATCACTCTTTTGCTTATAACTCAAAATGTTAAAGTCTGATTGAAATGCGGTTTTCAGCATTTTGTTCCTTGTTGACAGCACCACAGAATGTGATGGATTTCAAGGGACAGGGTATGGGAAAATATTTGCGCTAGAAGAGTTTGAATGTTCTAACATTGCAAAAAAAAACTGTGCAAATGAGAGTAGGTCTTCAAAAACCTTTTCGTTCTGTTTCATATTGAAAATTGTGGCTGAGTTGAAATAAAGTGTTCAAGTTGATTTGGTTAAAAGCGAAAACCGAGATACCGCTTGCGGTTCTAGTTTCATATGTGTTCCAATGAACAATGCATTTTATAAATAAATCATAATATTGGAGATGTGTGTTATCAGCTCAAGCCTCTGGGTTCTATTTAGTCTTAACATATCTTGCTTATAAATAATATAAAAATTGAATAATTCCAAGGCATTGACTATGACCTCATTATATTTAAGACTTGGCTAGAGTTTATTGCAGCAAAACTTACTGTAAAATTCATCCATGATATGCAGTTTGGTAAATGGCAGTCCCAGAGATTTGAACTAAACAGGTTGACTGATATTCTATCTACAATTACACAAAGTGTATACATTATGAATCATCCAGTTCTATATGTCAGAGATGTGAATACCTTAATGTAACTTCATGTATATCTGTAGCAAGTTTAAATAGCAAGGCATACTTTGGTCGGAATACATGTGATTTATAACAGTGCTTTATGATACAGAAATAAATAAATGCATGATAATAGTAAACACAGATTTGTTGCAGGATTTGTTATCTGGTAGGAATACCATATGGAATGTATACCAGAAAATTGCCCATTACAGTACGTAACGTTATCATTATACCCCCGAAACGAAGTTTGGGGGGGGTATATAGGAGTCACCCGGTGGTCGGTTGGTCGGTCCAGCGGTCCAGCGGTCCGTTGCATTATTGGAATTCAATACAACTTCATGCAATGATCAAGCACATGGAGAGGAAGTGCAGTGCACAAGAACCATAACTCCATCTTGACTTATTACAGAGTTATTGCCCTTTGTTACTTTTCCTTGTCCGGAGCATAACTTGAAAAGTACAAGTTGGATTTCAAAACAATTTCATACAATGGTCAACCACAATATGAGGAAGTGCAGTGCACAAGAACCATAACTCTATCTAGAGTAATTACAGAGTTATTGCCCTTTGTATTTTTTCCTTGTCCGGAGTATAACTTGTAAAGTACTGATTGGATTTCAAAACAATTTCATACAATGGTCAACCACAATATGAGGAAGTGCAGTGCACAAGAACCATAACTCTATCTATAGGAATTACAGAGTTATTGCCCTTAGTTACTTTTCCTTGTCCAGAGTATAACTTGTAAACTACTGGTTGGATTTCAAAACAATTTCATACAATGGTCAACCACAATATGAGGAAGTGCAGTGCACAAGAACCATAACTCTATCTATAGGAATTACAGAGTTATTGCCCTTAGTTACTTTTCCTTGTCCAGAGTATAACTTGTAAACTACTGGTTGGATTTCAAAACAATTTCATACAATGGTCAACCACAATATGAGGAAGTGCAGTGCACAAGAACCATAATTCTATCTATAGTAATTACAGAGTTATTTCCCTTGTTACTTTTCCTTGTCCATAGCATAACTTGAAAAAACTGGTTGCAATTCAAAACAATTTCATACAATTGTCAACCACAATAAGAGGAAGTGCAGTGCACAAGAACCATAACTCTATCTATTGTAATTACAGAGTTATTGCCCTTTGTTACTTTTCCTTGTCCGGAGCTTAACTTTAAAACTACTGGTTGGAATTCAAAACAATTTCATACAATGGTCAAGCACAACCTGTGTAACCCGGCCAAAAATCTGGAAAAAAAACTAATGTAAAAATGTCTTTTTCATACTCCTCTTCTTAATCCTAATAACTTCATCATTTCTAAAGCAGTATTGCGGGGGTATTAATCACATTTAGTGATAGTTCTAGTTATTATTTAACAAAACAGTAAATAATGCAAAAAGTAACAATAAATTTTATCAAACTTTTGATCGAAATTATTAATCCTTTGGTCCTCAAACTAAAATTTATAGCAGATAAAAGTAAATTTTAGACTTAGGCACCTTGAATTTGAACTACCAGTACATACAATATACGATAAACAAGTCGAACTCAACTCGCGAAAATACGTAACAAACCAATTCCTTATTCATAATCAGAATGATTTTCAACAAAAAGCAAGATTAAATTATTAGAAAAGCATCTTAATCAATGTTATACATACATATTTCACATTTTGAATAGGCTAATAATGTTCATCTGGCCGTCACTCTGAAGAAAAGCTAAGTAGGTTAACATAGCGTTGTGTTGTTGACCGTTGATTTGAGTATTGCGGTTAACCGGAAATGTAGAGTGCGCATGTGCAAAACTCTGTATCTGGGACCCATATGGGCCCGGAAAACCCATATGGGTACAACACGTATGGGAAAAACCTATATATGTGGGACCCACATAGGCATACCCAGATACAGCTCATATGGGTCCAGTATGAGATAAAAAAAAACTCTACATATGGGACCCACATGGGTCCCACATAGTTTAGCCCATATAGGCATACCCAGATACAGCCCATATGGGTCCCTTATGGGTGAAAAACTCTATATATGGGTCCCACATAGTTTAGCCCATATAGGCATACCCAGATACAGCCCATATGGGTCCCATATGGGTAAAAAACTCTACATATGGGACCCATATGGGTCCCACATAGTTTAGCCCTTATAGGCATACCCAGATACAGCCCATATGGGTCCCATATACCCTTGCTATCTGGGTAATCCGTCATGTCAGAGTAATATAAATATTTTACTCACTGCGGATATGATCAACTTTTTCCCGATTTTTTTAATAAACTTTACTGTGAAATCAATTAAAACACACAAATGTTGTTTAATACTCACTTTTTTAACTCGAAACTCAATTTTTCTTGACTCAAAACTCACCCTTTTTAACTTGAAACTCTTTTTTAACTCAAAACTCACATTTTTTTTTAACTCGAAACTCACTTTTTCAGATTCAAAACTCACTTTTCCTACTTGAAACTCACTTCTAGAAAAAAAGAAATCCTCATTATAAACATACCACGACTGACGTCGAAATAAGGGTGCTGAAAATAATCTGGATAGACGTCTTTTAATGCCTGTAGATGCTGGATTAGAGTCAATGATATGATGTGGATCATATCCTCTCTCAAGTCATCATTATTTTCAGCTGAAGGCATGAGTTGTTGGTTATCAACCTGATTCAGGTCACCAACAGTATTTTCATCAGATGCTCGCAATTCAATCTGTCTTTAACGGCCATGATTTGTATACAGTGCTTACTTGGGTTTTGATGTGTCTCACATGCAAATAAAAATCTAAATTGTCTGAGTTGAGTCTATAACCTGGCTGAAAGTGAGATTTCAAAACCTCCTGACTATCTGCTGGTGCTGCATAGTTATGATCCATTCTTTGATCACTGTTCAATTCCAAAACAAAATTTGAGTTGCTCATTTGATTTTAAAACTAAGTACATATATCATCTGCAGAGGCATTTAGACTTCTTTGTAGGGTTGAATGTCCAACAGTTATCCCCAATTTGTGTAGAATATCAAAACCTTCCTTTTAAAGATGGTTGTTAAAAAAAGCTACTGCAACATTATGCTGCGGGTAACTAGTGAACTTTGATCTGGAATTAAACAGCACACATGCAGCAGAATTAAATTCAGTTGTGTCACTAGTTTTATCATTCTTCTCCCCAAGAGTGTTAAGAACACTCCGAGTAATTATACCCCCCACAAACGTAGTTTGGGGGGGGGGGGTATATAGGAGTCACCATGTCGGTCCGTCTGTCTGTCTGTCTGTAGTTTTTTTTTCCATGCTATTTCTCAATAACTACTGGATGGATTTCAATCAAACTTCATAGGAAGCTTCACTGGTGAGCATATTATGAAATTGTTACGATTGATTGACTTTCTTTTTGAGTTATGGCCCTTTGCTGATTTTCTGGAGTTTTCTTTGTCCATGCTATTTCTCAATAACTACTGGATACTGGAAACAAACGTCATAGGAAGCTTCAATATCAAGCACAGATGTGCATATTATTAAATGGTTACGGCTGACTGATTTTCTTTTTAGTTATGGCCTTTTGCTGATTTTCTGGAGTTTTCTTTGTCCATGCTATTTCTCATTAACTACTGGATGGATTTCAATCAAACTTCATAGGAAGCTTCACTGGTGAGCATAGATGTGCATATTATGAAATTGTTATGGTTGACTGACTTTTTTTTGAGTTATGGCCCTTTGCTGATTTTCTGGAGTTTTCTTTGTCCACGCTATTTCTCAATAACTATTGGATAGATTTCAAACAAACGTCATAGGAAGCTTCAATATCAAGCACAGATGTGCATATTATGAAATGGTTACGGTTGACTGATTTTCTTTTGTGTTATGGCCCTTTGCTGATTTTCTGGAGTTTTCTTTGTCCATGCTACTTCTCAATAACTACTGGATGGATTTCAATCAGTCATAGGAAGCTTCAATATCAAGCACAGATGTGCATATTATGAAATGGTTACGGTTGACTAATTTTCTTTTGAGTTATGGCACTTTGTTGATTTCTTGGAGTTTTCTGTGTCCACGCTATTTTTCAATAACTACTGGATGGATTTCAATCAAATTTCATAGGAAGCTTCACTAGCAAGCATAGATGTGCATATTGCGAAATGGTTACAGTTGACTGATTTTCTTAAGTGTTATTGCCCTTTGCTGATTTTCTTTGCATTATTTCCCAATAACTAATTACTTTCTTTAGCTACAGTTTTCCTCATCTCATTTATCTGTTGATGAACTTAGAAGTTTATTACATATACAGTGTTAAATTAGCTAGTCATTTAAATCTATTTTTTATTATTATTATTTATTTTATTTATTTATTAATTAATTTATTTATTTATTTATTTTATTTTATTTTTGCATGTGCATGCTATTCAGACTAATTTGTTTACGGTGCCCTTACTGAATTGATGAATGTTGGAATTTTTTGTTAAAGACAGCCACTGAGCATAAAAAGATATTCTTTTTTTATTAGTCTTGTATAATTTGTCACTTGAATTCATCAATTCAGTAAATGTGACTTACCTCCTATAGCTGGGCACTTGATTGTAAACAAAGGCTGTGTGGGGGGTATTCATCACCTTTAGTGATAGCTCTAGTTGGCATTGACTTAATACATTCTGTTGATTCACTCATACTGAATTCAAAGGAATATTTGGATTTCTAGAAAACATCTTTTTGCATAGGAAAAACCCTGCATTCTTGGCACACTTCATCAGTGGTACCCGTTGGTTGAAAAAAATGAAATCATAAAATTAAAAATAAATGTGTGTCATGTGTAACACACTGCTCAAAACATATGGTGTTTGACTTTGACTAGGCATTAAGATGTGATCTTAACATGATTAGAATATTAAATCACTAAAATCTAAGGTTATTTATCCTTCTATTGTAAATCTGTTGTTTTATTAAAGATTTTCACCTTGGTTTGCCCTGATATGACTTAAATATATTGCAATAATATTACTAAAGGAACTGAGCATGGTAGGTATTTCTCTACTACACTAACCCAAAAGTTTCTTTACACTATTATTTTGAGAATAGATCAGTTATTGGTGGGCCTGCTTATCTCTGCCTACAAACGGGCAAAACGCGTTCCTTGCGTTGCACATGCTCAGGTGTTCAGGCTTTAGGTAGAGTGTACATCGACATTATACAGCAATTAGCAAAGAGAGAAAAACAACTTTTCCAACAAATTTAAACAATACCACGTCTTAGTGACGCAGAGCGAAACCAGGCTATTAGCTACAGGCGGGGTAAAATGTAACTGACGTCGCTCGGCAGCTTGGCTGCACCAGGTAGACCATGAATAACTCCAGGAATAAGTTCAATATTACTGAGTCTGTAAGAGATCTTCCAAGATCCGGTCGCCCCCGTGTAACAATGTTATGTGAGGACCGCATGATTACGTTGACGCACCTACGTAACCTACGTTATCAATTTTTGACAGCAAACGTCACTGTAAGGCGATATGGGGTTCATCCACAGACAATTATTAATCGTCTTACGACAAAATCCTCACCCTATACGAGATCGTCATCCATATACTGGGCCCACAATCTGCACGCGTCAACAGACTTCCTTGCAAACAATGGCGTCAAGGTCTTGCCTTGGCCCGCTGTATGCCCGATTTAAATCCACTTGAGCATATTTGGGATGAGTTGGGTGGAAGCTGCAGATCAAATCATGACATTAACAACATTGCTGACCTGGAAAACACACTCTGCCTTTTGAACATTTCCCAGTATGTTTTGACCAAATCTGTTTTCTCTGAATTTTGCTTTATACTTAAATGAGTCTGAAAATAACTAGATTTCATTCGTTGATACGAATGATAGGACTTTCTGCTACATTTGTCAAATACTTAAAAGCAAAAACAGTAAGAGGATATGAAATTGCATCCTTTAACTTGCTTTTGTATGGCCATAACTTAAATGAACTTTGAAAAATAAACCGTTTAACTTGGAGGAAATTGCAAAAGTAACTGAAAATCATTTTTTTATATCGATTTATTTAACTTGGACTATTTTTATAATCTATGTTACAAATCAAATTTATTTAAAACGCTTACAATTCGAATTCCATCCTGTAATGATGGCTGTAGACCGCGTACAAGAGTGTGTAGATAACGTCAAGTTTGATGTCACATGACATCATAGGCATAAGAAAATCAATGAAATGAAATATTAAGTATCTTAAATATATCAAGTAATTTTTTCATGCTCCTTGCAACTTTGCAACATATAGAAATTAACGCGTAGATATATTAACATTCTTTTTGACATTATGACGTCAAATAACGTTAATCTTCACAGAATATAAATAAGTCTTAAAGACTAATATTCAGTCCAAATATCAACTTTCTAAATCATCTCGAAGCGATTTTATATGTTTTTGAAATTTGACGTCAATGTTTCGAAACTTGGATTCGCCATACAACCATTGCCTTTTCGTCTTTTCGAATTTGTAAAACAGGACCAGGGATACACAACTAGAGCGTTACATATACATTCTTTGAAATTTGCTGAAAATCGGTCCAAAAATAATGGCTGTACACCGCGTAAAACCTTTTTGTCCTGACGTCAAATCTGATGTGATATAACGTCAAATTAATATGAATTACATTGCATTTTAAAGCATTTCTAAAGTATATACCATAAGATTCATGGTCCTGGGAAGTTAACAACATATTAAATTTACGCGTATATATCAGAAATAATTTTTGACCTTATGACGTCATATGACGTCAAATGACGTTCATCTTCAGAGAATGTAAAGCACTCTTGGAGACTTATTTACTTTCCAAATATTAGATTTCTAACTCATCTGGAAACGATTTTATACGTATTTAAAATTTGACGCCAATGGTTCGAATATTGGATCCGCCATAAAACCTTTGCATTTTTGAATTTGGAAGAACGGACACCGGGATGCTCAACTATAACCTAATATACACTTTCTGTGAAATTTTTATGAAAATCGGTTCATAAACAATGGCTGTAGACCGCATACAAACTTTTGTAGCATCTGGCAAGTGTAACGTCATATGACGTCATAGGCATATGAAAACTGTAGAATTAAAAATATCAACATTTGAAGCAAAATGTCATATAATTTCCATTCCCATGGACCATTTTAACATATAGAAATTTTCTTGTAAATATTAGAAATAGATTTTCATGTATTGACGTCATCTGACGTCACATGACGTTCATTTTCACAAAATGGTTCAGTCATCTATAATCCTACACAATGTTCAAATATCAATATTCTATCTCATATGGGACCGATTTTATAAGCATTTGAAAATTAACGACCTCGGTTCGAATCTTGGATTCTCCATAGAACCATGGTCTTTTAGAATTTTGAAAAACGGAAAGCGGGATGCACAACTAGATCTTAATATACACATTCTGTGAAAATTTGATGAACATCGGTTTATATGTAATGGATGTAGACCGCGTACAAACTTTTGTAGAATATGTAAAGTGTGACGTCATATGACGTCATATGCTTATAAAAATATTGAAATAGAAATTATATCGTGTGAAACATATGTCATTAAATTTTTATTGCTCTTCGACCATTTCAACATATAGAAATAATCTTGTTAATGTTAGTAATATATTTTCATATAATGACGTCACGTGACGTCATATGATGCAAATTTTCAAAATATTTTTCAGACTCCGAGAGACCTACATACTGACCAAATATCAACTTTCTATCTCAAAAAGGACTGATTTTATAAGCATTTGAAAATTTACGACCTTGGTTCGAATCTTGGTTTCGCTATAGAACCTTGGCAATTTCGAATTTTGAGAAACGGACACCGGGATGCACAACAAGAACTTAATATACACATTCTGTGAAAATTTGATGAAAATCGGTTCATAAATAATGGCTCTGGACCGCGTACAAACTTTTGTAGCTTATTTCACGTGTGACGTCATATGACGTCATAGAGATATGAAAATCATAGAAATCAAAATTACAGCGTTTGAAGCATGTGTCATTAAATTTTCATTGCCCTTCGACAATTTCAACATATAGAAATATTCTTGTTAATATTAGAAATACATTATCATATAATGACGTCACGTGACGTCATATGACATTTATTTTCACAAAATGTTTAAAACTTCTAGAGACCTATATACTGATAAAATATCAACTTTCTATCTTAAATAGGACAGAATTTATAAGCATTTAAAAAATTTACGACCTTGGTTCGAATCTTGGATTCGCTATAGAACCATGGACTTTTCGAATTTTGAAAAACGGACACCGGCATGCACAACTAGAACTTAATATACACATTCTGTGAAAATTTGATGAAAATCGGTTCACAAACAATGGCTGTAGACTGCGTACAAGCTTTTGTAGCATATTTCAAATGTGACGTCATATGACGTCATAGGCATATGAAAATCATAGAAATCAAAATTTCCTCATGTGACTAATAAGTCATAAAAATTTCATCGTCCTAGGAGTATTGCAACATAGAAAAATAAGCGTTTAGTTAGGAAGAAAAAAAGAATAATAATAATAACTAGATGTCATTCGTCTAAACGAATGATAGGACTTTCTGGAACCTGTGTTAATGCAAAAAGCAGGAGATAGAAGTTTCATGTAATGACTCACCTCTGGTAGTATTTCATGTTCATGCTGATTAATTGACATTATATTATAAATAAGCGTTTAGTTACGAAGAAAAAAAAATAAGTAGCAGTAGTAGTAGTATGCTTATGACGTCATATGACGTCACGACTCAAAATATATTAAGAAATTCTGCAGAACTGCAAACTGTGTAAGTTTCAACTTTCTATCTCATCCCGAAGTTCTTTAGCCCTAAAATGAAATTTTTGGTTCTTTGTTCGAATCTTACTTCAGCCACAATACTTCGGTTTTTCGGAATTAAGGTTAGCTGACAAAATATTCACACCTTGGTTTCAAGATGTACCATTTGTAAAAATTTGAAGAAAATCTGATCATAAATGGCGGCTGTAGAGCGCGAACACCATTTTTCACTATTTTTAGCTCTGACGTCACGTGACGTCATAGGGTGTTGAAAATGCTGTTGCTTAAAAGCGCATACTTTACTGCAATAACTCTGAAATTTTCATTATTCTGAACAATTGGCATCATGTCGAAATCATTGCCCCAAATTAAAAATAAGTGGTATGCTTATGACGTCCTCTGACGTCACGATTCAAAATATTTGTAGAAATAATGCAGAACTGCAAACTGTGCAAGTTTCAACTTTCTATCTCATCCTGAAGCTCTTTAATCCTAAAATGAAATTTTTGGTCCTATGTTCGAATATTACTTCAGCCACAGAACTTCGGTTTTTCGGAATTTTGGTAAGCTGGCAGGATATGTACACCTTAGTTTCAAGGTGTACCATCTGTGAAAACTACAAGAAAATCCGACCATAAATGGCGGCAGTAGAGCGCGAACACCATTGTTCAATATTTTTAGCTCTGACGTCACATGACGTCATAGGGTGATGAAGATGCTTTTGTTCAAAAACGCATACTTTACTGTCATAACTCTAAAATCTTCATTATTCTGAACAACTGGCATCATGTCGAAATCATTGCCCTAAAATGAAAATTAAGAAGTATGCTTATGACGTCACAT
Organism: Solen grandis; assembly: GCA_021229015.1. Lineage (NCBI taxonomy): Eukaryota > Metazoa > Mollusca > Bivalvia > Adapedonta > Solenidae > Solen > Solen grandis. The sequence continues at coordinate 31,452,591 of CM037780.1, read as the reverse complement.
GACGACATTTGACGTCACGACTCAAATATATGTAGAAATTCTGCAGAACTGCAAACTGTGTAAGTTTCAACTTTCTATCTCATCCTGAAGCTCTTTAATCCTAAAATGAAATTTTCGGTCCTATGTTCGAATCTTATTTCAGCCACAGAACTTCGGTCTTTCGGAATTTCGGTTAGCTGACAGGATATGCACACCTTAGTTTCAAGATGTACCATCTGTGAAAATTTGAAGACAATCGACCATAAATGGCGGCTGTAGCGCGTGAACACCATTTTTCACTATTTTTAGCTGTGACGTCATATGACGTCATAGGGTGCTGAAGATGCTTTTGTTCAAAAGCGCATACTTTAATGTCATAACTCTGAAATATTCATTATTCTGAACAACTGGCATCATGTCGAAATCATTGCCCTAAAATAAAAATTAAGAAGTATGCTTATGACGTAACATAACGTCATATGACGTCACGACTCAAAATATATGTAGAAATTCTGCAGAACTGCAAACTGTGTAGGTTTCAACTTTCTATCTCATCCTGAAGCTCTTTAATCCTAAAATGAAATTTTCGGTCCTATGTTCGAATTTTATTTCAGTCACAGAACTTCGGTCTTTCGGAATTTCGGTTAGCTGACAGGATATGCACACCTTAGTTTCAAGATGTACCATCTGTGAAAATTTGAAGACAATCCGACCATTTCAAATGTGACGTCATATGACGTCATATGCTTCTGAAAATCAATGAAATCGAAATTTCAGCGTCTGATTCATTTGTCATTAAATTTTCATTGCCCTTCGACAATTTCAACATACAGAAATACTCTTGTTAATATTAGAAATACATTATCATATAATGACGTCACGTGACGTCATATGACGTTATTTTCACATAATGTTTAAGACTATTAGAGGCCTATATACTGACCAAATATCACTTTTCTATCTCAAACAGGACCGATTTTATAAGCATTTAAAAATTGACGTCCTTGGTTCGAATCTTGAATTAGCTATAGAACCATGGACTTTTCGAATTTTGAAAAAGGGACACGAGATGCACAACTAGAACTTAATATACACATTCTGTGAAAATTTGATGAAAATCGGCCCATCAATAATGGCTCTGGACCGTGTACAAACTTTCGTAGGCAATTTCAAATGTGACGTCATATGACGTCATAGGCTTCTGAAAATCATTGAAATCGAAATATCAGCATCGGAAGCATGCGACCTTAAATTTTCATTGCCCTTCGAAAATTTCAACATATAGAAATAATCTTGTTAGAATTAGAAATTCATTATCATATAATGACGTCACGTGACGTCATATGACATTTATTTTCACAAAATGTTTAAAACTTCTAGCGACCTATATCCTGTCTAAATATCAACTTTCTATCTTAAATAGGACAGATTTTATAAGCATTTAAAAATTTACGACCTTGGTTCGAATCTTGGATTCGCTATAGAACAATGGACTTTTCGAATTTTGAAATACGGACACCGGGATGCACAACTAGAACATAATATACAAAATCTGTGAAAATTTGATGAAAATCGGTTCACAAACAATGGCTGTAGACCGCGTACAAACTTTTGAAGCATTTTTCAAATGTGACGTCATATGACGTCATAGGCATATGAAAATCATAGAAATCAAAATTTCCTCATGTGACTAATAAGTCATAAAAATTTCATCGTCCTAGGAGTATTGCAACATAGAAAAATAAGCGTTTAGTTAGGAAGAAAAAAAGAATAATAAGAAGAAGAAGAATAAACATAACAAACCCAATAGGACTTTCTGCCGAAAGGGCAGAAAGTCCTAATAAACAGTACAAACCCAATAGGACTTTCTGCTTTAGGCAGAAAGTCCTAATAAAGGGATAATGACATCAACACCAAAATCACAAAATTCATTTCAAAGTCCTTTGACTATGAATTTTTAGCTCACCTGAACACAGCGTGCCTAAGGTGAGCTTTTGTGATCACCCTGCTTCCGTTGTGCGTCGTCACCAATTTGCTTTAAACAACATTTCCTTTGAATCCACTGGACAAAATTTGATTTAACTTGGCAGGGATGATCCTTGGGTGAACTTTAACAATAGTTGCTAAAATAAACTAGATCCATGTAGAACACTGGTTGCTATGGCAAAGGAAATAAAAAAAATCAACTTTTTTTAAAAATCATCTCCTTCAAAACTACAGGCCAGATTTCAAAATGTTTTGGTACAAATGTTCCTTCGGTAACCCTCTACCAACATTGCTTATATTATTCCAATCTGTAAAAAAAAACATGGCTGCCAGGGCGAGGCTAATTTTCCTAATATGTATATAATGAAAACAAACGACATCTCCGCAGGAAAGAATTTGATTAAACTTGGTTGAGCCTTCACAAAAGCTGCTAAAATAAACTTGATCCATGTAGAACTCTGGTTGCTATGGCAACGGAAAAAAAAAATGAAAATGTAAAAAATCATCTCCTTCAAAATTAAAGGCCAGATTTCAAAATAATTTAGTACAGATGATTCTTAGGTGATCCTATACTCAGTTG
>CM037780.1:31399946-31449946 GCA_021229015.1 Solen grandis | reverse complement strand
TAGAGAAGAAAAAACCCAGAAGGATGTTCTGTTTAACAAAGTGGTCGACACACTCAGAAGAAATAGTGTTGGATTCACTCCGATACAGGTATTAAAACAAGTCCAGAAATATTGGGCCTATCTTTAATATGAAACTTAACAGCTCTGGCTGTTCGGTGACACTCTGCCAAGAGTGTTTGTGTCATTCCAGTAGATCAACAAAAATTTTCATTCAACAGAAGCCTATTTTAGCTTGTTCAAGCAGTGTTTAATTGATCCCTATAAACAGAAAGTACTAATTTTGTCATCAGTTTTTGCAAATATCAACAAACACAATCCCTTCTAAATATTCAGTTTGACTGCAAAAAATTTCAAAACATTCCAAGAGATTGTAGACAGAACATGTTATTAAATTGAAAATGAATAGTGACGTTGGAAATGTAGATTGTGCAGTCCACTGTTTCAGCGAATGACAGCTAATTAGATCAACCTTATTTACTTTTCATTGAACCGTAATAGGAATCAGTACATTTCCAAGAAAATGACAAATGTCAAATTACTATACAAAACTGTAAATGCTAAGGACCATCTATTGTGTGTTGATAAGCCATCTATGAACTGTGTATGCGATATCAAACCTTAAATAAAATTTTCAACAAATCTCATTCAGGTTGAAAGTACGGGCAAGACAGTAACAACAAGTTTAACATCAGTGTTATGGTACATGGATGGGCGACATGACAGGTTTGAAAGCAGAGCAGTGGCACTTCCAGACATGTTTAAGGACTTGAGGGGATATAGGAGCTACAAAGAGCAACACCAAAAATGCCCCGAGGTAAATGAAGATTAAGACAAGTATACACACAGATAAACCCAAAAGATTAAAACAGCTTTCCAATATATATTATGTTATGGTTAGAAAAACACTACTTTTAATATTGCACATGAACTGTTATAGTTAGGGCCAAAAGGGAGGTAATAATAAACAATAGATTCAATAAAATATTTTTGTATATTCAGCAAAATAACAATTGATTACACGAAACTTTAAAGCAATGATTGGCATAGTGATCAGCATTTAAAGTCAGTTGAATTCTACATATTAATAAGGGCATGAATGTCTGCTATGGTAGATTTTGTTGTATGCTTGTGAAAGTTCAATAATTGAAACTTCACTGAAGTGATCAAAATATTGAAGAGCATGGTGTGACATATATTATCATTTCTGTGTCAAGCCATGACAAATGTACTTAATCATTGACAATGTTAGTTCTGGTTCAGATTTGTATTTTAAAGACTCAAATAAATGATCTGTGCATAATTTACAGATAACTGTTGTGGACCTGAAAGAAAATGTTGACAAGCTTGGAGATCTTTTACTCCTTCCATGGATTTTGAATCCTAAATTTTCCAAATTCAAAGCTGCAGTTGATGAATTGTTGCGTGGGCTCCAGAAGTATCTGAATTTCTTACAGTCAGCATTGCAAAGAACCAAACAAAACCATGACAGTCCAAAGCCAGTGAAGAACTTAAATGAAAGTTGGATATTGAAAGTATGCGAGAGTACACAACGGGAAGTGGATAGAACATACGAACCTCTGATAGAAAGACTAACTAATGTTGGAATGTATGAACCGATTGATTTGTGTGATCTTGAACCCCTGGAAAAGGAAAATCGCAGGAAATGGTTGAGTCAGATGACATTACACTTTCCAGTGACAAGTTTTACCTATAGATATGGCAACTACCTTGGTAATTTGAACATGGTTTGGAAAATACCTTTGGACATAAGAGACAGAGAGCCATCTGTAGAGTGCAGACTTGTTCAAGATGTACTTAGCCAGGTTACAGTGTACAAAACCAGGAGAATGCACAAAGACTTTGTTGCAAGATATCGTATGTTTGCTAAACCTGTGGTGTTGAGAAACATAAGATATCGTATGTTTGCTAAACCTGTGGTGTTGAGAAACATGCAGCCGAGTCTGAAATTGATCTGAGATTATGTGAATATTTGCTTCAGAATGAGGACACTGAATTGATGTTTGATCTCAGAAAGAACAATGGAAGGCCTCTGACGAAAGAATTTGAAACATTTTGGACTGAACTGGACAAGTACTTAGAAGAAAAAAGTGTAGTTCATGGAGAGTCAGACAGATGTAAACTACATGCCATTCGCCATGTCTGTGGAAGACCTAAGAGAACAAATTAAAGACAGGCTGCCCAAGGATTGCAAAATCCCATCTGTATCATGGTTAAAGCTTAACTTTTACCCCAGTAATCCATACAAAAACACCTCAAGTAATTACACCGGACGCTTCAAAGTTAAATTTCAAGTCCAACAGCGGCTTCTCAGGGCTCAGCATGAAGACAGTGAATATTGTCGAAACCAGTTTAGCTTCTTAAAAGCTTTTGGCTGCAAGTTCAGGAATTACAGTGTATTCCAAAGCCTAGATGACAAGGCCATTGTTCCTGTAGGGGAACCAGCTCATGCAGTCTCAACTGGGGTTCGAATCCATCATGGTGGCCTCGTTTCTGCTTCAGGTCAAAACATCGCAATGGACCATGACTTTCACATAGCAGGTATAATTCCATCAGTGTGTTTTGTAATTGATATACCTCCTAGCGCAAATGACTCATTTTATAATGGATTAGTGAATGTGACTGTCAAGGACAAGGTTTTTGAGGCAAGCTCTCCACTCAGACACTCAGCTGAAAATATTGCTTTAGTTAGAAAGCAGCTATCAAACGATGATGTCAACATGGAAAAACCAATACTGCTCCGGTATAGTGATGGAGGCCCTGATCACAGGGTTACCTATAGATCGGTACAAATATGCAGCCTGGTTGAATTCATTGCATTGGATCTTGACTTTATTGTATGTGCCAGAACAGCACCATCAATGTCCTACCTGAATCCAGCAGAAAGAACAATGAGTGTTCTTAATCTGGCCCTACAGAATGTTGCCCTGAAGAGAGAGAAAATGCCACCCGAGTATGAAATCATGGCCAAAGGAAAGACGCTGACAGGCTTAAGAAACGTTGCACAAAGGAACACACAGTTTAGAGAGAATTATTGTGAAAGCACAGAGATCCCCATTGGCATTTTGAAGAAGAGATTCGGCAAACTGAAATGGAAAGGTGATAACATTGTTGTGCATGATGCTGCTACTGAGGAAGAGTTGAAAACACTAGTCACAACCATGCTCACAGTTATCGATGAAGATGTTGAAATAGACTTGAAACGTCTGACACAGCTTAAGAGTAACAAGATAGACCAGTTCCTGTTGAAACATGCCAGATGCCGTCACTACACATTTCAGGTATTTGTCTTCCTACCGGCTTAAGCAGTATTCAATTTCAAAACAAAAACAAATGAAGCCACACTCCATTTAGCACACATCAGTTCAAGTTTCAAGCATGATATTAGTCCTTTTAAAACCAGTGTTGACTCGGACTAGACTTCCCATTGTCATGATTGTTGATGGTCTTCATTTTTTATCAGTAATTCATGAAGCTTTATAGATTACAACATTCATTTAATTTCATCATCAAATGGCTGTAGTGCATTCATTAAACATATAGCAATGGAGGTAATTGATTTGTTCATGCATTGGCTCATGTATTTTAGTTCTATTTTCAGATAAAGAAATGTAGTGAAGTAGACTGCTCCTACTGCATCTTGAATCCACCAAGACTACCAGTAGATGTATTCGATGCAGTAAAGTTCGTGCCAGACCCTACACTGGATGAAAATGGTGCTTACAAGTCATTCGAAGATCTCTATGGGACTGCGACAGATGACTCTGGAAGGCCTAGTCTGACACATAAACCTCAGTTGACAGACAGGGATAAGAAGTTCAAAGGACTATTTGTGGCATGTAAGTTCAATGTAACATTTTGATATTTCATGTAGTTGGTTTGGTGATGTTCTTGCATCTGTGCGCCACTCTGTCCCATACTTAGCTATAATGTATTGTTAATGCTTTAAACAACAACATAAAAAACAGAGCTTGTCATGTTGGCCATGGCTTCCTACTGTTTGTAAAAATTCTGGAAAGGGGTGATCCTTTGAAAGCAATGACAAGTACAGAGCGAAAATAACTTACAAATTATGATCTTCAATTAGGCCTTACTGTATAGCAAACATACAGTCTAACTGGGTCTACAATGGTTACAAAAGTGTCAGTATATGGGTTCTTTATTTACAGCAAAAGTCCGTGGCTTTGTGCATTGTTGTGAGTGTGGAAACGACGAGTTGTGTACTCCAACAAGCGTAATAGTAAACAAGAAGAAACTGCATTGAAGCGAGTACAGGAGGAGTTGCTGTTTGTGTGTGGCAGTTTGCTGTTCCCAGGAGGCCTGTTCCAGGATTCAGTAGTCGTGAAAGAAGGACAGTGCTGCAGTTCACCAATAGAGGTCACCTATTATGCAGGTATATATTTGTATAAACATTTAGCATCCATTTCAATAAAAGTGCCAAATGTTGCCAAAAGCCTCTATAAATTCAGGCACTTGCCACCTTTTTGACTTACTGCACTTACCTAGATAAGCCAGTCGACAAAAAGTAAGTTTTTCCATTACTACCCATGAACAGACTCAAATCAAACCAAGTCTGCAATTTTTGCTATTTGCTTTGTTTTCGGCGCTTTCGAGAGATATCCTTATTTCAGAATTAATTGCCTTAGATCTTGTAAGTTTTGTACTGGTATTTTTAGCGCAATGATATCAGTTCTGAAAAACAGTTTGGTCCCAGATGAAACAAAGGAACCTGTTGAAGTCCTATTAACCATAAGCTTTTAGTAAAAATTTTAGCATCAAAATTGGAAGTCCATGCATACATTGTGGTTTTGTTTGTGCATAAAACAGTGAATTTTTTACATGTTTGAATTTTAAGCTGCTGTGGCACGGTAGTAAAAAGCTTTTTTACCCCATTGAGAGGTCCTGAGTTCAAGTCCCACCATGATATCTTGGTTTATAGACAAACATTGTAAACCCATATCATGCTGATATTTAATTTTTAATATATTTTAGAGCATTAAATATTTAAGACATACATATGATATTGCAGGGAAGACATTGGTATTCGACCCAATCTGTTTCCACTGTGGCGACACTGAGGTGGCTGATACAGATCAAATCAGACGCTTGAAGGAACAATTCGGTATTGTTAGACCAATATGCAATACTTGCCTGGATGCAGGAAAGGGAATTGTAACCAGAAATGCACTCAAAGTTAAAAAAACAAAGAAGTGAAATATTATTATTACAAAGTGTGCACATTGGAAAATGATAAAACATGTCTCAATTTATGTTGAGTGTTAACATGGACATTTGCCTTCTAGTCAGTGGATTTTGTTATTCCTTCTAGTCACAGGTTTCTATTCCTTCTAGTCAGTGTTTTTAGCTCACCTGAGCACAACGTGCTCAAGGTGAGCTTTTGTGATCGCCTTTTGTCCGTCGTCCGTGCGTGCGTCCGTCCGTCGTCAACAATTTGCTTTAAACAACATCTCCTCCTGAACCACTGAAGGGATTTTGACCAAACTTCACAGAAATCATCCTTATGATGCCCTCTATCAAAGTTGTACAAATTATTCAGATTGGTTGAAAAAGTAGGTCACAGGAGCTAAAAATAGATTTTAAAAATGCAATCTTTAAAAATCTTCTTCTGCAAAACTGCAAGGCCTAGAGCTTAGATATTTGGTATGTAGGATCATCTTATGGGCCACTACCAAGATTGTACAAATCATACATTTTACATAGACTTGTATAAAAAAATCTTTAAAAATCGTCTTCTATGAATTCATAGGGCCTAGAGCTTAAATATTTGGTATGTTGCATCATCTAATGGGTCTTTACCAAGGTTGTTCACATCATAGCTCTACAGTGATAAGTGACCCTTCAACAGGAGTCACTCATTTTACATAGAGTTATATAAAAATCTTTAAAATCTTCCTTATAAATCCATAATGCCTAGAGCTTAGATATTTGTTATGTAGCACCATCTAATGGGCCTTTACCAAGTTTGTTCAAATCATAGCCCTACTGTGATAAATGACCCCTCACCAAATTTCTTTTCTTAAAGTATAAGGCCCAGAGCTTATATATTTGATATGAAGTATTGCCATGTGTAGAATGTGTAAGATTGGATTACAACAGAATTCTTCTTTTTTTTTTAAATTTAAAACCTTAAAATCAGTTTAAGCAATGGTACTCAGGTGAGCGATTCAGGGCCATCATGGCCCTCTTGTTATAGTCTAGTCGAACAATTCATATATCTTCCAGTGATCGATGACATTTTATGTATGTTGGAAGGAAGGATTGTTTTGTTAAATTCATTCCAATATTATTAATACTTTCTGTATTGTTAAAACACATGTAAACCACAGGCAGTATTTCAACGAATATTTAAAAAGAATAAGTTTGGTTGTGTTTTAATTAAGATCAAAATCTTGTCAGAGCTTGTTTACTATTGTTATTATTTCTCAATTCAATAATGAAAACATGATGGAAACAATTTCTTTATAAATGGACAACTGATAACCTTTTAAAATATAATAGCAAGTTTACCATTGAAAAGATACAAAAAATTTTATTAAAAGAATCCTAAACTTTGATACCAACTTAAAGATAGAACTGATACTTCAAAAATTTATTTTTTGTTTTATACAACAAATAAATGGTTCAGATAACAGATTTGTTTTTATTTATCATTTAAACAGAGACCCCTCACACTTTATACAGGCTTGGGACTGGTATAAAGAGATTGTAATGGCAATGTTGGCAACACCTCACAGGTTTATAGAATACTGCTTGTGACACATTAACATGTTAAAGTGAGAATGGTGAATAGATTAAAGAATTTATACAGGTTAAAAAGCAGAAGATGAAAGCACACCAAGCCACCAGCAATACTACTAAACTACTTTATACCAGGCGTGTTTGGTCTCCACTATAGTCACTGAAATTTGCTTTACCTGTGCCTATAGCTTAATGTTTTTTTATGAAAAACCATGTCACAATTCTTTCACTTATTTTATAGAAAAAAGTGATTGCATACATTTGAACAGAATAGTTACAAGCTGGTTTTGCCAGTGCAAGTTTCAGTGACTATTAAAAGCACTACAAAAGTATAGAAGCTCATAATCATGCATATACAGAAATGATTTAATAATCATCTTGTGAAAATGACAGCTTGTTTTGCCTTTATAATACAGAACTATTATACAACAGGCAGTATGGAGTACAAAACAAGTGTGCACAACTTCAAAACATACATTCTATAAAGGTTTTAAAAAAAAAAGAAAAAAATATGGAAAATCCATCTTATTTTTATTCTTTTTTCTCGACGCTCATTTTTCGGCATCTTTTTCTTATTTTTATTCCCTCCTCCTGGCGCTTATTTTTGAAAAAATTCCCGTAAAACGAAAAATAAAAAAACTCTGGCCTAGTTATTATTAAACACTGGTTATTATAAAACACTGGTTATTATAAAACACTGGTTATTATAAAACAATGGTTATTATAAAACACTAGTTATTATAAAACACTGGTTATTGTAAAACACTGTTTATTATAAAACACTGGTTATTATTAAACACTGGTTATTATAAAATACTGGTTAATATAAAACACTAGTTATTATAAAACACTAGTTATTATAAAACACTGATAATTGTAAAACACTGTTTATTATAAAACACTGGTTATTATAAAACACTAGTTATTATAAAACACTGGTTATTATAAAACACTGGTTATTATAAAACACTGGTTATTTTAAAACACTAGTTATTATAAAACACTAGTTATTATAAAACACTGGTTATTATAAAAGACTAGTTATTATAAAATATTAATTATTATAAAAGACTTCTTATTACAAAACACTAGTTATTATAAAACCCTGGTTATTATAAAACACTGGTTATTATAAAACATTAGTTATTATAAAACCATGATTATTATAAAACATTGGTTATTATAAAACACTGGTTATTATAAAACATTAGTTATTATAAAACCATGATTATTATAAAACATTGGTTATTATAAAACACTGGTAATTATAAAAGGCACATGCTTCCTTATGCGAGTCTGAAGCCTTGTGGGCAACACACAATGCTCTTCTGATAGAAGTGCAAGGAATGTCAACCCAGACAGCTCTCCCTGGTACACACTTCTTGGGGCGTCTCTGATGTCTGATGAAGATATCACATAGCATCCCATTCTCTGCAAAAATGAACAAAATTTCAAAATTTGGACCTGGCGACCTGCACTGCTAAGCCAGAGTTAAAACAAGTTATTACTGTACCAGCAGGGTTTTTTTCTGCCCTAGTCTCTTGATTTTGGGAAGAATTATCTATAAAGCTGCAGAATTGGGAAGTGAAAAAGCTGGTGTAACATTTGGGATGCATGATTTCAAAGAAATTTTGGATTGTACAGGCCTCTGTTATATAGCAGGAAAAAGCCCTGAACAGTGAACTGTTACTAAGTCTCCAAAACAAAGTTCCCCACCCCCACTCCCTGGATACTAAAAAATACCATTAATCTTTCTCATCATGTGGAACAAGAATATATATAGTTAAAGATGTATAAAATAGATAAAAATTAAAATGATTAAAAAAAAAAGTTGGCCTCCAATTGGATTTGAACCCACGACCTCTCGTACGAGAATGTCAATTTTGATTAACACATTATGAAAATCAAAGACAGAAACAGTTGAAAAAAAAAACTCTGGATATATCACCATTTTACATAGACTATCACTTTCAGAAAGTATTAAACATTTTGAACATTGGTTTATTATTTCATCTAGATCTACATTTTAATTATTTTTTAAAAATAATTAAAATTTAATAGATCTATATAGTGATCTCCCAGTTGATCTAGTCCATGAACTTTTTTTTTTTTTTTATTTGTTCATATATTGAAGTAGATCTACAGGAACTGCTATTTTTCTGATATTTACCTAAGAAGATCTAATAATAATAATAAAAAGAAATACGGGATGAAGTTATAGCAAGTAAAAGACAGGCAATGCGAGAAACTTACCATTGGAATTTTCAGTGAGCCAAGGAAAGTCTGATTTCCATTTCTTGTCGATCCCCGTCTTACGTTGCCCTTTCGGTACTGGTGCCGGTGACGAAACTTCTTCGTCAGTATCGTCTGTCTCGGAAGAGATTCTTGATATCTCCTGTCTAGGTTTCTTCGAAAAAAAGTCAAAGATTGACCTTTCCGACATTTTCGCATTAGGATGTACAGAGATGATTGATAACGTTTCATTGCAATCAGCTTATATTAAGAACAAATTAATTACTACTAACTACTTGTTTGTTTAATAATTTCAAAAACTGACAATAACACAATGAATTCTTATGAATTTTACTCCAGTTTGTCTCACCTGGTCAGGGGACTTCAATTTCGGTATCCGATTAGTGTCAACTGATAGCACGCGACGCGCGTAATTAAGTGACGTAAGCAGTTTGTGTATGGTAAGGCACGCGCTATGTAATTGACAGGAGGCTTGCAAAGGGAGCTGTGTGCGTGTATTTCACACGGATTTAGGAAGGGTCGTCGCAGCTGGAAGTTGTGTGTGTATTTCGCACTAATTAGGAAGGATCGTCGCTGCTGGATATAAGGCTTGTCGGCAAGATTAAAGCGTGTCGCAAATAGGCTAGCGGAAGTGAAGGCTCGTCGCATGAGACTAACGATATGGGCCTGGGGAAAGCCCTGCACGATAATAGGTACCCCTCCGATAATAGGGTCCTATAGTTTAACTATTAGGCCTATATACATTACTATATTGAGACTATACGGAGTCTATGTATAGGTTAGTGTTTTTTAGTAAGCATTAATGAAATTAAATCGGTCTGGCGCGGCGCAGCCGCGCGACCGATTTAATGGAATTAATGCTTACTAAATAACACTAACCTACTTAGTGTTTGAAATTATGTTTTGCAACTTAACGCAGTCTCACATTCCAAATATAGTATTGATTTTTGTGACTCCGCCCTATCCACGTGTTCCCGGCGTGAATTACATCACGTGACATGTAACATGTTATGTCAAAGGTCAATGCGTCGCTCTAGCTGTGGCCCGGCGTGACATGTAACATGATATGTCAAAGGTCAAGCGTTGCTCTAGCTGTAGAGCTACGCTCGGGGAGGCTGAAAAATGAGATTGAACCGGACCCCGACTTTGATATTATACTGTTTAGAAAGGTTCATTTATTTGCACCTATATATATGTTATTTTGTGTTTTGCAATTGGACATTATTATTTTTTTTCCGTTTTAGTAACCTTTGTTTGTTAGCCTACTTTTCTTCTCTTCCCATTATTTATTTATATTTTTCAGTTATTTTTTTTTTAAATCTCTTCATTCATATTATACACATCTCATCTCGTAAAATGTATCAGTTTTTTTTTTCATTTACAACAATAGTGCTGTTGTTTTCAAAAATTTAATCAGATATTTACTTAATTGCTTTGTCTAGTGATTAGTTTTATTTTGCCTATTCTATGTAAGCATATGTAGACATTGAAATTATACAAATACTTTCAAGGAGATGGCCGATACTAATGTTGTTAGAACTTTTGGTCAGACCCTTTTGCTTATTTTCTAAAATCTTCAATGTTGTATCATTATTATCTATGGCAATAAAATATGTCCAAACTAAACTAAGTGGAAGGGTAGAGTTCTTTTGTTATTTTGGATAAATCAGATTGATGGTTCACTATTGATGTTGTGCTTTTCTTTTATATCGATATGCGTCCCCATCAGAAACCCTGTAACACATTACACACGCGTGATATTGGTAAACACATAAAGCTCCGCCTCTCGACACACCTTGCCGCACATGCGCACTGAAGGTGCTTGAAGCTGGTTTAAACTGATCAGCTGATTTAACGGAATAGTGTTTAGTGACAAGTTTATGCTGATTAAATGAATTAAATGGAGACAAAAATTTGAAAAATGGAATGATCTCATTGGGCAGAATATAATTTCAAACACTAACAGTCAAATAAGATTACAAACCAGATGCCTGTGAACTGGTAAAAGGAAGAAGCATACCAGAGCCTAAACTTACCATACTGATTTCAGCATAGTGATTAGTTTATCAGAAATAGCCTTTTCAACACTGCCAGAATGTTTCATTGTTCCATGTGCTGTTTTAGCACAAATTCCTATGAACAATACAATGACCATGTAGTTAGACACCACAGAAATGATCCAAAATTTATCGTTAATTGTTGTTTTGACGACTGTCAGTATGTAAGCAAGAGCTGGAATGCCTATAAAATGCATGTCTTAAGGAGTCCTAGAAACTTTCAAAATCAGGAATTTCCAATTGAACTTGATAATGAAGGTGAGCAAATGAACATTGATCATGAAAATAACCTCCATGTTATTGATGACCAGAAGTATGTTGATGCAAAGTTTCTGTTAGCATTAAAAGTTGATCATAACATTTCTGATAGAGGCATACAATCAGTAATAACCAATGCAAAAGATTTAATTTCAAACCATTTGAGTTTGTACAGAGAAAAGCTAAAGAATATTCTTATAGCAAATGGTCAGGATTCAAAATTTATTGAAAATGTACCTTTTGATGACTCTTTTGTAGATCTTACTACAAAGCATAAGCAATTAAAATTTTTTTTTAGGAAAATTGTGGACTGGTAAAAAGTGTTTCTGTGCTGATGGGTGAAAAATTGATAAGGGTTTGTGGAAATATAAGAGTTATGAAGCGATTTGCCTACATTGTGCCATTCAAAAAAATTTAACAAGACTGCTGTCTATGCCAGAAGTATGGTATTGGGTAAACCAGTCACATTGCAGTAATGATGGTATAATGAGAGACATATGTGATGGTTATCACATGAAAGGCCTTGTTACTGATGGAATCTTTCTTGAAATTGTCCTTTACTTAGATGACATTGAAATTGTGAATCCTTTAGGAAGTCATGTAAAAAAGCAAAAAGTCACCATGATATACTTCACTCTAGCAAATATTCCTCCAGAATTTCGTTCAAAATTTGAAGGCATTCAGCTGCTTGCCATTGTGAAAACCACTGATGTAAAAGCCTTTGGGTTGCAAAAAGTTTTGAGAGATTTCACGGACACTGTCAATCAATTAAAAGGTGATGGTGTGAGGCTTTCTATTAATGGCAGTGACATTATAGTGAAGGGGTCTTTGATTATAGTGCCTGCTGATACACCAGCTGCACAATTTTTAGGGGGATTTAAAGAGGGTGTAAGTTTTGCAGCAAAAATGTGTAGAACCTGCCATGCTTCAAAAACAGATATCAAGAGTTTCTGGAAGGTGAGTTTTAAAAGAGATGTCCTGTTGATCATTTAGAAAAGTTGACTCAGCTGAAAGGATTAAGTAAGAATGGTTTTAAATACTGGAGCAGAAAATGGGGGATAAATTCAAGAAGTGCATTGCTTGACATTGAGAATACTGATTTGTCTATTTGCTTAGTTCAAGACCCAATGCATATTCTTCTTGAAGGTCTTCTGCTTAAAGAACTTTGTTTGATGTTGTATGACTTTATTGTTTTCAAAAGATATTTTACAATATCATTTTTAAACAATGCATTGAATAACTTTAGTTATTCTTACTTGGAAGAAAAGAACAAGCCAGAGAGAATTAGCACCGACGAGCTTTTAAATGGCAAATTAAAGCAAACATCAGCATCAATTATGACATTATGTTGTCTTTTGCCATTGGTACTTGGGGGAAAAAGTGCCTGTTAATGCAGTTTGCTGTCTAAATCAAGGTTCATCCAATGAATTTCTTATCTGCAGTTCATCTACAAAAGTGGATGCATACATGCATACAATAGTTTATTTTTTCATAATTTAAGTTGTATTTGTTTTAAGTAATTTGGACGTTTATATGTTATAATTTCAATTCATATTGATGACAGGTCTATCTGTAAACATTGGAAAAGTCCATTTTCATATGGCCACACATAGTAATAATGTGTATTGTATGTGCAGTATATGTGTATTGTATGTGTATTATATTTGTATTGTATGGGTATTGTATGTGTATCACCACAGGTTCTGCGGAAGAAGTACTACAACATGGTGGAAGACATGAAGGGAAAGATCCGTGTCTACTGCAGGGCCCGACCGCTCAGTAGCTCTGAACTGAACAGGGTAACGTTTCAACTCAATTTATTCTACAACAATTTGACAAACTAATCTCACTGATGTGAATCTCTAGGCAGGGTAACCTGTAAGAACCACTGGCTGTATATTTGACTATGAAATAGACCATTTCACCAGACGATCGGCATTGAATACACTTTATAATTTGCTGATTTAAATTGACAATCAATGAATGGGGGAAATTTTAAAATGTATGTTTATTTCCCATTGAACAATGTGTGAAATTTTACACCAGCATGTAGATTAGGTGTTCAGGAAGTGCTGGTTAATTTATGTAAGTTAATGTCTCACTTTGGAGCGAAGTGGTCTATATCAGAAATTCATACTGTATATATACATGTTTATATATATATTTGTTTCCAGGGTAACAAGTCTGTGCTGAGGTCAGCAGACGAATACTCTGTTGCTGTGGATACATCACGTGGGACCAAGGAATTCCAATATGATGCTGTTTTCATGCAGGATTCCACACAGGAGAAGATCTTTGAGGACACCAATGTCAGTTTCTTGTGGCTAATCCTTTACACTGCTCTACATCACCACCCCTCCCTCCTCCCCGCAAAAAAATAAAGAAATTGTAATTGCCGATACACGGGTCCAAAATTATTACCTTTAACTCTTTTTCAGCTTTTTAAATTATGATACCTCATGTTCTTCTTTTCTTTTTAACATGTATACATGTCTTAAATATGATTCTACACCCTCTCAAGAAATTATCTAAACATGCGTCGAGGACAGACGTATTTTGGCTGTACAAAGTCTGTATTGTTAAATGGTTTCTTATTACAGGTGGTAAATACTAATCAATCGAGGTTTATCTTTATGCAATGACATTTGCATGAGCAGCCAGGTACCCGTTGGTTATTGTATGACAGGTATCTGGGGAAAAAATAATAGTCTTGTTCTCAGCTTTCAAGAAAAGAACAAACTTGCTTTTTTCACTCTTATTTGGAATACAAGTTCTTGAATACTTGCTTACTGTCACTGGGACTTAAAAGCCAAGCAAATAAACAAATTGTTAACCTAAACATTAAGGTAATGTTGTTAAATGGTGCAGACATACTAGATTTAACAGACTACGTTACAGCCATAATTTATATTTTTATCTTCTATTTTATTTTAGAACCTTATCCAGTCAGCTGTGGATGGATACAACGTGTGTATCTTTGCGTATGGACAGACGGGCTCGGGTAAAACATTCACAATGATAGGAGACAGGGAGCAGAAGTTCCCGGGTATCGCATCCCGCGCCTTCACCAGGATCTTTGATCTGGTCGATGAACTCAAGTGAGTCGTCAATCTCCTGTTTGAGACAATAGGAATAATGAGCAGACACAGTGAATATCCACTTTATCAGTGTGTCAGGATTCAAACCTTGTTACCTCATCATTAAGTTTGGGCTTTACTGTAAAATCATTCATTTTCATTGATATTGAATTTTGTGGAATCTGTAATAAGGTCAGTTTTGATGTTACAGGTATTTGTGGTTTCATGTTTTTGAAAACGTGAGGTTTATCAAATGAACAGTTTTCATGGGGATAAATATTCTTGGAAAGAGCCGTCCACAAAAATTAATGATTATACAGTATATATCACACTTGTCACAACCCTTCACCCCTGGGGCCTCCGTGGCCAAGAGGGTAAAGTCGCTGACTTTAACACTAACTCAGCCCCTCACCGTGTGGGTTCTAATCCAGGCAGGGTCATTCGGATTTTCATGTGTGGAAGCCTTCCAGCTGGCTTACGGTAGGTTGGTATTTCTACCCGGATGCCTCTGTGCATTCGGGGTCTTCCCGTACCTGTAATTAGCTGGACATCACTATATGACTGATTTACTGTCGAAGCGACAGAAAACTCAAATAGTCATGTCAGTCAAGTCACACCCAGCCCGTCCCACCACGCCCCGTCCTACACTCACCTTACATAATGCAGGGGTATTAACCACCTTAAGTGATAGTTTGAGTTTTAATTTGGACAGTGTTATAATTATGCAGCAATATTTACAGATTATTGAACTGTGGTATATTAGTACAGGTATGATCCAATACTTTGGACTCCATCTTAACCCTTTTCTTTATATAGACTCATTTCGACACATAGGCAAACAGAGCAGACCCAGATCACACAGTTCCTATAGGATTTATGAATATTCATGAAGTAAGGGGTTAGTTAGGATATCAATAATAAGGTTAATACCATGGCCCTGAGTCAGGTATAAGTTAACCCTTATCATGAATATTCATGTGCATATTGATGTTTTGATGAATATTAATTAATACTATTTATGTCCCCAAAGGTTTTTTAGAGGCATATAGTAATCACATTGTCTATCCGTCCGTATGTATGTCTCTGTAACTCATACATGCATGAGTGGATTTTGAAGTAATCTGGTAGAAAAGTTCACCACATGGAGACGATGTGTTGCAATTAGGACATGGGTTCATATTTCAAAGGTTAAAGTAAGGGGGGCATTAATTGTGACTGTGACAGGTCTTGTTATGGAAACAATGGACTTTTCTGTGCTTTACAGACTGTTTCAAATCTGAGCCACAATATGAGCACACAGAGCAAACCCTGATCAGACAGAGCTTTCTGATCTGGGTCAACTCTGTTAGCCAGTGAGTCAAAATGAGTCTAAATTAGGTAAAGGGTTAAACTTGTAGAGTGATGTATGAGAGCCTGTACAGTGATTAAGTGCACATGTGTTTCAGGGATAAGTTCACAATCACTGTTGAAGCCTATATGATGGAGTTGTACAATGAAAAACTGATTGACCTGTTTGCCAAGCCGGGCAATGCAGATGATGTAAGTAGCAGTATTTATTCCATGCATTTGATAAAATGAATGTAAAATATTCATTTATGATGAATAATTTACTAATGTATTCAATATTCATGAATGTTAAATCATGTACTCCATAGGAGTATTCATAAATGATCAATCATTTACTCTATAGGAATATTTCATGAATGATAAATCCTTTATTTTATAGCAATATTTATCATACTCCATAGGATAGCGTTTAGCAATATTCATGAATGCTGAATAATTTACTCCATGTTTTAGGTAAAAATTAAATGAGAATTTATTCACAAATGATTAATCATTTTAAATATGTTTGGTGAAAAGATTGAAAAAAAAGTTGCGAATGATAATTCATATCGTATACCATAGGAGATTTTTCATGTCATTTTCATGACAGTAAAAGCTCCTTTTTGCCTTATGTGGAATGAGAATATTTAGACAGTTATTCAATACGTATCATACAACAGGCTTTAAATTCCCATGCATAATCAGTGTTTGCATTCACTTAAACTTCCATCAGTATAATATATAATTGTATGAATGTTAGATGATATTTGTTACAAAACTTTTCAAGATGTTGAAAAATTCAGACTGTGTTAACATGAACAGATGCCATTTATGTAAAATGAATTCTAAATTTATACCATGCATATATAACTTCATGTAGCTTGAAATTTAATTGTTCCTTTCAGCCTTCTCAACTGTATTGTTAAGAGATTTATTTTAAGTCTCCTACCGGTGTTTTCACCATAGAGGACTGTAGGTTTGCTCTCCATCTGCCCCTCTGTCCCTTCCGTTCGTCCATCTGTCTGTCTGTCCAGAAATCTGGATCCTGCAATAACTTAAAAACTGTTTAAGATAATATTATGAAACTTGGTATATGAATGGATGGCAGTATGGAGATTTTTTTTTTCTCAGACCAAAATTCTGGTTGCATGCAATGCCAGTTACTTGTTCTTTTATGACTAAGACAACTGGTCACAAACAAAGCAATGTGTCTGTCGGTGTAATTAAACCGGGTCAGCCATTGATCACATGATATCCCAGCAATGCTATTGGCAAATATGAAAGGTTAATTTTAATATGTCACAGCAATGATTACTTTATGCATATTATATGTATATCACATAATTTCTGTAATTATTACTATATGTGTATTGTATGTACATTAAATAAATTTATCTGTTATTTCACAGCAATGATTATTTTATGTGTATAATATGTACATACCTGAACACATCATTTCTGTCATAATTATTTTATGTGTATAATATGTACATACACACGCGGAAACAGAGAAATCAGCGCATTCCTCGGTGCCACCTCAAAGTCCAGCATCACTCTGTTTGGGTGCAGATGTATAGCTCGCTCTCCGGCCTTTCGCATGAGCAGACTGAAGAACCGGTAATACGTGGCTTCTGTCTTGTTGGGGAGCAGTCCGTACACCAGCGGCATCATGGTACCATCGATCATGCAGTGCACTGTGTATATCTGGTAGTTCCTGGATTTGTTGGCTTGGTGTCAGGATGTTATTGGTTATGGTATCATAGCACATGTGACCACACTTTCTCAAGTAGACCAGTACTTAGCACCTAGGAAGGTCATGAAAATTACTTGTTTCGGATGAAGTGATGAAAAATAATCATAACTTTTTATATATATCTTAAGCTTTAAGCAACTTAGTTTGGCTTATTATACTTTGTAAGATCTAGATAACATGTTGATTGATGTTATTAAACAAACTACATGTATTTCTAAAATTTTAAATGTTTTATGTGATGGTTCTCTATATGTTGCCAGCTATTTCTATCTTACATTTATTGCTGGTCTAGTATGACAGTATGTATAATAAGGGAAGCAACTTGGAACTAGAACCGCAAAGCAGTATCTCGGTTTTCGCTTTTAACCTAATCAACTTGAACACTTTATATCAACTCAGCCACAATTTTCAATATGAAACAGAACGCAAAGGTTTTTTGAAGACCTACTCTCAACTGCACAGTTTTTTTTTGTGCAATGTTAGAATATTCAAACTCTTCTAGTGCAAATATTTTCCCATACCCTATACTTTGAAATCCATCACATTCTGTGGTGCTGTCAACAAGGAACAAAATGCTGAAAACCGCATTTCAATCAGACTTTAACGTATTGAGTTATAAGCAAAAGAGTGATTTCAAGCAAAATGCCCTCTAGCAGTAAAATGAGAAACAAAATTGAAAAAAAAATTTACAATTAGGTACCTAGAAATGCAGCAAATACTTCAAAAAAGTATATAAGTTGCACTGTCGAACATTCTTTTTCTTATATATCACAATTTGAAGCATAAAAACTGATTAACAGTTATTCCAAAAAAGGATCAAACTTTGGACTGCTGTAAAATGAACAAATCAAGTCTGATCTTCAAAAACTAAACATTATACGAAAGAACTATTTAGAACTAAAACTTTTGTTCATATACTCTCAATGAAATGTTTTTAGTTTTGGAGCACTTTGGGGCTGAATAAAAACACAATTATTGTAATATGACCTTGACCTTTTCAATGTTTTTTAACTTTTTAATTGTGAGGCCCTTTCAAACTTAACAAAACATAACGTGTGAAAATTTTATGACAAAAAAAATAAAAATAAAGTCAGGAGCGACAAAAAACATGTTTTTGGAATTTTAATTTTTTCCTAAATTTAAGTGAAGTTTGACCATTTCTATAGGACAAACCACGCATTTCTTAAATTTGCCACCCCATATATTTGTGTGTATACATCTTTCAAATGGTATGCAGGAGACAGAATTCTTCTATCTGATCTCTAACGAAAATGGATAGGTTTTTCGTAGACCCTCATTTGCACATTTTTTTTTTTTGCGAGGTTTGAACATTCAACCTTCCGTTGGTCAAAAGCTTTCAGCCACACGGACCCTCGAATCCTATCATATGTTATTAGGCTATCAATAGGGAACAGAATGCAAAAAGCCACATTCGAATCGGACTTCAAATTTTTTAGTTATAAGCAAAAGAATGATTTCAAGAAAAGCGCCCCCTTGCGGCAAAATGAGAAAGAAAATTTATTAAAATTTTACCATTAGGTACCTAGCAAAGCAGCAAATAGTTCAATCAAGTATACTAGTCGCACAAGTCAAACTTTTTATTCTTAATATCAGAATTTGAAGCATAAAACCCGATTTACAATTATTCCAAAAAAGGATCAAACTTTGGACTGCCGTATAATGACCAAATCAAGTCCGATCTTCAAAAACTAAACATCACTGGAAAGAGCTCTTTAAGAACTAAAACTTTTGTTCATATACTCTCAATGAAATATTTTTAGTTTTGGAGATATTTGTGGCCGAATAAAAACACAATAATCGTAATATGACCTTGACCTTTTCAATTTTTTTTCAATTTTTTTTAATTGTGAGGCCCTTTCAAACATAACAATACATATCGTGTGAAAATTTCATGAAAAATGAACAGAAAGTAAAGTCAGGAGCAACAAAGACATGTTTTTGAAATTTTAATTTTTTCCTAAAATTTAGTGAAGTTTGACCGTTTCTAGAGGACAAACCACGCATTTCCTAAATTCGCCACCCCATATATTTTGTGCGTATATGTCTTGCAAATCGTATGCAGCAAACAGAATTCTTATATCTGATCTCTAACAAAAGTGGGTAGGTTTTTTGTAGACCTACCCTCATTATTCCACTTTTTTCCAAGGTTTGAACATTCAACCTCTCCTAGAACAATTTTTTTCTGTATTCGATGATGAAATTTCCATCATATTTGACTGGGCTGTCAACAAGGAACATTATGTAAAAAACTGCATCTAAATCAGGTTTCAAATTTTTGAGTTATTAGCAAAACAGTGATTACATGCATTGCGCCCCCTAGTGGCTAAATCAGAAATAAAAGTGAAAAGTTTGACCATTTAGGCACAAGTTCAGATAAAGATGACTCCATGCTCAAAATTTCATAGCTGTAGCTTTTCTCATCTGGCTACAAAAATGGGTGGAATTGGAAAAATAATAACTAGAACCGCAAAGCGGCATCTTGGTTTTCGCTTTTAACTTGGCTAGTAAGAGTACTGGTTTCAACTGCAGACATAATTGATTGATATTAACTTTATTCGAACATAATTAACATATAAAAGTGAAATACATTGTCAGAAAGTTTGGAAAAAGAAGATACTTAATACAAAACAATCGTGTACTTTATTACAAAGGGATATCTCCTGACCTTATTTGATGATAACAGCCTTAATCGAATTTGATCGAGAGAGTGTGTTAAAAAATGAAAATATAAAGTTTGAAGATAAGAAATGAAGTGCGATATTTTTTTTTCTTCTTTTTTTTAGCTCACCTGAGCACAACGTGCTCAAGGTGAGCTTTTGTGATCACCCTTCGTCCGTCGTCATGCGTCGTTAACAATTTGCTTTAAATGACATCTCCTCTGAAACCGCTGGACAGAATTTGATTAAACTTGGCAGGAATGTTCCTTGGGTGAGGCTCTACAAAAGTTGCTAAAATAAAGTTGATCCATGCAGAACTCTGGTTGCCATGGCAACAAAAAGAAGAAAAAAATGAAAAAAATCGTAACTAATGGTCAGATTTTAATTTCATTTGGCACAAATGGTCACTCACATACCACATTGTTAAAATGAGTTTGATCCTTTGAAAAATTATGTCTTAAGTGGAGGCAGCTAGTTTCTGTATGTATTCTTCATATATATACATGTACTTAAATTCAAAATCTTTCTCTTGGAGCTAGTGTTCAAAAATATTTTTTCCTAATGATAATCTCATGGTTCTTTCCTGCAATTCTGGAAAATGAGGCCACCAGATGTTTGACTTATTTTCTTTTAATTATAATCTGTATAAAAACTTTGAACACTTATTGTACCCAATATTTGACATTGGTTACTGCTGAAGGTAACCAGGTCAAATCAAGTGGCCTGAAATGTTATAATTATGTGTATTATACTCATCCCTCTATTGCCCCTTTTTCTTAGTTCTTGTCCATTGTTAAAAAATTGTCTTCCTTTCCCAGAGCAATTCTCTTTATATTTAAATTTTGCTGATGATATTTGGTACATGTATCAATGACTTGGAGACAATGTGTCGTGAGCAAATTTTTCTATTAGAACCTCTTTTCCTTACACAGTTAGTGCCCTTATTTTTTTAAAAAAACATGAGAAAATCTGCTGCATCATATTGTTCCTATTAAAATAGTCTAATGTTGCAAAAAATATTCCAAGGAGAGCTCTTCTCTTCAGAGTATTTGCTCTTTTTTGAAAATTATATCCAAAGTGTTACTTTGATCTTATTTAAGATAGGCTGATGATATATGCTTAATGTATTGACAAATTGTAAAGGATGTTATAATAAATTTTGGAGAATGGCCCTTTACTTTCAGTGTCATTTACCTTTGTCTTCAGCTAAAATCTCTTAAAATTTAAGATAGGCTGGTGATATATGTTTTATGTACCAATAACATGGAACTCTTTGTAAAAAAAATGTCAACAATGTCAAAAGAAATGTTAAGGTTTTGTTTAATGTTGCCATTATCTGCACTATTACTAAACTGATGTCCCGCAAACTTCAAACATGTGTTTATCATCATCAGACCAACCAGTGGAAACAAGAACAGTAATTCTTCCAAATATATTTATGGCCCTTTTTGGACTTAAAATTAATGTTAAACTTTTGTTTAACATTGCTTTTATCTCCAGTTTTACTCAATGGATGTCTTTCAAACTTAACACATGTGTTTATCCTCATCAGACAAACCAGTAGAAACAGGAACAGTAACTCTTCCAAATATTTTAGCATATATATGGCCCTTTTTGGAGTTTGAAAAATGTTAATCTTTTGTTTAACATTGCTTTTATCTCCAGTTTTACTCAAAAGATGTCTATGAAATTTCAGACATGTGTTTATTATCATCAGACCAGCCAGTAGAAACAGGAACAGTAACTTTTCCAAATATTTTCGCATATAATATATATGGCCCTTTTTGGACTTTGAAAAATGTTAAACTTTTGTTTAACATTGCTATTTCTCCAGTTTTACTTGATAGATGTCTCCCAAACTTCACATATGGTTTGATCATCATGAGATCAACAAGAAGAATCAGGAACTGCAACTCTTCCATTTTTTTTTATATCTAAAACCCTTTTTGGGCTTAAAAAAAACATTAAAATTTTGTTTAATAATGCTATTATCTCCACTTTAACTCAATGGATGTCTTCCAAACTTCACGCATGCATCACATGCATTATCATCACACCAACTAGTAGAAATAGGGACAGTAACTTTTACAAATACTTTTTTTGCAAATTTATAGCACTTTTTGGATTTAACTTTTTTTAAAGTTTTATTTAAAGTTTTATTTTACATTGCTATTATCTTCACTTTCACTCAATGGATGTCTCTTAAAATTCACACATGTGTTTATCAACATCAGACCAACCAGTAGAAACAGGAATGTATGTCCAAGTAGTTACAGGAACAGTAATGCTTAAATATTTTTTCATATTGTTGGGCCTTTTTGTACTTAAGATGTTAAAATTTGTTTAACATTGCTTTTTTCTCCAACTTCTTTCCATGGATGCCCCTCATAGCCCACACATGAAATTGCATGCCTGTGTTGGAGGTCAGACTGTCATGAATTATAAAACAGTTATGCCTTTTTTTTTCTCTTTTTTTTTAAAGAATCTTGGTTAAAGTTTTCACACCACCTCATTTTTTCACTTAACCCTTTGAGGTATTGCTTTGAAACTTTAAATACCTGTTTATGACCATGACATCTATTTGTACATGTCAAGAGTACATAACTCTGTCTTTTGACATAATTATGCCCCTTTTCTGACTTGATTAATCTTTTTATACTAACTCACTTTTTCACTGAATTCTTTGTGATTTTGCTTTTTTTTTAATTTTTTTTTCCTTTAACTGCAATATTTTTTATTGACAAGCATTCAAATAGTTGAGCGCGTTGTCTTACAGACACCTCTTGTTGAAGGGTAGTAATCTGTTTTAGTTCAGTAAAACTATATATTTTCTCATAATTTTAATTTGTAATATTTTCATTTCAAATATTCACCACTATTCTAAAAAAAAATGTATTTAAAACAAATTTCTATGCATCCCTATTTTTTTCATGCTGTATATTAAAATAACATCTTGAAAAAAATACACAAAAATAAGATTTTCTTTTACAATGTTAAATCTTTTACCACTGTAAAACTTTATAAGACCTTCCAATCACCAACCATTTTTAACTAACTTATGTAGTGCCAATAAGTAACACTTATCAGTCAGAGACTTTTAAGTAGTCCAGTAACTTAACCAGTAGAACAATCACCCTTTAGGGGTCCCAGGCTGAAGTCTTGGTCTGGCTGCACATTTTTCTCTCTTAGTTATTTTGCACCAAACAAGTGATCATTGTAGTATCTCCAATGTATATACTGCCTTTTTGTTTATCAGGATCACTATAAATTTGATCTCTGTTATTCTGCAACAAATTCCAAATTTGCAGGGAATATGTAACTGTTATCGGTGGGAGACTTTTGTAAGTGGTCTCGGGTTACAGTCCTGGTCTGGCTGCATATTTTTCACACCTTCTTGCATTGAAATTTTTTGTGTCCACTGAATATGTATATTAGGCCTTTGTTTTCATATTTAAACATATTGTGTGTCTTTCTTCATTTTAAGATTCACTTCAAGGCTTGGAACTTGTTTTTTATTTATGCAATTAAATATATATACTTATGTAAACAAGTTCACATCTCAATAAAAGTTATGTAAAGAAAAACAATTTGTTTTCCTGTTAACCCACATAAATTTTATTATCAGACAATTTTTTCTTTGTCGCTGTGCTTATTTCAATGTGCTGCCTCAGGCAGCACTTTTGTACTTGTTTGTCAACAGTATTGCAGTTATTTAAGTACAAGTATACTACAAGGTCTATAATCTGATAACCATGATTTTCCTGTGTAGTACCAGTACTCCGCCCCTGCCGGGACCTCTAGATTGACAGTCCAGAGCTCTACCAACTGAGCTAACCGGGGACCACAGAAGAAGGAGACAAATATCTGGACCATATTATTAATACTGGCAAGACTTGGCTGTTCCTTTTTGAAACTGGAACCAAGGAACAATCTCAGCAATGGAAAACACACAACTTTTCACCTCGTCAGGCAAAGTCTGTTGTGAAACAAACATACATTTTCTGGTTTATGGACAGGGCCGGGATAATATTGCAGCATACAGAACCCCTTCATACTATATGTACTGTGATTGCCGAGTACTATTCAGTATTGAAAGGTTTGATCAAGACTGGTACCAGTGTTTTTGACCAGTGGGTTTATCGACACAAGTGAATGTTTATCGACACAAGTGAATAACTATTCTGAGCTTTTGGGTCATGGATACAATTAATGTTTGCATAGTTTTGTTTTAGGCCATTTCTCAACAATTTTCAGTTATTTACGGCCACAGTTCACAAATCCATAATCCCTGATTTCTTGCCAGTACAACCCTTTTATTATCCTAGAAGTGGCTATCCAGTCGAAATGCTATCCCTGAAACACAGAGCGCCTTGGAGGAAAGCCATTACTACCATTTATTTATAGTCTTTGGTATGACCCAGTCGGTGCGCAAACCCGTGACCTCCTGCTCTGGCAGTGCGACGGTTTAATGTCCTACTGTTATTATTCAAATGTTAAACATCTGAATTAGTGGCATATAAAGGGTAACCCATCAATTTAACATACAGCAGTGAAGACCAGTTCATAGGTCAAATATATTAACATGCAAATGAATTAGCAAGCCTAACAAGTCACTTTCTGTAGGGCTCAGAAGGTAGGACTTTGCCAAGATATGCAAATGCCACCTCTACAATTTCTTCCAATTTAAATGTGTTGTAGCACTACCGGTCATATAGAAACTGGTTCCAATCGAATAAAACAGTTTCTATGACACAGTTTGAGGCATTTCGATGCATGTCCGTTGACCATCTGTGCTAGACGTTTCCTACTTTGCTGTGAGGGAAACAGTAAAAGAGGTAGCATGATAATATTGATATACATGTATTGACCAACATTTATATCTAGTTATAAAATGACCAAAGGTATATCAACGAGACATGGAACCACCTTTCTTGATTATTACAAATGAATGCCTGCAGCTATCAGTAAAACAAATGTGGGCCTATCAGGAAATTTAATACTGTAAGCCAAACACTGTTTCTTGAAGAGCTTTATTAATTTTATTGGGATAATGACAATTTATTTAGGCTAGTTCTAAGACTCTAAAAAAGAGCTTCAATAATCTGTTGTTGTTGTATTGGGTTTACCGTCGCTGCGATAGTATTTCAATCATATAGTGACGTCCAGCTAATTACAGGTGGAGGAAGACCCCGAGTACACAGAGGTACCTGGGTAGAACCACCGACCTACCGCAAGCCAGCTGGAAGGCTTCCTCACATGAAAATCCGAAGTCCCTACCGGGATTCGAACCCACAGCGGTGAGGGGCTGAGAGATTTGTAGTCCACGACTGTAACCGCTCGGCCACGGCGGCCCCTCAATAATCTGTGCACCAAACTGAGAAACCATTGAATAGTAATCATCCATATCACTCAAGTAGTCCAGTACAGTAAAAATGACATTAGATTCAAAGTCTATGGGTTTGTATGACTTCCTGATCCACATTTTTAGAGTTTTAGTAAAGTACTGTTCAGCCCTTTAATCTAGGGGAAATTGAAATCCCCCTTTTATAATTATACATCCAATCATGTTACCTGAACTTTTGGAACAAGGGGAAGCAAGGATAATTCTAAATAGCGAAACTGTCACTTTCCTTACAGGTTCATTCGATAAACATCAATCATGGGAATAGCAGGAACCTTTCAAAGGTGCTATTTTAACATACATATTTAATAAATATGTAGAGGTATTATTAAACGCTTTTTCAGCCCCAGTCAGAGACTTCCAGAATATATACCGGTTTACATACATCATAATACCAAACAAATGTTCCTACCAGTAACTGAGCATTTGTATCAGGTGGTGTGCAATCTAGGAATAAAAGAATAGACGTTGCTCATCAATTACCATAAATATTCTAAATTTACCACATGCTGTAAAAATCCAGTAAAATGAATAAAAAATAAAGATGCAAGGCATTTATATTATTAATATCATTATTTATTTTTTCTTTTATAAAGATTTAATTTGGAAATAACCGAAATGAAGCAAATTTGACCTGGAGACCCCCTTTATAGTCCTAAGTATACAAGTTATTAATACGGTATGACCATGCAGTATAAAGCAATATAAATATATGTACACAGAAAACATTGAATGATTATAATTATGCAAAATCAGATCAATACTGAAAGCAAGGATGCTTGACTATTCTCAGATATCTGGAGTGTAAAACATTTTTACACTTCCTTAATAAATGAAATTATAATTTCTGGCCAGAAAATTCTAAATCAGGCTCATACTGACCAATTTAGATGAAAAAGTTTCAAAACTGAGAGAATCAACTATGAAGACCATATTCCACCTAATTAAACAAAGTTTTGTCGAGTTAATTAATGTCTAAACTAAATATTTTTAACTTATGCATATGTATTTTTTATTACTTCTTTTTATAATACTTTTTTAAATAGCATCTTCTTTCTCTCTCTCTCTAGGATGGGTGCAATTGCTTGTAGGGCGAAATTTTACTGGGACAAAGTCTGCATTAACTGAAACCCGATATCGTAATAATTGGCCGTCATTTCTGATTGGAAAAACTGCAATTTTGGAGTATCCACAAAAAACAACAACAGATTTTCAGGTTTGATATCCCACTAATCCTCCACTCACCTCATCCTGAATCTGACGTGTTGTAGACAATGCTCCAATTTCATGAATATAACTTACAAGATAAACATTGCAACTTCAAATAAACTCTTTAACCCTTTCCCTCATAGAGGACACCATGAAAAGACCTATGCGAACTGCATAAAACCAGATCAGCCTGCGAGTAACTCGCAGGCTGATCAGGTTTTATGCTGTTCGCTGCTCCTCAGTGGTCTGGAAATGAGGATTTTATAATTAAATTTGGTAAGGTTTAACTGTGGTTTTCTGCAGATCAGGCTTTATGTGGTACATATTACAGGCCCGGATCCAGAAATTTTCTGCTGGGGGGGCCAAAATCCGAATGTGATAGAAGTGGTAGGGGGATCGGGGGCATGCTCCCCCGGAAAAAAAAGTTTTTAGTGGGATGGAGATGCATTCTGAAGGGTATCTGGGGATAACAGTGAATGTTTTTGTTGTTGTTGTTGTTGTTTTTGTTTTTAAATCCGATATATTTGAAACTTGAAGGCCTAGGTCCCACTGGGGAAAAAAATAATCGGTGATGTGGAAATAAACATTTTTTTTCTACCGATGGCTCCCGATGTTTGAGCCAAAAAAAGACTGAGCAGTCCGTTGAAAAATGACAATTATTAGGCTTCGGGATTGGTCCGTTGAACATTCACTGTTGTTTCAGCTATGACACAATAGCCTTGAGTCCCGATGTTCGGAAAAGCACCAGGGGACCTCCTCCGATGATCGGCGAAGGTGTCCCGGAGTTTCACTGAGTTTGTAACATCATCGGGGGAACATCCCCGTAGATTAGGGGATCTTGCGAACCATCCTACGTGTCTCGGGGAAGATTATTGAGAGTATGAAAATTTGATGGTGGAATTAAGCGACAAAGTCCAGAGAAGACTTTTGGGGGGTTTAAGGGGATGTCCTAAGCAATGTCAAATGGCCTTTTTGACCGTCTCAGTCTAAGACTTGCCAAAACAGAAACTTATTTCTGGGTGCGCTTTTCAACCCTTGCCATTATTTTTTTTTAAGATCGGAAATGTGTCACAGAAAGGCCGCCTAATATCCCCGAATGCCCCCCTGATACTTCGGCGAGACATCACAGACGCATCGGGGATTCATCGGAGGAAAAAAATCGCGGAAGCTCCGTGAATGCTGACCGGAGCTTCTCTGCGGATATTTTCCCGGCTTGTTTTCCCGATAAAACATCGAGAACACATCGGGAAAATTTCAATGAATTCTTTTTGCAGTACACCCGAGGCCTCCCGATGACTCCACATGGCTCGCGACACTATTTCCATCGGAAGTGCGTATGCATCCCATCCCCGAGGCAAAAAAAAAATGCCAAGTGGGACCGAGCCTTAAGCATTGAGCGATATAATGTTATCTTTTACCGGCGCAAAGTCATGTTATTGAATAACTGCTGTGCAATCGTAAAACTTTGATTACAATTGCATTTACACGCCCCGATCAAAAATAAACAAGTATTATGAATGTATTGCTTAGGCAATACTAAGTCCCCTACCGGCAAATGGAAAACTAAGACCCCCCAACACACACACAAACACAACCTGTTTATTTCAGTCATATATATATATAACAACATCCAGCTAATTACAGGTTGAGGAAGACCTGAGTGCAGAGATACTGCTATTTAAAAAAAATTTCTAATTCCAAGGGCCGTAATTCCGTCAAAAATCAATGGACCGGAACGAAACTCAAACTTGATCCGTAACTCATGGTGATAGACTCATACACCAAAAATTAGATGAATATCTGCAAGTGTTTAGAAAAAAAAATCCGGAAAACTGCTATTTTAACGAAATTTTCTAATTCCAAGGGTCGTAATTCCGTCAAAAATCAATGGACCGGAACGAAACTCAAACTTGATCTGTAAGTCATGGTGGTAGACTCACACACCAAAAATTAGATGAATATCTGCAAGCGTTTAGAAAAAAAAATCCGGAAAAATGCTATTTTAACAAAATTTTCTAATTCCAAGGGCCGTAATTCCGTCAAAAATCAGTGGACCGGAACAAAACTCAAACTTGATCTGTAAGTCATGGTGGTAGACTCACACACCAAAAATTAGATGAATATCTGCAAGCGTTTAGAAAAAAAGTCCGGAAAACATGTGTATGACTGACGGACTGACGGACGGACGGAGTGCAAACCTATAGTCCCCTTCGGCGAAGCCGGTAGGGGACTAATAAAATAAAAATAACGGGGGGGGGGGGGGGGGCATAAACTGGCATAAAATATTTAATAAGGGTTTCCTGAACCCCCACAAAAAGTGACTTGTGATCATTAGTTTTTGACTCACAGTGTAAAAGACAGTGTTGTCAAAGACTGAGAAAAAAATCAATTTTTCACGTTAAACATAATCATTTTGTCAAAATTGTGGAAGGGAATAGGTTCGAGTTCGACCTTAATGATATTGGCTGTCAAATTGTCGATCTGGAAGCAGTCTTCACACAGAAATTCTCAGAAAAAAAAATCAGGCGCACGTTATAGGGTAGGTGTGGGCCCCTTTTGTGTGTCATTTTTTTTGGACATTTTTAGTTTTAGTTGAAAATTTTTGGGTTTTCTTAGTGTTTAATCAGTGACAAAACAAACAATAGATGTTGATATTTAATATAAAATCTTTAATATCCGTTTTATTTTGCACATAAATTGTGTATTCTGTGCATTAGTATTCATTGACTTATCAGTAACATTGAACAATAACTGATTCCCTGGATTTGATTTAAATAATCTACACATACATTGTCCCAAAATATGGCAGTTAACAATTTTCAATTTCTTTCATTTCTTAATTATATTCATAAATCTAAAATACACATTTTTTATAATAATTATTATTATTATATTCGTAAATAATAAGAAAAGTGAACATGATGATGTATAGACCTACTTTTTGTATTTATATATTATATTGAGAGAGTTAGTTAAGAAGAATTTACCTGCTTCGTTAAAATAATACTTACAAGTTATGCAAAAATAGTATAGCTGATGACATTTAGAAACACAACCCATTTCTGAAAAAGTTTAATTTACATGGCTAGCGATAGGTATGCATCTTCCCTGCAGAATAGCTTTTTAATTTTTTCAAAAACAAAATCGGCAATTTTTCATACCTGAAAGTTCATCAACCTGGCAGTTAAATTGCCCGCTTTTAATTCAAGATTTAAAATTTTATAGATGTAGAGAAAAGTGAATTTAAAATTTAAATAATAATTTTTTGGGCTTTAGTGAAAATATTTCGATAGCAATTACATTTTAATGTCCAACTTAGTTGTTGTTTTTAGTGGCTAATTTTATACTAATCGATTTTTATGCTTATCCTAAACATCACCTGTCTAGAATAGTTTTACTGTAAAGTTTTTGTAATTGCCTATTTTTCTTCAATCATTAGATCGCTCGGCAGACGAGATGTCCTTATGTATCACTCGACAATAGCCTGTGAATCAGTGAAGGTGTCAATAAATTTGCATACACAGTACCTTAAACACATGCTTATCACTAAGTCATGGATGACTGCCGATTCGGATTACCTACACATAAACAGCAGGGGGCCATAAGACAATAGGAGTCTGGCTGGTCAGGTGGTTATGCAGTTGGTTCAGTATGGGGCCCAACAATGGGGATTTCCTCTAGACAGCTCAGACATTATGTAATCCATGGATTTTATAGCCTAGAAAAAAATGTATAACCAGGGCAGCTGGGGGGCCAAGGCCCCCTCGGCCCCCCCCCGGTGAATCCGGGCCTGCATATTGAGTGCGTCAAAATGAGTCTATATGAGGGAAAGGGTTAACTCAACAACGAATCTGTTTTCCATGGGGTAATACCATGTACCGAAATTAAGCTCAATTAAGTAAAGATGATAGGGATCTTTCTTCTGCTTCATATCTGCATCTACTTTGCTTTAATTCTAAGACCAGAAAGGGACTGTGTTACAGTAACAACCAAAGATATCTATTTAGATCCTTGTTGCCAAGACGTACGATTACAACACCCATTGATAGATTTATTCTTCTCAAGCGTCACCTGACCCATGATATGCAATTACTTAATTAAGAGTCTGAAAGTACAAAACTGAGACAGGTTTTCGTACGTTATATTAAGAGAAATAAAATGCATACCATTGTCGGCACCAAAATAAAATGGGGTTATGATCAGGTCATAACCCTGATTATTAATGCTTTAACTTGGTAACTGCCAGAGTAAAATCATCAACATCATATTTGAACAACCAGAAGGTATTTTGAGTATTCTGACCATTGAAAATTTACAAAACTTGATTAACAGACTCAAGGTCAAGATTACCACAGTCATGGTGTCAACAAGTAGTACCCTTTAGGCGGTATTATATCCACATGAAATCCTTCAAGATCTCCATTCTTGTTAATTGTTTCTTCTGCCACCAGCTCTGGCATTTTTTCTCTTTGACCGCATCTGCTACAATGGAAATAGTTTTTACTTGGTAGATTTATTAATAAATAAAAGAATCAGAGACAATTAAGCTGAATTAACAACTTAGCCTAGTCCAATTTAGCCCATAAATCAATTCAACCTCGTCGAGCTTGGGTTATTATAATTAGAAGAAGTATCTACACCTTAGAATTGAAAGAGTTAATCAACAAATTACTCTAGAATTAACTAAGAGTTAATCGCTATAAGACTGAAATACTGTGAGTGTCGAAGTGACAGTAAACCCAAATAGTCAAGTCAGAATGTCTTAAATATGATACATACATGTTTAACCCTTTCCCTCATATAGACTAATTTTGACGCACTCAATAGGTATCACATAAAGCCTGATCTGCAGAAAACCACAGTTAAACCTTACCAAATTTAATTACAAAATCCTCATTTCCAGACCACTGAGGAGCAGCGAACAGCATAAAACCTGATCAGCCTGCGAGTTACTCGCAGGCTGATCTGGTTTTATGCTGTTTGCATAGGTCTTTTCATGGTTTCTTCTATGAGGGAAAGGGTTAATATATTTCTGTGCTAATGTAGGTTTTTAAATTTATGACGGTTTTAATCCAGTGAAGAAAGTGAAATAATTGACAAATATGAAGCATTTTTTATATTAGGAAATCAAACATTCATTTTTCTCATTTTATTGCACAAACATTCATGATTTAATTAACAATATTCTATAATTAATAATGACTAACAATTAGAAGGTTTTTATAAATTAAATAAATGTGCAGTTCAAACAGTTGCCATAATTTAGAATGCTTTCATATACATTGCTTTCCCCATCTTGTCAAATCGCGTGCTTCATTTGCCCTTTTGAGAAAAAAAATACCATGCCCTTTTCTTATTCTGGGGGAAACACTATGTCACTGTCATTAAACGGGTACGAAATAACCAGACTTTTTGTTTTACGAAATCACAAAAAAAATGCTGTTACGAAATGACTTAGTTACGAAATGACTGGCGCCCATTCTTACCCGGAGATTTTTCCACCCAAAGACTTTGATTCAGACCAGAAATGATCTTTATGGTATATTTCAGTACTTTATAAGCTTACCTCAATCCATAAGCTTTAATCTGTACACAATGAAAATATAATTTGATGGGCATAAATCGGACCCGAAAACCCGGGCTGATATTCCCGCTAGTCTGGTACCCGACTTTAGTGAGGATGAGTTATAATGAATATTTCCTAAGAATAAATGAATTCCTATAAATTAAAGATTCTCTCGCTACGAGTATACTTTCTTTTTATGTTACTATAACAAGGACATATTAAATGAAAATGATATTCATCTTCCAAATCATTTGAGTTACAAAAAACACGCCTTTCATTTCTTGGTAAATAATTTACTCTATATCTTCCAGCATGAACAGAACAGAACATATCTTTTATTTGCAACCACAGATTACAAGATGTAACAACATGTGGATTAAACATAAAATAATAAATACGGTTATACAATTATCAACGGTGATTGATGATCAGTGGGGATAGTGGATTAAAGGTTAAATTAATATTATTTAGAATAGAATAAAAAAAGTCCTAAAAGATATCATATTTACACGATGAAGATATCGATTGCTTATATCAGTTTTTGAATCTCTCTCTCCCTCTCTCTCATCCCCTCTCTAAACACAATCAACACCAATGCCATGATTCCATTAGTATATGTGTTCTGTACATTTCAAAATAATATGATAGTTAAAAGTTTGAGAAAGAAAAAAAAAGTAGATCTATATAGATAAATGAAAGAAGAAATTAAAATAAATGTCACATTAACAAAAGACAGAAAAAGAAAAATGTACATAATTTCGTCATCTATTTTTAGTTCAGTTAAAAACAGCCTTAACAACCAGACACAACATTCCGTCCACGTGCTCTTGGAAAAATTTGCGGCACAGGACAAACTTGTTTGCTCACGTGCAAAACGAGTCGAGATGTTTACAATGTAGACGTAGTAAAGGAGTGAGGATTAAAAGTCAGTATGGTATGTTTACTAATCCCCCCCCCCCCCCCCCCCCCCCCCCCCCCCCCCCCCCCCCCCAGCAGTTTAAGATAGGCATAAGTATTGTTTTCATTAATTCTAATATTTATTCCTTCATTACTGGTACTCAAAATCTTTCAAGACATTCTGGTAGATTGAAAATAATGGGGGGGGGGGGGGATTTTCGCCTTGTCTTACTCCACAGTTACTACGAAACATTTCAGAAATTTGCCCATTGTTAAAAACACAGGATTTTATACATATCAGAATACATATTTT
The DNA here is from genome assembly GCA_021229015.1 of Solen grandis. NCBI lineage: Eukaryota > Metazoa > Mollusca > Bivalvia > Adapedonta > Solenidae > Solen > Solen grandis. Next base: position 31,416,381 of record CM037780.1, on the reverse strand, counting down.
GGATAACCTTAAACACTTTTCCTCTAATCCCGATTTTAAAAAGTTCTCCACACGGAATCAAATGCTGCTGAAAATCAGTAAACGAACAGAACATTTTCTTTCTTTTTTTTGTAATCTAAGTTTCTCAATTAGGTAATGAAGTGTGAATATGTGATCCATAGTAGAGTATTTTTTCCTGAATCCCGCCTGGTTTTCCAGATCATCACAGGTATAGTTATGAGGATTATACGAGTCGTCAAGTTCGGGGCATTGCTTATCACTTAGGCTGGATTAGTTAACAGATTTAAAATAATTGTAAAAATCATCTGTACTTGGTAATTGTTTTTTATTCCCCAATTTATTAAGTACCTTTCAAAAATCCTTTGGACGGTGTGAGCTCATGCTTCGCAATATACGTTCATTGGAATGTCTATGTTTTTTTTAAGAAAACGTGGATGGTCTGCTTAGAGTGTTTTCTAGCTATTTTTAGCTGGTATTTATTTAAGTCGGATTTATTCAGTTGATATTTCTTGCGTGATTTAAGAGATTTCCGTGCTTTTCTACATTGAGGCCCAAACCATGGTTTATCATTTACCATTCGAATAAAGTGACAACTGTGCCTTTCGGGGAATGATTTATTTGCAGATGTTAAAAATGTTTCAGAAATATTATTTGTAATATCGTTTATCATTTGTTTTATAGAAATGACATCATCATTAGGAACATTGTGAAATGCATATAAATATAGATTTTCACCTACGTGATTAATTAAAGCTTTACGTTTTGAACTGTCCCTTTCAATGCAAGAAGTTTCTGTGGTCATTATAGGGGGGATGACTCTCACATTTGGCGGTTTGAAAATTTCCATTGACAATAGACAGTGACCAACAGAAAACAGCGTATCTAGCTCAATGACTTTGAAATATTTCAATAAACTGAAACATTCAAATGAACATATAGTATAATCTATAAGTAAATATGTCTTTTAAGTGAATGTGTTGAAATTCTAATTCTAGATATATAAAACCGTAGGTTATAAGGAAGTACATCCAAATATTCTTCACACTGTACATTTGATTTTATAACATTATACAGGTCCAAAACACCATTTATTTCCTTGTCAAGTACCCAACCCTGCTTAAAATTATCGATTAGTCTGTTTTTAAAAGACAAAACCACTGATTTCATATCAAACATGAACGGATTTTCAAATACAAAACTAAAATCATTTATATTCAACAATTTTAACATTACTAATCCAGTTTTTTCCCCATTTATTAAATCAGTCACTGGCCGAGTAGGAGGGCCGCCTTGGTGAGCACTGAAGCCTGGCGCGTGAGCGTGGGAGGAGCCGCCACGGGTGCAGATCTTGGTGGTAGTAGCAAATATTCAAGTCACTGGCTACATACTTATATAAAATGTAAGTCATAGCTGAGGGCAAATAAAATTACTGTAAGAATTTCTTCCCGGCCGGGGCTAGAACCTGTGACCGCCGGATCGTGGGTGAGTGACGCTACCAAGTGTACTATCCTGGGTGGGACCCTTGTCGCTCTAAACATCTTGGGTCAACCACCATTATTCTTTCCCTTACCAACATCAGATAAAAGGACTGACTCTTTAACTACAAAAACATGACTGAGAGTCCAACCCGAGACCTTCAAATCTCAAGAGAGACACGCCTATGACCGAAATGGAATACATGCATTTGCTTTTAACCCCTTTTTTCAAACTGGGTAGCTCAGTTTCTTAAAGAAAATGTACTTAATATGAGCGAAAGAGCTAGACCTGCCTTCATCTAATTAGCCCTGTTTTCGCTGTTATATTTATTAGGTTTTCTATTTGTTTTTACGCCATTTATATTTTTTTCAGTCATATCCTTGCAGTCATTTAGACATAGGTCTCTGCCCATAACGGGTAGCCAGAACTACAAGCACATACTTTCGCAAGTAACTGACAACTGACATATACATGAATCAGCGGGTCGCGGAGATTTCATGACCAAACATCACGAAGGTTATGTGGCCGGAGTGGGATTCGAACTCAAATGGGGCTAACCCCGGTGTTTCAGAGTCCGGTACGATAACCACTGAAAATATCCAAGAACATTTTTATCGTACATTATTTTTTCTTAGGATGGTCACCTTATTAAACAGTATTAGAATCACTGTCTTTATCAGTAATTCAACTACATGTATAAAGCGACAGTCAGTACCCTTGTCCTCTCGCACTTTCCTGGGCAGACTTGGCTATCTAATAATCTACAAGTACGTGGAGTGAGCAAAAAGCTGTCCGAAAAGTGACAACTGTTTTATTAGAACTATTTGATTCTTGTTTTATTTTATGTTTTGTAGATATTAACTTTATTTCAGTCATTTTACGGTCATTTACCCAAATCGTCGTTCCATGGCATGGGTAGGCCGTTTAGTTAAGCGGTATAATAGTAACAGTTATGTTTGTATTTAGATTTACTCGTGCTCCGACTCGGGATGAACATTCGGCGAGTTAACCAGAACACTGTTAGTATCTTGTTGATGCGTCCCTAATGCAGGGATACAGGTAGCGCTCCAGTTCCAGAGGCACAGCTTGTTCTTTTACATGCCAGTTTGTAAAGCACCGTACACGGATCCTTAGTTTAACGTCTTATCCGGCAGACAATAAATAAAAAACAACATTATTCTGTGATGGTTGAGCCAGGAATACAAAAAAGCATCCCTGAAATTTTCGGGATAAAGCTCGAAATCCGAGACTCCTCTATTGCCAGTAAGACATACTTCGTAAGACCAACTATCATCACCGAGTAGTAAGCACATACGAGTATATATAACTAACTTATCACGGGGCTTCCCCGTTGCTCAAGAGTATGGTGGCTGATTTCTGCCATTTCGTGTTGTCGTGTCTTCGCCCTGAAAGGCGAAATAACGAAAACATGCCATATTGTCGTTATTTCGCCTGTCGCCTTTCGGGGCGAAGACACGACAACACGAAACATGTCTGGCGAAATAACGAAATTTTAACAGGCGAAAGGACGAAAAGTTTCGCCTTTGAATGTTTCGTGTCCGCGGGTCGAAACCTTTCGTGTTGGCGCCCTTTGTTTGTCGTGTCTTTGCCCCGAAACGCGAAAGGCGAAATAACGAAAATGTTGCAGATTTCGTGTTGTCGTCCTTTCGCCTCGAAAGGCGAATGTCGAAATAACGAAAATGACTGTACGTTTCGGGTTTCGCCTTCCGGTAGACATGCGCAGAACGTTTACACATATGCCGTATTGTTTTTAGGCGGCCCTTTCTAAGAAAGATGGACGACATCTTAAATGAAATAGGACTGCCCTAATTAAAAGAAAAAACATATTTATTGTTCAGGCACATTAACTTATAATGATTTTAAAAAAGCTAACATAAATTTATACTTATACGTAAGCATCTACATATAATGTGTATTAAAACATCAATTTTATTACTCAAAAGGATATTATCGGCGTATATATTCTGCTGCAGTGAAATAAAGCTATCTTCACCTAGCATTGTTGATATTTACAACAAGTATGCATATGTGTAAACGTTCTGCGCATGTCTACCGGAAGGCGAAACCCGAAACGTACAGTCATTTTCGTTATTTCGACTTTCGCCTTTCGAGGCGAAAGGACGACAACACGAAATCTGCAACATTTTCGTTATTTCGCCTTTCGCGTTTCGGGGCGAAGACACGACAAACAAAGGGCGCCAACACGAAAGGTTTCGACCCGTGGACACGAATCATTCAAAGGCGAAACTTTTCGTCCTTTCGCCTGTTAAAATTTCGTTATTTCGCCTGACATGTTTCGTGTTGTCGTGTCTTCGCCCCGAAAGGCGACAGGCGAAATAACGACAATATGGCATATTTTCGGTATTTCGCCTTTCGGGGCGAAGACACGACAACACGAAATGGCAGAAATCAACCACCATACAAGAGTCTGGTGCGGTAACAACTACTATAAATAATTGTTCCAGTTGATAACCCGGGCTATACAAAGTTCATTTAAGGGGTGAAACTAGCAACAAATTTACACCCGAGCATGCACCAGAAGCCACTATTTTACGTCTAAACCTCACCCTCTTTTCCTTTTCACGATTGAGCAGATCTTGACCACGACTCAAATGGGAAAGCTTGCAAGATAGATATAAAAGAAACAAGAAATATCTTTAAAAAAGATATTCGGCGTAGGATGAAAGAAAAACTAGATTTCCAGTCTTCTAGAACATTCCGAGGAAAAGCGCGCGAAAGACCGACGCACAACAAATTTAGTACGCTTTAGAAATAGTTCAGTATTTTTTCTATGAAATATACTTATTTATAGACGGTAATACAAAAAATTATATCTGTAAATAGGCTTGTTTGATATTTGTTCATATCATTATTGCATATGACAATTATGATATAAAAGCGTTATTAGTTGTTTTGGTTTTGGCGAATTAATTTTCAATGAGAGCATCTCGGCAGGCTGGAAGAATTCAATATACATAGTAATTAAGGGGTTTCATGTCATAACACGGTGGATTCTTTTTTGTTGTTTTAAATCATTTTCACAAAGTAGCATTCCTCAATTGATGGAAAAGGATTGTATTTAACTTACTGAAATCACTTTCATGTTTACATCAAAAAGAAAAGTAATAACACCAAGCTGAATTATATATACAAGCTGCACCCCTTATTTACAGTAATTTTATAGTCCATAACGATGCGTTAACCAATAACAGGAGTCCTTTTATTCAGCTTAGAATTATTTACCGCTGTTAGCGTACATTTGATTGGTTTAAAATGCGAGTTGAAATCGAAATTATACAGCTACGCCGAAAAAATCTGGTCAAGGCTAACACATCTATTTGAGTAAACTATGTCTCGCCTAAAACAGACACTGTGTCAAGGACCCGGTATGTCAGAATCAAGTATGAAGGTGTATACATATATATATATGTGTGTGTGTGTGTGTGTGTGTGTGTGTGTGTGTACCCCTTAAATTTCCTGTATACCACATAACTAAGTTTAAAATGTTGACTCTTCAAAGGGTTACACTTTAGTGTCCGGCGTGAAATTGCAGGTTGGTATAACTATTTATTAAAAAAAAAATGTTAAGCATCACCCGCTTTTTTCCCGTTGTATTACATGAAAACACATGCTTAATGTAATACTATGTAACTTAAAGGAACGCGTTAGCTGACCACCATTTCTACGCGCATTTTTTAACAAAATGATAAGAGACTCAAAAGTGAGGTGAAACGATTTGGACAATTTCTGCCGTCATTTGGTTCAGATTTAAGTGTATCCGATACAGTAGTAAATTGTCAAACGCGGCAATAGTATTTTTAACGCTGAAAATCACAGGGTATCAAAAGAATATCTGAATATCTAGTTTTTTCTCTCTCCAGATTATTCCTGTTGAACAGGTACATGTACGTATGACAAACAGTAGAAGAGCTATGTAATATATAAAAACATGTAATAAATGAAGAAAAGGTGGCAGAAACGATCTTCTACAATCACAATATATGCACTGAAGAGAGTAGAAAGAACAGTTCCTGTTTTATAGAACAGAACAGAACAGATTTTTATTACACGTAAACTTTACAGTTTTTTGTGTTATATACACATAATTAATAAAGATATACATCACAATTATACAAAGTAGTGAACGGCATTTAAATACATTTGAACACAATATATAAATATATGACATATTTTCATTTATCATATAAAGGATGGACTGAATTAGTACTATTGCAATTCAACAATAGTAATATGACCACTGAACAAGTTCATAAAGATATGATTGTTGGAACAGTTACGTCTCAATGTTTAAAATACAACCATGAAAAAGCATCTGACTGTAAAACATGACCTTTAAACCTATGATTTACTACGTATAAACTTAAATAAATACATATATGAATGTATAAAATGTACTATGTATTTGTTAATAAGGTATATCTAAGCTTAAATGATTCTGAAATGTATTTGCTTAACATAATTAATTCCGATTTGTTTTGTGTATTAAGAAGCTGTATAAGTTTGAACATATTAGGTCTTATTCTGTAATAACGCTTGATACAGTTTTGTCTTTTATAGAGACTGTATTTTGGAGATTTTGGGAAACGCTTCACCGTCAACATCAACGAGCACCATTGGCGGTCATCGAATTTCAAATAAATTAAATACAAAAAGTGTATAATTGATGATCTTTAACGACGACAAAATGCATGGTGATAACGGCATTATATACGGAAAAGTAGATGGCCCATTCTATTCATAAACGTGCATTCACGCTATTAAATATGTGAAAAAAATAATTTCGTATGAGAATCGAACCAGCGACCCCTGTAACGCAAAGCAAACGCTCTACCAACTGCGCCACTGGACACTTAGTAACAAAACGCTATTTCAGTTATAGTCAAGTCAATACATTTTAATTTCACACTTTACATGTACAATACAGTAAAGGCATGTGAACACTTTTCGTATACAGAAGGATTCATGGTGGAAAAAAGAAAAAACAACAAACATGAACTGAACAATTAATGATTGGGGTGAGATAATTAAAATGCCTTGACATTTAACTGAAGATGTAGAATGTTATTCTATAACAATAATCAGACTAACAATAGTGCGCTAGTGTTGTTTTTAAAAAAGAGCACCGAGAAAAAGAAAAATACAAACAAATAAATAAAACAAAACAAAGAAGACATATCCTGACAAAGTGAAAGTAACACCAAATAGCCAGTTAATCAGGTATATAGTTTTCAGTTTTAATTAGGTGTAAGATTTTTGGTTGTAATTATATGAAACCACAGCTACATTTCGACAAAACTAATAGCAGTGGGCAGTCACTGCTCGTGTTTACATAGTGTCAGTTTCGTTGTTGTTGACCGTGTCAGTCCATTCATGTTTGTATCAAGAGTTCCACGTGATTATAGTGAATGGACTAGTAAAATGAAAAGGAAGTTGTTGTTTATTTGTTATTTTTTAGATTATTATTAATACTGAACTTAACTAGTTTCATTAAGAACAAATATGCCTTATGCGTCGGCAGTACTTTAATCAGTTTACAACTCGCCATTTTCCCTGAACGCCCTGGCGTGCGTTCAGTATGACAAACCGTATGCAACCGGTCGCTTACAGTCAGCTATGGAGTTGTCTTAGGACTATATAGCATGCTGTTCACGTGCTCCTTATGCTGTACATGGGTATACGTCAACATCGTTGTTATGACAGCGAGGCAGCTTCATGGATGATTGTAAGCGTACGGTTGCATACGGTTTGTAATACTGAACGCACGCCAGAATTTTCATAAATTGGCCTAATTTGAAAAGTATTTTGCTATTTTTCGTTTTCATTAATTCATTAAACTTCATTGTGTTTATATGTCTTGTAAAATATTTGGGGATAAACTTATCTCTCTGTGGTTTAAAAATGGACCTTTAAGTAGATAATGCATTTCATCCCCTAGGTCATTGAGTGGACACAAACGGCATTTCCTATCCTGGCGTGTCACGCTTTTTTGTCGCCAGCGACCAGTCTCTATGGGAATCTTTGATTTCCCGTGCGAAAGTGAAACATTGTCATGCGCAAGGATAAAGATAATTATATCAGATAATGTTCTTGCTTTATGTTCTTTTTGAATAATGCATAACCTCTGGCCCTCCAGTGTTTTCATAAGACCTATACAAACTTTATTTTCCTCGTGTTTCTAGGGTATCGTCTATTACTTCGACAAAAGAAAGTCCTCATGTTGATTTTGTGATGTCAATAATTTTAACAATGAGAAAATGTTTTAAGTGTGAGAAACGCCTTAAACTGTCCGATATTTCAAAGAAAAAAACATCTCGGTCCTCGGCATTATTCACAAAAAGTGTCGTGTATATCCTGCTAGTTATCACAGTGTAACAGTCGGATACCTGCATGTTAAATCGAACTCATTTGTGAACTCGTGCGTTGCTTACCGAGTGATTAACTTCATATTTCCAACAAAAGCTTTTTTCCGCGAGACCCTCTATAAAATTACAATGCAATCACGTGATCTAAGTACAAATGTAAATCAGCTCGGGTTATGTTCTTTGCTCACTGGAATTATTTACTCATGCTCATTACACTAGAAACCGGGGAGCTGCAAGGATTATTCAACAGGCCAGGAGACAACAAATGTTGATCGACAAATGACGCCAAAAATGTAAGTAAATTTACTTTTCATCCCTTGGTTTAGGTTTTTGTCTACAATTCATTTATTTTGATTTAATGACTGGGCGATTTGTAATCACATTCTGTAATCTATTTATTTTGTCAACTTATTTTAAGATGGCATTTTCAACTTTTTTTCAAAGGAGAGATAAACATATAGGGTGCACGCTCATGTGTTTGTGTGTAACACAAAATTAATTTTGATTATCAAGGAACGCCGCGCATGTTTTTGAATGCAATATGCAATCGGATGTTGCCAAAATAAGTTTCGTGACAGAGAAAGGTACTCTTCAAAGGTGCCTCGCGAAGTAACATTGTAACAAGTATGGCCGATAAGATTTTAAATTTTCATATTCGGAATGGATATTTCTTTCCCGTGTGAAAAAATGGTGATATTTTCCTCAAAATGTGATATTAAGGCCCCTTCCCCAACATCTGAAAAAAAAAATGCCTGAGGACAGATGTTCCTTGGGTAATCCTCTACAAAGATTGCTAAAATTATTTCGATCCGTATTAAATATTTGTAGTGAAATCATTAAACGACATCCTCTCTGAAACCCCTGAATAGAATTTAATTAAACTTGGCAGGGATGATCCTTGGGAGAACCTTTGCAAAAGTTGCTAATATAAACCTGATCCATTTAGAAATATGGTTGCCATTGCAATGAAAGAAAAAAAAACTTTAAAAGTCATCTCCTTTAAAACTATTGACACGATTTTAAAATGTTTTGCACAGATGTTCTATGGGTAACTCTCTACCAAGATTGCTAAAATTATTCCGATCCGTTAAAAACAAGGCCGCCAGGGGCGGGGCTAATTTGCCATATATGTAAATAGTGAAAACTATAGAGACCTGTTCTCCAAAACTGCGGGCCAAATTTCTGAACTTTTTTTTTGGCACAGGTGTTCCTCGTTTTACTTTCTACAAATGTTGCTAAAATAAACTTGATCCATGTAGAACCTTAGTTTCCATAGCAACCAAAACCAAATGAATATTACCAGTTTTTTTTTTTTTTTTTTTTTTGGGGGGGGGGGGGGGTGTTTTTTGTTTGTTTTGTATAAATCTTCTTTGATGGTAAGAATTTCCCCCAACATTACCCCCAACCAAATCTGCCCAAGCAATGACTTAGTATTGGACTCCAATTATGGCCCTTGAAGTATAAAAAATGTCATATTTAACTTTGTTTACATTCTAGCATCCCCATTTATAAAGCAATCTTGATCAGATGTATACATAATGTTAATACATGTAAACCAATGATTATTATGCCTTTGTATGGGAGATATGGTCCATAATACTTAAGGGTGCCTTTAGAGTAGTGGTACTCAGGTGAGCGAATAGGGCCATCATTGCACTCTTGTTTTATTTAGCTTACCTGAGCATGTAATAATGATACAGTTACTGTAGTATGTATAATTAATCTTCGATTTCATTGATTTTTCAAGTTGACGATATGTAATTAAAATTCTGAATATATAAAGGTCACAAAACATCTTAAATTTCTGAGCTTTCATGAATCCGGTTGCTTGGAAGGTCCCACCCTCCAAGCAGAGTCACTAGTCCAGGGAATGGAAGGCGATTTGTATGATAGTGGCGAGGCCCGTTTAACAAGTTGGACAGATTTGTTGATTTGCCTGACGGCGATATAGTTAGTGATAGTCTACCACAGCGATTGTCGCTGGATAATTATACAAATGTTTTTGGTAACAAACTTTTATCCCTTTGTAAAGAAACTGATTTATTCATAGCAAATGGACGGTTAGAACCGGGACATTTCACTTGTTATAATTTAGCAAGAAACAATAAGGCAGCGAGTGTTGTCGACTATGTAATTATTAATCATAATATTCTCCAAATTATTAATGATTTTAAAGTATTAGACTTAACAGAGTTTTCTGACCATTGTCCGAATGATTTTTCCCTGCGATTAGATAATACGAGTCATTATAGTTGTAATGATGTTTTATATGAAAAGATTGTTTGGGATAACTATGATAACGATAATTTGTTTCCATTGCTTAATGATAACAAATCCAATTTTGATTGTATTTTAACTGATGTATTAAACGGTGTTTGTGATATTAACACGTCCATAGACAATATATCTAATTTGATTTATGATGTGTCATTTAAAGTACATGGGAAAATTATTAAGCAATCTGTCACCCGAAAAAGGAAACCTCGCAAGTCTGAGTGGTTTAACGATGAATGTAAAGCATGTAAACAAAATTTTTATAGTTGTAAACGTACTTACAAAAGTTACCCTTCCGAAGAAAATCTGAGATTATTTTTAAATGTTAGATCGGATTTCTGTAAAGTTAAAGGTCAAGCAAAACATAGATATTATAATAAGGAGAAACAAAAATTATCATCCCTCTGTAAAACAAATTCCAGAAAATTCTGGAAATATATAAAGAAATACAAAAATACAAGCGATAAAAATAATAGTATAAACGTTGATGAATTTTTAACACATTTTAATCATACATGTAATAAATCCACATATTAGTAATTTCAATGAAGATATTTCTGAGGAAAGAGAATCTCCATTACATATAGATGAATTAGATCGTTGTTTTACTGTAGAAGTTATTAAAACGTTATCATGCAGTGACTATTCTAATAATGTTGTTGACTTTTTTATTGATTCAAAAGATTTTATAGCGCCATATTTGCTTATATTATTTAATCACATATTTGACAATGGAGTGTATCCTGACGCATGGAGCAAGGGTGTTATATTTCCTATTCATAAAAAAGGTGATCGATCTGATCCCTCTAATTACAGAGGCATTACTCTTGTTAATTCTTGAAAATGATGTATTTCTCTATGAATCTCTAGGATATGTTGTCTTATGTGGAGATCTAAACAGCAGAGTTGGTAAAAAAAAAAAGATTTTATTATAAACGACAAGTTAAATTCTATCTATGATGACCCTGACTATGTAGCTGAAAGTATCCCTGTTAGGGCCTCCAATGACAATGTAAACAATAACCACAGTGTAAAGCTACTAGACATGTGTACTAGACATATAATTGCACATATCATTAAATACTTTATACAAGTACAAAGCCACACAAAATGAGTTATAAGAGACACGAAACATAAAAAATATAATCAATCAAATACATTAGAAAATGTAAAACAACTGAAAATAAAAACTTATTCTTTACTCAATAAACTTGTTACTATTTTTAGTAACATTTTTGGATTTTTTAAATTGTTAAAAAACAACAACAATTAAAAAAAATTAAGTCTCACCCTGTCAAGTTTTAGTTCATCTGAAAGAGTGCACTTTTGTCTTTACAATGAGACATATATATATAAGTTGACCATTCTACTATAAAAGACTGTGGAGATATCTTGTTATGAAACAGGCCACTGCAGGCACTTCAGGGGGTCTGGATGGCCAAATGCCAGATGGCCCCATCTCACCGGGGTAATACAAAACTTCAAAGGGTGACATGCAGTTGTCATTGTATCTTTCATGTGCCATTGTCAGCATCCCTGGAAGATGTCTGTATTCTCTGGAGACCATTCTCAGTATATATAGGGCTGATTTTCACCAAAATCCTAATAAAAATATCAACATTTAAGCAAAAAAACTTTCATCAACACAATGAGAGGTGACATGGCTGCAGACTTAAAAACTGGCCATATTCCACAGAGCAATGGCTTGAAAATGACTGACTCTTCATCTATGGACACCTACATGATACATACTGACTGCAGCAGAGAGGCCTTTGAGACTGAGGGTCAATCTGTAAGGCCAAGAAAGTCCACTCCTAAAACAGCACAGGTGCCTTTGGCTAACATGGGCCCACATCTAGGCCTCTCACCAGAAACAGCAGAATGCAGCATTAACTTTGGGCATAAGACTTGTGGAAGGTGAGATGACTTCCATGGGCTATGATGATGTATGTTAAGGTCATAATCAAGAGTCAATCAGCTGTGATCAGCCTAATTTATGGGTGGGAAGGAGAAAAAAACATCTCCTGCCTTGAAATGCACTAACTGCAACTACATCTCACATTAAATCACAACACAAGACAGGCTGTATCATAAGGTTCAAACTCCTTACCATGTGTCAAACACCCCAGCATGATCATGGACTGGCAGAAGGGTCAAATGATGCATACATGGGTGACTGGCGATGCTGGTACATATTAGCTAAAATGGACATATTTGACTTCCAGCTAAGAGCAGCAAGCAGAAAGCAGCTGATAGAATAGAAATGGCTATCCAGGACCTGAATGAGAAATGGCTGCCAATCCAGTACAAAGAGTATAGTAAAATATAAATCATTAAAGGAGACAACAGAATAAAAATAAAAATAAATCAAAATAACAATTAAGGGGAGATAACCATTCCTATGTACTAGAAATAATTTCATGAGTTATCTCCCTTTTGCTAAATTATATAAAAGAGCAAATTTAAGTTTTTAACAACACAGTAAAGTGGTGAATTCTGTTGAACTGCATTCCTAGAGTAAAAATAAATGCTTTTTAATAAAACGAAGCTCTTGCTTGTCCTTTATTTGAATATTATTGTTTTCATAAGTGCCTGTAAATAAGATGCTGGAATGTGTTACTGAGTTTTACATTATAGCAGTGAATGAGCCTTTTAATTGCAGTTACCAGTTCACATGATGAAGAAACAAGAAAGTCAGTAGAACTGACAGATGCTCCCCGAAGAACGTCATTGTTACAAATAAGGCCTTTGTCAATGGGTGGGAGGATATGTTAAAGACCGGAATGGGATCAGCACATGCTTATCATGTATAGAATCCAGGTAATGTGCATCTCCTCTTGGTAATAAAGCTTCACATAAAAAGTTTTGTTGAAATCAAGCCGTTAGTTCCTGAGAAATAGTCCGGACAAGGAAAGTGTGACGGATGAACGAACGAACGGACGGACAAAGCGGCGACTATATGCGTCACCTTCAGTGAGCATAAAAAAAGGTAAAAACAGTAAACCATATTATATATTCTTGTTCCTTTTGATGAGACAGAAGATAAAATGGTAAATACTTTGGTGTCCCCCAAGATCACACAGGGGTCAGGCCCCACCCCCAAAATTTTACTTAGGACCTTTCAGCTCAAAGCTGTTGAAATCCCCATTCCTAAATCATATCTATTCTCCTCATCAGATGAGATGTTTTACCAACTCTAATTTGGAGACTTAGTAACAGTTTACTATTTAATATGATAATACGTGTTACTCATCAGATCTTTCATTGATTTTTTAAAGTTTTTATACTACTGAAAATTAAGTCATACATTTCAATGTGTGCTCATATCAAAGAGGTTAACCAACACTCTTGACATATGACTGGATATTTGAAATAGTGTATAATGGCCTAAACAACAATTAGCTGACATGATTATGATTGACATTACTAGCATATTGAATTTTGTGGGGTTTTGTTTAAATGATATCTCCTGTTAAATTAGGCAAATGACATGAATATCAGTCAACAACATGGTAGTAGGGGCCATAACTCTCTTAAAAATTGAGGAACCAGGTCACGTCAACGATATGCGTATCTACTCTTGGTAATAAAGCTTCCCGACGATATGCGCATCTCCTCTTGGTAATAAAGCTTCCCATAAAGTTTCATTGAATTCAAGCCATTAGTTCCTGAGAAATAGCCCGGACAAGAATCATGCAACATGAACTATAGGCCAAAAAGTCAAGGGGCCTTAACTCCTTGAAAAATTTAGGAATCGGGTCATGCTGACGATATGCGCATCATCTCTTGGTAATAAAGCTTCCCATAAAGTTTCGTTGAATTCAAGCCATTAGTTCCTGAGAAATAGCCCGGACAAGAATCATGCAATATGTACTATAGACCAAAAAGTCAAGGGGCCTTAACTCCTTGAAAAATTTAGGAATCGGGTCATGCTGACGATATGCGCATCTCCTCTTGGTAATAAAGCTTCCCATAAAGTTTCGTTGAATTCAAGCCATTAGTTCCTGAGAAATAGCCCGGACAAGAATCATGCAATATGTACTATAGGCCGAAAAGTCAATGGGCCATAACTCTTTGAAAAATTTAGGAACCGGGTCATGCTGAGGATATGCGCATCTCCTCTTGGTAATAAAGCTTCCCATAAAGTTTCGTTGAATTCAAGCCGTTAGTTCCTGAGAAATAGTCCGGACAAGGAAAGTGAGACGGACGAACGGACGGACGGACGAAGCGGCGACTATATGCGTCACCTTCGGTGAGCATAAAAATATGTACACATTTGTTTACACCATGAAAACTAACCACTTTTATTAAAGCGGCACTGTCCTGTCTTAAAAATATAGTGTATTTGAGTTTTTTGTTTTGATCCTTTTTCAGAGAAAGAAAAAGAGAGAGGGGTGTGTGTGTGGGGGGGGGAGAGAGAGAGAGAAAGAGAGAGAGAGATATATATATAAAGAGAGAGAGAGAGAGAGAGAGAAAGAGAGAGAGGAGTTTATACATATAAGCATGAAAACACTACAAACACATGGTCCCCCAAAGACAGCACAATCCCTTAAACAAAGAATCACATAACCAAAAAATAAATAAAATAAATAAATAAGTAGAAAGAAAATTTGCCAAATACTTACACTAGCTGTCACGGCATTCATGATAGCCATCATGAGCTAAGCATCTCCACTTATTAATACAAATCTGCTGTCTCATGTTCATATCATGGGGCTCAAGTCTAAAGTGAAACTTCAAGTACTTATTCACCATCACTACCTCTGCCTTACTAGCAAGGCCCATAACCCTGGCTGTACTACTTCTTGAATTATGCCCCTTTCATACTTAGAAAACAGCCGAAATCATGGTTAATTTTTTTACAAAGTTGTATATTTCACCAATTAAAAATGTCATATTTGTTTATTGGAGGTGATAGAATAATTTCTACTATAACTAGAACATATCATCATTGATATGTACCATACTATTAAAATCCATAAAACTGTCTCTTAGCAACTGAGAAAAGTCGAGCGCGCTGTCTTATGGACAGCTCTTGTTTTTCTTTAGATTGGGAAACAGGTTTTTAGAACTTTTACATATTTCTCTCAACAGTTCCTGGACTTGAAGAGCTTGAGAATTTCTTGTTATTAATGTAATGTATTTTGCCTTTCAAATATGTCAAAATAAACTAAATGTTTAGATTATTGGGGAGCCCAGCCAGAGCCTTATGGTTGAGATGGCCAAGACAGAGGCAGACAGGGTTGCTAAGCAACGGGAGACCTTGGGGAAGGATGGGCTTCAGTTGAAGAATACTGTTCTTGAGAAGGCTACAGAAGAGAACGAGGTAGGTTGCCTAGGGGTTATAGAAGTATTTTTGACAATGCTGATATTTTTAGATTTCTTTGGAGACAGTATCATTGTATTGTTGACATATTTTCAGAGATGGAGTACCAACACAGACTTTTAACTTGTCTGTTTTTGCAAAGAAAAAAGTTTAGGTATTGGCATCACTCTGGTGTCATCGTCATTGTCGTCTTGAAGAAGAATTTTAACCTTGGCCATAATTTTTAAACTATTAAACTATCTGTCATCAAACTTCACATACTTGTTTTCTATCACAAGGGCTACATTCCCATCAAGGGCCATAACTTTTAGCACCATTTTTTTAGCTCGACTTTTCGAAGAAAATGAGAGCTTATACTGTCACTCGGGCGTCGGCGTCGGCGTTGCAACACAAGGTTAAAGTTTTTTTCAAACATCAATAACTTAAATACTATCAAAGGTATTCCACCCAAACTTAAAATACTTATTCACCATCATCACTTCTACCTTACTTCTAAGGCCCACAACCCTGGCTACCCTATTTTTGGAGTTATGCCCCTTTCATACTTACAAAACAGTCAAAATCAAGGTTAAAGTTTTTACAAAGTTGTATATCTTCAATACTATCTAAGGTATTCAACTGAAACTTCAAGTACATATTCACCATCATTACCTCTACCTTACTAGCAAGGCCCATAACCCTGGCTGTACTACTTCTTGAATTATGCCCCTTTCATACTTAGAAACAGCCGAAATCATGGTTAATTTTTGTACAAAGTTGTATATTTTCAATACTATCACAGGTATTCCACCATAACTTGGAATACTTATTTATTGTTTACCCACACTACCTCAACTTTACTGGCAGGGCCCATAATCCTATATGCAGTGTATTTTCAATTTTACCCTTTTATACTTAGATATTTTTTGGCTGTATTTACAAATAGCAAATAGGTTGGGCAAACCAACTCTAGTTA
>CM037780.1:31349846-31399846 GCA_021229015.1 Solen grandis | reverse complement strand
GGTGAAAAAATGCCCCTTCGCATCAAAACAGGCTTATATCAACATATTAAATACCATAATGAATATGGAGGAAAAAAATGAATTTCCTGTAAATTATGGGAGTCACATGCATTTCAGATACTATATGACTTTGTATTATGATTTGTATTTTGCACATTTTGATACTACAATCCTGAATAATTGTTTAAAACAAAAAACAAAAAAACAACAAAAAAACAACAAGAATTATATAATTGTCTTAGGACCAAATACCATGCTGTTCACGTGTACCTTATGCTGTACAAAAGTATACAGGAACATCGTGGTTTATGACACCAAGACAGATTAGTAGCTGACTAAATATACCGGTGCATGATGGATTGGCATATTGAACGCATGCCTGTTTCGTCTTTCGTAAAGCCAGATCAGCCAGTAAGTATTATGCAATATAAAACCAGATCAGCCAGTAAGTATTATGCAATATAAAGCCAGATCAGCCAGTAAGTATTATGCAATATAAAACCAGATCAGCCAGTAAGTATTGAGCAGTATAAAACCAGATCAGCCTGCAAATATTGAGCAGTATAAAACTAGATCAGCCAGTAAGTATTGAGCAGTATAAACCAGATCAGCCAGCAAATATTTAGTATAAAACCAAATCAGCAAGTTAGTATTGAGCAGTATAAAACCAGATCAGCCAGCAAATACTGAGCAGTATCAAACCAGATCCACTTAAGCAGATGTGACAAAAAAAGAGGGTAATAGTCAAATTACTTTTTGCATTATTTGTCATTTCTTATTTCTATTTTGAGGAAATCCAGGATTGTATTCTTAAAACAAACGTTTCAATAAATAAATTTACCGTTTGCTCACACTATAGGTGATGGAATGTCCACTTTTTGACACAATATAAGGCATAAAGCAGGTGTAAAGGATCAAGTCATCCTTATACCGTACAACGCAGAGTATTCTAAATTCATGTTCTTGAACATTTTCAACTTTGGAAGTTATATGCATTTTATAAGTATACATCATTCATATATACAGAGGTGATATCATTTTCTCTATGTATAGTGTTGTTTTATTATTATAAGTTAGTATATTCTAATTTCAAGTTACAAACTCACTTTGTTTCTCTCTGCAAGTGCTCTCTCTCTATATATTTATTAATATATTATTAATCTCTGTTTTCAAATGTTTATGAACTGAGAGTAAATATTATTAATATTTTGATTAGTTTGCAGGTTCAGACTTAGTGACTTAAACTTTGAGACTCTGATGGTGATTAAGACAACTGAGAGAAAAATATTTATATTGGTATACATTTACAATTACTAGTCATTATTTACTGTGAGAACTCATGCCACACACTTCAGAATAAAAGTATTGATAAGTATGCTTTAAACATTCTTTACATAGAATGATAATACATTTTCAGTCATTTGGGGACTAACTACTTAAGACAGGTATAGTGCAGCCATAATACAGTATCACGCCAAAGACATGTGGCATGATACCACACTCAGTTGCATTATCCTGACTCCAGGCTAACCAGTACTGGAACTATCCTTATATGCTGAGCGCCAAGCAAGAGAGCTATACCATCTTTTAACAACTATAGTATGTCACAGCCAGGGATGGTCTAATAGACCATTTTTCATAAGGCTTGGGTAAAATGGCAGGATGCATTTCTATCAAAAGCATTTTAATATTTTCGGCTAGTAATTATGACTCTGGAAAGATATAATAAATAACTAAGTATTTCAGTACAGTATTTATTTAGAGTGGTAACATGTTTGGTTAAAACCTATCTTCCATATATACTACTCAAAGTTTGCTAAGCACCAACCGCTATTTTCCCATAGAGTCACATGAAAACACTTGCTGAATGTAATGCTATGTACCTGAAAGGAAAGCGTTAGCTGACAATCAATTTTACGCATAGTTTTTGTCAAAATGATAGAAAAGAGACTCAAAAATGAGTTACAACGATTTAGCCAATTCCTGTCATTATTTGCAATATTCACAAAAGTGTTTTTTTGCAAGAAATGGCAATTTATGAATGGAAGTTAAATCTTGTGATCAATACAGAAAAAAATGACCATGAACAGGCCAACATCGTCAAAAATATCCTTAAAAGTATTCCATTTAGAAAACAGAAATATTTGAAGATCAAAGTTCTGAATTTAGCTGACTTTAAATTTTAAGGTGTTTTCTCAAAATTCGCACTTTCTTTTAATTATGATTAATTCCCAGTATTGAGGATCCGAATTTAGGCTTATTTCTTGTCACTGGTAGTAAGTTTGGTACATAAACAATACTTCTGCATTAAAAAGCAAGATTTGTTTTAATGTAAAATTTAATGTAACATGCCTTTAAAGTCGCTTGTCTAAGCATGCAACGCTACGGGAAAATAGCTGATGGTGCTTAGCAAACTTTTAGTATAGTTTACATGAAAGCAACAAAATATACACAACATTGATAAACAATAGTATAATGGAATCCAAAAACAATATGCCATTAAAGATGACCTTTTACAGGTTAACAGAGCTCTTCCTATGAATAATCAATCAAGCTCTTCAAATCATGCTACATGTACTAAACATAATAACAGACTACAAGTGTTTAATCCTTTTCCTTCTCTATCTTCCATTTTAATCAATAGCACTGTCTTTTCATACAATTCATAACTGCTGGACAAGATCATAGGAGATTAAAATCACAGATTAAGAAAAAATATTTGTTACTTTAAGATGTATGAGCACATTTTTACTCCAATAAAATTAGACAGATGGAAAAATTCCTTTATAATTTTTGTCATTGAACCAGTTCAAAATTTACAGGTTGGGTCCATCTGAACAACAATTAGCTTGCAAGAGAGCTGTGTGGCTGTTGCTTCGGTGTGGAACAGGATTCCATCGGGGTGCCCACCTCTGCCCAGATAAGAACATGCGTCTTTGAACCTGGCCAAGCTTCTACAAAAGAGCCGTAGAATTGCGAGGCTTGTGAGTAGTTAGGTACCCCATAAGCAGTCATGTTTGCCGGCTTGTCAAATACTTCCTCCAATCATGGATGAATCTTAAAACGAAACCAAAAGAAAAAAACATTCAAGATCTCATTCAGGAAAGAAAAAGATTAATACAGTGTTAACTCCCTTATCCTAACCATACTCAGGAGGGTAAAAAATTCCGGAATAGAGAGGGTGTGGGATTAATCCTGCTTTACTGACTAACTGCTTCAAGGTCTTAACAGTTTAGTTTTATTTAGTTTTATAATACATGTAGGCCATAGGCCCATGAGTATACAAACAAAGTAGCTTAACACAAGAGTGTTCTTTGGAACATGACTTGTGTGTCACGGAAAAGTGTGATGGACAGACATGGGAAAGTGATCCCTTTGTGTCACCTCTGCTTACAGCAGATGACACAAAGTCAGTGGCAAGTATAATTAGAACTATCACTGAAAGTGATGGAATATCCCCTGCATAGATACAACACAAATGCTAAATTCATATTGTAAATAAATTAAAAGATGCTTTTTTGAAAATATATAATTATTTGAAATATAACAAAATGAAAAAAAAATCCCCAGATTATGCCAGTATTTCATTGAACAAATCCTGAATAGGAATATGCTTGGCTTATTTTAATAAATGTCATGAGATTATGTTTTATTCCACTGATTATTTTTCTGCCATTTCTACACCTGGGAAGAATAAATTTCTGCACTAGATTACCCTTACTGAAGCAAAGATATAACAGTGATAGCTTAACATTTTCATTTCGCTTAAAGGCGAACACACTAATCGTTCATCTCACACTTTATTATACACAATGACCTGTGTCTTGCTGCAAAGTTAGTTTCCTTCTTTCTGTTTAGAGAAATTCTTTCTGTTTAGAGAAAAAGATGCCAGTTGTTCAAAAGATAATTTCAAAGTTTCCCTATGAAAAGTCATTGGTTTTGAGCCAGCTAGTCAATATTAGGTTTAATGCACTTATATTTTACATGTTTTATAATGTGTAAGAATATAATATGAAATAAAAAAGTACTGACCAACACACTAGTCTGCTACAGCATTTGCCCCAAGGTGGATGTGATGAACTCCACTGGACACAGCTGGTAGTCCTCAAATCATCTACAGGATCTCCAAGATTGGCAGCATGCTGTAATAAGTCATAGGTGTCAACTGTTAAACAAACATGACTCAAAACTAAGAGTATCGGAGCGAAAACAAATGGCTGATCTTAATGAGATTGTAACATAACAGGATCCAAAGTTTGTGGGTTCCAACCCCATTAGGAGCAAGGAATTTTCATGACCTTCCCAGGTGCAAAGTACTGGTCTAACTCAGGAACTGTCAAGAGACATATGTGTTATGTTTCAAGAACTTGTTTCCTGATCAATGAAAAATAATTAAGTTTTCTCTAAAAACTAGGGCTGGGTATTTCCAAGTTGCTTCCCTTATTATACATACTGTCATACCAGACCAGCAATAAATGTAAGATGGAAATAGCTGGCAATATATATAGAGAAACATCACATAAAACATTTAAAAGTTTAGAAATAGTTTGTTAAAGCTTAAGATATATAAAAAGTTTAAACTTAAATTAACTTATTTTTCATTACTTATGAAACAAGTTATCACAATTTATATAAATCACTCTAGATGGCTCGGGTCTGGTGGTCTATATGAGAATCCATGTGTATGGATCCAAAGGTTGTGGGTTCAAACCCCAGCCGGTCTACTTGAGACGGTGCTGTCACACGTGACAGGATAGCGTACCCAATAACATTATCCTGACACCAAGCCAACCAGTCCTGGAACTACCGCTGTATGCTGAGTGCCAAGCAAGGGACTATACCAGCATCATTTTTATAAACTTTGGTATGACATAGCCAGTGATAGAACCCACAACCCTCTGCTCCCAATGTTTTACCATAAGCTAAAGAATCTCTAAAATGAGTATGGTGACCCCCTATCTGTAATTCAGCTATCTTTTTCTTATAGTCTAAATTACTCTAAATAACTGTAAAAGATTAGAAAAATCTGTCCATAGGAAAAAAAAAACAAGAGGGCCAAGATGGCCCTAAAGACGCTCACCTGAGGACATTTGTGCTGACCAAGTTTGAGGAAGTTTGAATCAAAATTGTGGCCTCCAGTGTGTAAACAAGGTTTTTCTAAGATTTGACCTACTGACCTACTTTTCAATCGCTTTTTAGGTCTGTTAGATTAATGATCTTCGATAATTCGTTAAAATTTCTGAAGAGAATCGTATACCTACCAAACTGAAACCGGAAATGGAGGGCTGAATAGTTTCTTAATTTTTCATTGGTTAATAATATTATAACCTAAAACGACCGAATGTGTTTTTATTACCAACAATACGATTATCTGTACTTTCATATCTTTCTTAAAGAAAACCTTTATTTAATATACAATTGACACAATATATTCTCTTAGTCTTTTTATCATTTTATTTAATCGTAGATACTGATTTTAATATAAAACATATATCAAGTATGTAATTTAAAGTAAAAAGTGATTCAATCAAGGGCCAAATTTTAACCATTATCTAGTCATAATCTCTCAAACTAGTAATATTGCAAAATATTTTTTTATGATTGGTCTATAATTATGAATTATGTGGGTACGGACCACTAGACAATATTTCACATCAAATCTATAGATTAAGCTCTAGGTCTTTTCCTATGTAACTCTATGTGAAACAAGTGACCACTGGTGCGGGGTCATTTATCACCGTAGGGCTATGATTTGAACAATCTTGGTAATGAACCATTAGATGATGCTACATACCAAATATCTAAGCTCTGGGCCTTATGGATTTACAGAAGAAGATTTTTTAAGATTTTCCTATATAACTCTATGTAAAACAAGTGACCCCTGGTGCGGGGGCATTTATCACCATAGGGCTATGATTTGAACAATTTGGTAATGAACCATTAGATGATGCTACATACCAAATATCTAAGCTCTGGGCCTTATGGATTTACAGAAGAAGATTTTTTAAGATTTTCCTATATAACTCTATGTAAAACAAGTGACCCCTGGTGCGGGGGCATTTATCACCATAGGGCTATGATTTGCACAATCTTGGTAATGGCCCATAAGATGATGCTACATACCAAATATCTAAGCTCTAGGCCTTGCAGTTTTGCAGAAGAAGATTTTCAAAGTTTGAGTTTTTAAAATCTATTTTTAGCTCCTGTGACCTACTTTTTCAACCAATCTGAATAATTTGTACAACTTTGATAGAGGGCATCATAAGGATGATTCCTGTGAAGTTTGGTCAAAATCCCTTCAGCGGTTCAGGAGGAGATGTTCTTTAAAGCAAATTGTTGACGACGGACGGACGCACGCACGCACGGACGACGGACGACGGACAAAAGGTGATCACAATAGCTCACCTTGAGCACTTCGTGCTCAGGTGAGCTAAAAAATGCTGAAAAGCGTTTCATACATTTATGAAACTTTATTTTAAAGTAGTCTTGTGTACAGTCAAAGCTGACCAGTAAATGCAGGTTGACCACTCAATACAGGTGGCATCGTCGAATTCCCCCGACTGACTGATTCCGTTTCACTACATGACATCAGGCCGTGGGATATTACGACCGAAATTGGTCGTTTTAGGGTGTGTCAAATTACGCACTTTCATTGGTGGCATCACGTTTTCTAGACCAATCATAGATGCCGTTTTACATAGCTGTTAACAGCATTAGAAAAATGGCGTTGTCCGATGAAGAAATGTTCAAAGTTTCAGAGGAAGAGCACAGAAAATTTGTTGTTAAGTAGGGATGTCTTCTTGTCATTTAGAACAGGCGGTGGCAAAAGCCTTGTCTACCAGGCTTTTCAGTTCATAAATAAGCGGCGTTGCGAAACCAAAAGTGGTGCAACTAAATGGAGGGACATGCTCCTCGAGACTTCAAGATCATGTTTGATAGTCGTTGACGAAGCGCACATAGTTCTTCACTAACGAGATTTATATTTCTTTCATTTCTTTTTATATGTTCTTGTTTTGATGTTGATGCTCACAGTTCTTTATGATGATTATGCTGATGAATACTTTCAATACAGACACTTCTTTTTCACGGTTTAATTTACCTCTTTCCTATGTGCTTAGCTGGTTACTTAATTGTTGCAGATGTGCAAGATACATTGCCTCAATTTTAAAGCCTTAAACTATATATAGTTGACTGGAAAACGGATACTACATATACACAAAACCATGTAGATAAAAGACAATTATAAATGTGTTCATTGATTTTGTTCCCATGAAAGTGACTAGGGGTCATAATAGATTATGCATTGAACCATCTCACCATTTTTAGCCTTTAACTATTAAAAAATGTTGTTTATTATTTGTGACTGTATTTATTGATTGAATCACTGTTGACACATTTATTACTGTGCTATTCCTCAAACAATACAGTATACCGGTACTATATTTATAACTACATATACTGGTACATGCTAATTATTAAAGGATGTATCTTTTTAATTATTTGATCCTCATTTATATCATTGTTCTTTTCAGGGAAGAAGCTGACAGCGAACTAAACGCAACTCCATTTCGTGAATGGTTCAGCAAACTTTGTGAGGTGCGTTTGTTAGTGCAGTGTCCCATGCTCTTGATCACTGCTACAGCAAGTCGGGCTGCATGCTTAAAAATGCAGAAAATGTTCTGTATGAGATCATGTTTTGAACTAATTGAAAGTCCAGACAGAAGAAATATCAAACTATTTGTGCACTATTGACAGTGTGAAAGAGGAAATAAAACTAGATATGGAAAAAGAAAATGGCAGATTCAGAGTGCAAGTAACAACTAGTGCAGCAGGAATGGGGGTGAATTTTAACCCTTTCCCTCATATAGACTCATTTTGACGAACTCAATAGGTACCACATAAAGCCTGATCTGCAGAAACCCACAGTTAAACCTCACCAAATTTAATTGCAAAATCCTCATTTACAGACCACTGAGGAGCAGCGAACAGCATAAAACCTGATCAGCCTGCGAGTTACTCGCAGGCTGATCTGGTTTTATGTTGTTCGCATTGGTCTTTTCATGGTTTCCTCTATGAGGGAAAGGGTTAAAAACATTTTTCTCGCGATAAACTTTGGTGTTCCAAAAAATATGGACAGTTTCGTTCAACAGTTCGGACGAGCAGGCAGAGATAGCAGTCAGGCAAAAGCACTGCTGTTGTTCTGTGGAAAACAGTGCAAAGGCATTGATAGTGATATGAATGATTACATCATGAACAAAGACACTTGTCGCCGTCAACACATCTTAAATGCCTATAACACTACAGTCAGTGATGATATATTGGCTCATTTGTGTTGTGATATATGTGATAAAAGTTGCAAATGTGGACAACAGGACTGTGGATCTTTTAAACACCTTTTGATTGAAATTATAGACAGAGACACCCATGAGGAAACTTCAAGTTCTGAACCTGATACAGAGAGTTATGACGGTGATTTTTTATAAAATCCAATCATGTGTATAAATAGAACAGACACAGATTCTGGAGGTCATGCTGTTGCTAAATTAACTACACAGTTTGCAAAGAAGAATTATAGTTTCATACACCATTTAAAGATCAATCAATAAATAATTAATATTTAAGCCATTTAATTTGAACAGATATGAGGTAAAGGGTTTAAGATCTGTATTGGTCTGTGATATTGCCATGTTTGTTTTTAAAGCAAACAAAAAGAATATTTTCTTTTTAAGTTTTTTTGACAGGACATAATTTTATTATGGATTAAACAAATGAGGTCATTTTTCTCATTTGGTAAATCTCAGATAAAATCCAATCAAGTCAATCACATGCATCACATAAACCCTATGAATATATTGAAAATTTATTTAACATTTTTATAGAGAACGATCACTGAAGGTGATTCCTACCCCGTTTAGCACTGAAGGTTTTGATTGCTTTAGAGCCCACATGTGAGGCTAACTCCTTATAAAGGATTTGTATTTTTATTTTTACCCACCCCCCCCAATATTGTATACATGCTCTGAGCATTACAATCAAACAAAAATGTACCTATGCACAATGTTACTGTATTAGTCCTGTCTGAACAAGTTCATTCACTTCAAAAGGCAATTTCTCTGAGCATCAACAAAGTTGTATTATTTATGAATATGTTTTTCTAATACAAAGTTTATAAATAATTTCTTAAAGGTCACTTCATGAATTCAAATTAGAATACATCATCTAAGTAATGTTTTATGCAAGTATGTATTCAGTCTCATGTCGATTGAATGACTAGAATTACCCATTTTAACTGTATTTATTTGGTTGAAAATAATAAAGCGATAATACAAAACTGACGGTTTTCAGATTTATTCTTGCTACACATCCTGGTGCAACAAAATATGATACATCGTCAAATCCGCATGGCAAATCAACAGATCATCTACAGGTTGTGGGATTTGATATAAAATTATACATTATGAAACGGATACAAAAGGTTATCAAAATATATTATTTAGCAAATCTGAATGTTTTTCAGTACCAAGGTGAAGATATTTTAGTGCTGATAATAATAATAATAATAATAAAGGACAAAAAAGAATATGTATTACCAAAATGTAAACAACGGCAATACAGTGCATTCCTTTTTTTTTCAAAGCAATACCTCAAAGGCTTCAGTGAAAAAGTGAGTTATTATGAAATAAATTGAAAAAGGGGCAGAATTATATCATGTATTCTTGCCCGACTTCCAACACATATATGAAATTACATGTGTGAAGTTTTTGAGGGACATCACTGAGACATAATGAAGATGAAAGCAATATTGAAACAAAACTGTAGAATTTTCCTGAGTCCAAAACCTTAATATTTCTCAGGATGGAACACTTGGGTTACTGCAATAACTCATCATATTTAGTTCATAATCAAGCTAAAACTCATAGTACATAATACATTTCAGTCATACAGCGACGTCCAGCTAATTACAGGTGGAGGAAGACACCGAATGCACAGAGGCATCCGGGTAGAACCACCGACCTACTGCAAGCCAGCTGGAAGGCTTTCTCAAATGAAAATCCAAATGACCCTGCCGGGATTCGAACCCAAGCAGTGAGGGGCTGAGTGAGTGTTAAAGTCAGCGACTTTACCCTCTCGGCCACGGAGGCCCCTTCCCCATAGTAATTTGAAGTTCAAAATTAGTATGCACCATGCAAACACCATATCCAAAAATGAAATGTGTTCAACACAAATAAATGTTGAATATTTTGTCTTAGTGAAAACATGCATATTCTTAAAATCTTTTAATCAAGAAATGCATTAGGCCAACCTGGCCAGAATTTAACAATCACTGATTCAAATACAGTATTCAATTATGTCAAACATGTCTATATACATTTAAGAGAAAAAAAACTAGTACTCTAAATATGGTGCCCTTGACAACCCAAAAGAAAAACAAGGTTCATAACTCTGTCAAGATGCTGGACACTGTTATGGAACTTGGTATATGACCTAGCATATTAGCCTGTGACTGTCTGACAACATTTGCCAATCTAAATTTTAATAACCACCAGAATTATTCTTTGAAAAATCTGGTAACAAAAGCATTTTTGCAAAGATAACAATATGAAAACTGTAAAAAGGTGATAAGTGGGAACAAACAATTGGGGGAACAAAAGACATTGTCATGCAAGCTAATAATTAATGTATTGCATGTGCACTTATATCTTACAACAAGCTTTCCAACATACTGTGCACACTTCAAAGCAAAAAATCAATACAGTGTTAGAATTTACTCTGTTACAAAAAGATTTAATTCACAGAGAAATATGTTAACTTAAGTAAAACTAACACATTAATTTTAATAGTCTTTACCCTTATAGTAGTCATTAATACCGGTAGATAACAACAAACTGACCACTATGGACAGGATTCTTAACAGTCCATCACTGACTGTCATTTAGTATGAATGTAGTCCATCACTGACTGTCATTTAGTATGAATGTAGTCCATCACTGACTGACATTTAGTACAAATGTACTACTAACTGTTGAAATCTCATTCAACACCAATGCAAATACAACAAGAGCTGTCGGAACGACACATATGCCCACTACGCTCGCCCTACTCCTATCAAGGTGACTGACCTTGACCTTTGACCAAGTGATCCCAAAATCTACTACACACTAGTTATGACCAATCACCCAATGGAATTTGAGGAATGTTGACCCAAGCATTATCCAGCTATTGATCAGAAACAATTTTCACATTTGAGGTCACTGTGACCTTGACCTTTGACCAACTGACCCCAAAATAAATAGGGGTCATATAATAGTCATGACAATCAACTTATGAAGTTTGAGGAATGTGGACCCAAGCGTTCTCCAGTTATTGATTGGAAACAAAGTGGTCTACCGACAAACCGACCAACCATCCGACCAACATTTGAAGTAAAATGATGAAGATTTTCCAAAAATATAGATCTAGATCTGCTTTCGTTTTTGAAAAAAAAAATACCGATAAGTAAAATACCGGTAAAATAAGTTATTTTAAACGATCAACATATTATGCTGTGGATTTTTTTTTTTCGTTGACTTGATAGTATATGACCAAATTGATATATTTTCTATTTATTGTATCTTTGACAATGTACATTGTACACGTCGGAAATAAAACATTTAAATTTGTATCTTGTGTAAGATGAAACGTGGCTTCATATCATGTTTCCTTTTCAAGGTTTCTCACAATTATTTAACAAAATTGTCAATAGCAACAGAAACCAATGGATATTTTGTTTTCTACTTTCTTTTTCAGTTTCAGCTGAAATTCTTTCACTTGTCACTAGGCTTGCGCAAATTTTCCTATTCAATTTAATAATAAGACTTTGGCTGTCCGGTCAGCGTAGTGGTATACGCACTGGCTTCTCGACAATGCGGCCCGGGTTCGACCCCGTCCATGGCAGTATGTGGGATGGTATCGGACAGGTGGGTTTTCTCCGGATTCTCTAGTTTCCTCCCACTGTAAGACAGCCATCTGTTTGGTCGGTTCACAAGCTCGCATATTGATTTACGTTTCCGACTTTAAATAAAGATTATTAGTAGCAGTAGTATAAGACTGTAAAAACTTTTTTTTTTTTTTTTTTTTACTTGAGAAAGGTTTTTTATGAGAATGTCACAGAAGTTGGCATAAATATGTGGATGGCAGTAGTGGGCATTCGCAGCCAATATAGTCCTGTTAAGTGGATAACTTAAAAAATTTTCTTACTGAATATGTGACAATGTTTCAGCAAAGTTTCGACATAGTTAATTTGATAAGTGGCTGGCAGAAATATGCCACCATAGATCTGCATAATTACCACAATTACCGCAGTATATCCCTCCGCGCTCACTAGCGTATCAGTTCACGGCGATTATACCCTTTTTAGGTATGCAATTTACTATTTTAATGCAAAGCATCAAAGACCTTAACCCAAAGATAAGCAACTCATATTTAAGCGTGTGAAGGAAATCTCGTATACCCTCGGCGCCCCCGCGATATTGTGAGAAAAAGCTGGTCCGCTTGTACTGAAGTAACTACTGCACGAAGTTGTGTTCCGACGCCATTAGAAAGCCTACGAAAATCATCTACAGCATAAGGTGCACGTGAAGAACATGGTATATGATCCTAAGACAATTTCAGCTGACTGTAACTTTTTGCATACGGCGGATACATTAAGTAAAATAATGACTGTTTAAATCCGAGAGTAATCAATATAGGGTCTTAATGATTGATTAAGGACTGGAAGGGAAATATTTCAGGAAGGAACTAGTTCAATTAATGAAAAAAGATAATCTTTGCTAATATTTCGGGAAATATTGCCGTTATGTCGAAAAAGCGAAAAAGCACTGCATCTGTCTCAGACAGATATAGTCTCGAAATGACTTAAATACCATCGGTGGGACGTTAGACCTAACAATCAAATAAAGCGGCATATGTTTCATTTTATGGGATTATTTTCTATAACAAACAAAAGAGCTCTAAGTCATTAAAAGTTATCGCATAGACAGGGCAATCCCCGCAACGCTAGTACATGTATAATCTAATACAAAATTTAGCATTATTGTGGATTGTTGACTTGATTTGACTATTTGAGTAGTATATAACAATCGAGTTCAGAGAAATCGAGGCAGAGGCACTAAACGAAAGCACGCTATGACGTCATCAATCGATACCATAATAACGGACTCACGCGCGGTGCCCGCAGCGCCGTGCATTGGCGTCATCAATCGATACCATAATATCAGACTCACGCGCGGAGCCCGCAGCGCCGTGCTTTGACGTCATCAATCGATACCATAATTATCCAGTTCTTTAACGAGGATTAACGAGGTAGAAAAACGTAAGCGATTTTTGAATAAAAAGTTCTATGTCGGAGCAAGTTTTGTTAAATATATATCGGGTTGCACCGACCCACCCCTTTAACGAGGTCGCGTGATTATTTTAGGGTCACAGTCAATCGGCGTTTAAAACATGGACGTTTTACCCCCACTTATGCGACGATATATACCATTTCCTAGTAGAAAAACCCGTTTATATCTTTGAAACATATTCTCGGATACGAGATGTACAAAATGGCGTTATACGAAACGTGTAGAAAACCAACGATGAAGACCAAATTGTATATTAAACGATGGTTAAGCAAAAAAGTCCACTTTCGGACAATTTAAAACGTTTTTAATACGTTTACTCGAAAAATTTGGCGTTAAAATTAACGTCGAAGCGCTCATAATGGAAGATTGGATGAAATATGTCGCTACCGATAACGAGGTCATCAGGCGTATTTTTCTATGGAAAAATGGTAAGGGAATAGAACATACTCTGGGATGTAAAGATTCTACGCAGAACAGCATTTTCTTATGTTATTATGCGAATTGAAGGCTATGTAACTTTAAGAAAATAATGTCATACTGTACAGTATTATAAATGACGATGTATTAGATCGGAAAAGCGACCCCACCCCTTTAACGAGGTCACGTGACTTTTGAGGCCACGAGTTAACAACCATTCGGCGCTAAACGCGATGGAATCCGCATCCCTTAATTAGAATTTACTCACTATTAGTTCGACTATGGGAAAACGCAGTTTCGCCCGCGGCGATCCTTGTCGACTTCACAATAATATTAATAATTACATCTTCGTGACTGGCTCGATGATAAAAATTGTAAACGCGGGTTATACAGGTAGAGTATTGCGTTATCGATTATTGACATAAAACGAATGTGTACGAGACTCTCCTCTCTCTCTGTATATTAATGCTCGTTTTTCTCTCATTTTTTCTGTATTTCTCGTCATATTTCCCGTTGTGCGCGCGTTTTGTACGCGTGTATGTTCTATCGTTCGTTTCTCTCTCCGCGTATTAATCCTCTCTATTCTATTAATTCTCTCACTCTCTATTGCAATATTATTACTTAGTAGAATTTCAGATAATCTATGTCGGATTACATTTTTATCATTGTTTTAACCGATATAATATGGGTATATACCTATTTGTTTTATTTCTCATTTTTCCCCTCTCTTCGGCAATATTATTCGTAGGTCTTCTTTTATAAAGACTGGAAGTCTAGTAAATAAGGCGGAACTACGAGAGTAAAATGAAAAAATAAATTATTAAATAATATCATTCGTTAATATATCGGAATTTCAAGTCTGTCTCGCGATCGATTTTTCCATTACGAAGTTCTCCGGGCCTATACACAACGGTCAGAATTCAAACCGACCAATCGTCGAACGCGTCATTGGAACGAATATATAACGCCCCCCCCCCCCCTTTCCTTCTCTCTCTCTCTCTCTCTCTCTCTCTCTTCACGAGTGCGCGCTGTTTAGGATCCCTTTTTTTAACGGTTTAACGTAACAAATATGGATGTATACGCATCTATACATATACGTATACGAAAATCGCATATAAATCGTTTGAATAATCGTTTCCGAACAAAACGTTATTTTTTTTTAACGTAGGAATACCTTTATATTTATATCGTAATGCGACCCTCGAGGCGACATATTTCACTGGCTCGTATCTTTCTTGAAAGATTTGAGCGAAATTTGCTAAAACTATGTCGAGAAAGTTGCGAAATTCCGGGCCCCGTGTACGAAAGCCGGTGTATTAAAAAACTACTCTATTTAGGCTATATTTATTTATGAGTATCTTTTCGTTGATAACTTATTTATACATAATTATAGCTCGGTGTTAGCCATTTTGTAGCTTAGTTTATCATTTCTTAAACGTATATGTCTTAATTACGAATAAATTACTTACGTTATCACGAGAACCGTACCATACGATTTTATTTATTCATTTATTTTTGTCAAACGTACGTGGACGAAGTAGTAGTAGTAGTTGTTGTTGATGATGATGTTTTTTTCATGTTGATATTAATGCGTTTGAATAAATCGAGACTCTGAAGTGTTCACAAGCTTCTTTAATTTTTTTTTTTGTTGTTGTTTTTTTTGTATTTTTGTAGTGTAGTAGTAGTAGAAGTAGTATTAATGTTACGTACTAGGGACAAAATAATCCTCGCATATACACGCGCACGCTTAAAATATCGATTTTCCACCTCCATGAAAGCAATCGAGAAATTTATTTATTTATTTATTTATTTATTTATTTATTTATTATTGTCAATCACGCGTGGTTGAAGTATTAGTTGTTGTTGTTGCAATGACGAAATTCGTTTTAAGTCTAATAATAGTATCGGTTATATATTCGCTGTTTATCAATGAATGAAACGAAACCTTGTGCGCGTACATTTACGAAGTAGTAGTTGTTGTTGTCGATGATGATGTTTTTTATGTTGATATTAATGCGTTTGAATAAATCGAGACTGTTGGATTTATTGGATATTCTGATAATGCAGTAGTAGTAGCAGTAGTAGTAGTAGTAGTGGTAATAGAAGTAGTAGTAGTAATGTTACGTCATTGGGGCAAAATAATTCTCGCATATACACGCACACAGTATATTGAATGGAAACTTTAAATATAAATAGATTGTGAGATTGGGAAGTGCAATAACCAATAATCGTAACACTACCTTGATTCATTTTCTAATTATCTCCCCTTATTAAATGTTACAATGAATTTCTCTCAAGATAACAACTGATAACTATCTACTTGAATATTTTTTTGTTGGGAGCAAAACTCATGAATAAAACAATTTAAGGACTAGAAACTTGAAACAAATATGATAGCACGTTGAAGCAGTGAAGCTACTATTTTAAAATTATCTCCCCTTATTTTTCTATTGCATTCTCAGGAAGGGGTGTAGTGTTTTCCGAACACATCTTGATATGTTTATAATTCCATATCACTCACTGACTGACTGACTGACTGACTGACTGACTGACTGACTGACTCACTCACTCACTCACTCACTCACTCACTCACTCACGCAATTACTCACTTACACACTTATTCTCTCAATTACTCACATACTCAATTACTCATTTACTCACTCAATTACTCATTTACTCCCTCAATTACTCACTCATTTACTCATTTACTCACTCAATAACTCAGAATAAAGAAGCGTTGTGATAACACTTCAGAGTCTCGATTTATTCAAACGCATTAATATCAACATGAAAAAAACATCATCACCAACAACAACTACTACTACTACTACTACTTCGTCCACGTACGTTTGACAAAAATAAATGAATAAATAAAATCGTATGGTACGGTTCTCGTGATAACGTAAGTAATTTATTCGTAATTAAGACATATACGTTTAAGAAATGATAAACTAAGCTACAAAATGGCTAACACCGAGCTATAATTATGTATAAATAAGTTATCAACGAAAAGATACTTATAAATAAATATAGCCTAAATAGAGTAGTTTTTTAATACACCGGCTTTCGTACACGGGTAAATTTTCAAATCTTTCAAGAAAGATACGAGCCAGTGAAATATGTCGCCTCGAGGGTCGCATTACGATATAAATATAAAGGTATTCCTACGTTAAAAAAAAATAACGTTTTGTTCGGAAACGATTATTCAAACGATTTTATGCGATTTTCGTATACGTATATGTATAGATGCGTATACATCCATATTTGTTACGTTAAACCGTTAAAAAAAGGGATCCTAAAGAGCGCGCACTCGTGAAGAGAGAGAGAGAGAGAGAGAGAGAGAGAGAGAGAGAGAGGAAGGGGGGGGGGGGCGTTATATATTCGTTCCAATGACGCGTTCGACGATTGGTCGGTTTGAATTCTGACCGTTGTGTATAGGCCCGGAGAACTTCGTAATGGAAAAATCGATCGCGAGACAGACTTGAAATTCCGATATATTAACGAATGATATTATTTAATAATTTATTTTTTCATTTTACTCTCGTAGTTCCGCCTTATTTACTAGACTTCCAGTCTTTATAAAAGAAGACCTACGAATAATATTGCCGAGAGAGAGGGGAAAAATGAGAAATAAAACAAATAGGTATATACCCGATATTATATCGGTTAAAACAATGATAAAAATGTAATCCGACATAGATTATCTGAAATTCTACTAAGTAATATATTGCAATAGAGAGTGAGAGAATTAATAGAATAGAGAGGATTAATACGCGGAGAGAGAAACAAACGATAGAACATACACGCGTACAAAACGCGCGCACAACGGGGAAATATGACGAGAAATACAGAAAAAATGAGAGAAAAACGAGCATTAATATACAGAGAGAGAGAGAGAGTCTCGTACACATTCGTTTTATGTCAATAATCGATAACGCAATACTCTACCTGTATACCCGCGTTTACAATTTTATCATCGAGCCAGTCACGAAGATGTAATTATTAATATTATTGTGAAGTCGACAAGGATCGCCGCGGGCGAAACTGCGTTTTCCCATAGTCGAACTAATAGTGAGTAAATTCTAATTAAGGGATGCGGATTCCATCGCGTTTTAGCGCCGAATGGTTGTTAACTCGTGACCTCAAAAGTCACGTGACCTCGTTAAAGGGGTGGGGTCGCTTTTCCGATCTAATACATCGGTCATTTATAATACTGTACAGTATGA
Organism: Solen grandis; assembly: GCA_021229015.1. Taxonomy (NCBI): domain Eukaryota; kingdom Metazoa; phylum Mollusca; class Bivalvia; order Adapedonta; family Solenidae; genus Solen; species Solen grandis. The sequence continues at coordinate 31,381,821 of CM037780.1, read as the reverse complement.
CATATATTTTCTTAAAGTACATAGCTCAATTCGCAAATTACATAGTAATGATAAGTGCTGCGTAGAAATTCCACCAAGATCTGCATTATTCCCATTACCATATTTTCATAGTATATCACGCGTTTGATACCTCGTTATTGGTAGCAATTTACTATTTATTAATGCAAAGCTCAAAATTTAACCCAAAGATAGTAAACTATATTTAAGCGTTTGAAAAATTCGTAACAGGCCTCTCGCATACATCGTGTAAAAAAGTTTGGTCCTCTCGTTGGTTCTCACGATTTGTTGACGCCATTTTGAAATCCTATCGAGAAATTTTCTAAGCATAGTGACTAAGACGGTTATTCCTAGAAATTTATACTTAACTTTTGCATACGGCGGATATTAATAAATAATATGTTTAAACCGATGAACTATGGACCTTAAATAATACGGACCTGAAGGGAAATTTTCGGGAGTGAACTAGTTTATTAATAAAAAAAACTTGCTAATATTTCGAATTTGTTATTCGAAAAATCGAAAAAGCACTGCTCTTTCTCAACGATATATCTCGAAATGAACTGATAAATTCATCGGGGGACGTATGATAACAATCAAAAAGCGGGGCATGGATGTTCGATTTTATGGTATCGATAAAACCAAAAGAGCTCGACGCTGAGTCGTTAATATGTATCGATAGACGGTCAATGCCGAGCTTACGTTATGCATCTAATCAAATTTCTTGATAGTCGATTGTTGATTATTACTTATTTGAGTTTACCGTCTCTTCGACAGTATTTAAGTCATATAGTGACGTCCAGCTAATTACAGGTGGAGGAAGGCCCAAATGCACAGAGGCATCCGGGTAAAACCACCGACCTACCGCAAGCCAGCTGGAAGGCTTCCTCACATGAAAATCCGAATGACCCTGCCGGGATTCGAACCCACGCGGTGAGGGGCTGAGTGAGTGTTAAAGCTAGCAACTTTACGCTCTCGGCCACTGACTAACATATAAATCAAGTAAGATACATTTCCTTTCTTACATAATGATTGGGAGAGATGCATGAAATTTTCATACAGTAAGCTACTTATAGGCGGTTTTAATGTCAATGCAAATAAAATCATCACCAGCTAGCAACAACAAGGACGATAATTACGAAACAAAACTAGTTAAATCCAGGTAAGATTCGGGATTAAGGTAAAAACAGTTTAAAACAGTTTATTTCGTAAATACATATAAGCAATATGCTCGTGAGTATTACATAATTGAAAGCATGTTATGCACATATAATTATGGCAAAACAAATATGTATAAATGGTGAAAGATCAGTCATATTATTCTAGCACGAAATACCCACTTTAACTCATATCATAATCTTATCATGAGTCCAAATAAGAATACCCATAATCGTACACAGACACATGAATATGTAATTGAAACATTTATGTACACATATTTATCAATATTTAATCCCACACACACATTATAACCCTGCATATATCTCTCAAATAAACATTATATATATATATATATATATATATATATATATATATATTCATATTGCCTGGTATTCGGGGACTTGGTCACCAACGTGGGTCCTGGGAACTATGTGTTCCAGGTATAAAAATGAAGTTTGCAGTTGTTTATAATTCATTTCACTTTTTAAAGACCTCAAATATAGAAAAAAAATCATTTTTGTGTGTATAATATATAACTTTATTAGACGAAAAAGTTCTTATATATCTCTTTATAATATATTTCAGGAACAATATAGGAGGGCACGTTCCCATATACCTATCTATCCACATGCCCATTTAAAGATAATCATATCTAAATTTGAAGGTGCAGTTCTTTATAATTCATTTCATTTTTTAAAGACCTCAGATATAGAAAAAAAATCATTTTTAATTATATAATATATAACTTTATTAGACGGAAAAGTTTTCATATACCTTTTTGAAATATGTTTCAATATATTGGAACAATATAGGAGGGAACGTTCCCATGTACCTCTCTATCTATCTCTCTATCTATCTCTCTATCTATCCATATGCCCATTTTAAAGATAATCATAGCTACTTTTGTTGACACTTATTCAACTTATTTCAGGTTAAATCTAAAATAACGTATGATAAGAATGTGGGCCAATTTAAAATTACTAAAACAGTCATTAACCTTTTAAATACATAATGACTTCCGTTTAATTGGTTGTAGCCTAGAACATGCCCTTATAACAGACGTGACAGACTCATACAGACGTCTCATTTCAGTCTTATGGAATATATGTGGTGAATAACGATGTCAGAGCTCCCTCGATATTCGTACGTAAGTCGATATTCGCTGAATTTCGATGTGAGAGCTGTCTCGATATTCGAACGTAGGTCGATATTCGCTGAATTTCGATGTCAGAGCTGGCTCGAAATTCGCCTGTGTATCATCGAATAGTGATGTCAGATCTTCTAGCCAATTTCTCACACCTAGTGTAGTAATACGAGTGATATTTAAGACTGGATATTTTAACATTACAGATAAATTAGAATGAGCAACTACATGTTTAAGTGTGTGTATTTTTAACATATACAGTTCCAACGGGCATAGAGGAATAACGGATTTTTTTCTAGATTTTTTTAGAAACCACATGTGCGACTTATGAGGATTCCTATGGTCGAATAATGCTTTGGTAACAAGTGCACTACGGATTGAACGAAAATTTATATCATTTAATTATAGAGTCAAACATTTGAGATCGGTCACCTCTGAACAAAGGCCAATTACCGGTTTACCAGCACTGAATTTAATGAGAATTTAGCCTTTGAGTAACAGCCATCTCAAGATAAAGACCAGTCTTCATTTCCCCTTGGTGGCCTTCGTTTACAAGTTTTACTGTATATCTATATATACCTAGTATAGCTTCGCTTTCAGATACCAGATTCATTATCTCTATGGAGAGTAAGGCAATGTTTACGTATTGCTGAAATATGCAACTTGTTTATTCAAACAGAGAAAAAAAACAGGAAGGAAGAAATTTTCAGATTCTTAGATTTCTTCGGATAACCGACATCGTCGGATAACCGACATTAGGAGCATTATTAACAAAGTTCTGATTGAACTGCGTACAAGAACGTGATTTATGTTATTACTTAAAATGCATCTCGAGGGTGGAGTGCGAAACAAGGCTAAGTGCATATGCATATACGAGTATTAGCACTTAGCCTAGTTTCGCTCTCAACACTCGATCTTTATAGTTTATATACCGTCCGTAATGTCTGACACTTTAAATGAAACGGCAGTCTTAGGTTGTGTATTTTTTAAATATTGTAAAAATTACTTCGAAAATAGAGACCGTTATTTTAAGTTCCCATATACCCTATGTCGGTTTTCGACACTTTGCACTATGGTGTTATTGTAGCGATAGTTACAGCAAGTAGAATGACTAAGTTGTTGATGATTGTTGTTGCGATAATGATTCTTGTCAGAAGAAGTGAATACACCGACAGTGCTGTAATCTCATTACTTTTCTTATATAATGTTTATATAATTGGGGACAGAAAGGTTCCGATATGCCATGCAATATCGGTGTGTATTGGCATTTGTTATTACGTGTATATTAAAATATATGTAACTGTTATAATTATTATGTATGAAATAATTATATGAAAATAATCATGAATTGAATTTCAGTTTCCACTTAAATGCAAAAAGGAGGGGGATTAGAAAAAAAAGGAAACATTAACAAGCATATATTTACAATGATGGATATGATGATACAGAAATGTTTTGTATTGCTCGATTCTTTCAACGTAAATCATACATCAGTTAGATTTGGGAAAATAATTCATTTATCGTCATTGCTAAACACGTATCTTTCATTCAGTGCAAGTTATATTTTACCTGGATTGTCTAGACTTCGGCGCGTTTCTATACAGACATCAATACAGGGCAAGGATTGCGGGGAAATTTGGCCAATATTGGGTTTAGCTTTAAAACTCCACATTTTTGCTAGGACATTACTAGTATTAGGGGAGTAATAGGGGAGACATTGAAATTTGTTATATATATTCCAAGGCTGCAAATAGCAAACTGGTGAATTGATAAGCTAACAAGTCGCTTTAGCCTCCTTTGCTAGTTATAATTTAGGCTCCGAGTCATGATAAAGTATTTGAGTTCTAAACCCTCGGAGTCGCATATTCGCATAGTTATGCGAATGCCTGGAATTCCAACATTGCCCTACATTCCGAATCAAACAGACGACGTAATGTAAAACTAAACTGAAGATAGAAGATACGACATATAAAAGACCATTAAACATTTTTTTATACTGAATCCTTCTTGCATTAATATACTATGATGGCCAGTCACATTATCCCGACACTGGATCAACCAGTCTCGACTTGACTTGACTATTTGAGTTTACCGTCGCTTCGACAGTATTTCAGTCATATAGCGACGTCCAGCTAATTACAGGTGGAGAAAGACCCCGAATGCACGGAGACATCCAGGTAGAACCACCGACCTACCGCAAGCCAGCTGGAAGGCTTCTTCACATGAAAATCCGAATGATCCTGCCGGGATTCGAACCCACGCGGTGAGGGGCTGAGTGAATGTTAAAGTCGCTGACTTTACCCTCTAGGCCACGGAGGCCCCTCAACCAGTCTCAAACAGGGATCTATCAATTTTCTTTGATGAACGAAACATTTTTTTTTCGGAAAGAAGCACAGCAAATTCACATTTAGTTATAAAATCCCACTGCTAGGCAAAACATTTTTCTTGTGTTTAACGTCTAACCAACAGTATTCTTGTCACTTGGAAAATACGGAGACAGATATAGTGCTGCCACACTGCAGTATCACGCCATAGACACGTGGCATGATACCACACCCAGTCACATTATCATGACACAGGGCCAACCAGTCCTGGAACTACCTTTTACATATGATGAACGCAAGCACGAAGATGCAATCACTTCAATATTGCAGCCACTGAAAATTACAAAACCATTAGTAACAAACGTTTTCAAAATATTTCGGATAGATAAAAACAAGTAAATGAATAAAATTCAATAACTTTTTAAATTTTATTTGCGTGAATGCAAAAAGGTGTTCGGGACATTTAACACATATTTGGAATTGGATATTCGCCAATATTCTTATTAGAATTACTATTTTTGATGTTCAATTTCAATGACTTCTTATCAAAATTGTACCAATACACATGCAAATTATTGCTTATTTATTACATACTACCTTTTACATATCAAAAGACACCATCAACAATTCCGATATTTCATCAAAGCATTTCACATATGCAAAATAAAAATTGACCGATACACATCTTCAATGAAAAATTCACAATGCCAGCAGTCAAGACATGATAAATTGTGGTCAAATAAAAATAATGTATACTTTTCCAATTTCTGTATTTCAATCCATAGAGCAATCTGCTAGTTTTTTTTTGTTTTTTTTAAGAAACGATGAAGACTATTTTACCTCTTCCATAACCATACGGTCTGTGTCTTCAGGGACTTGAGGACAGAAGTTAAACACAGCTGCCCGCCACATTAATACGATGTTATGTATTGTTACATGCATTTATGAACCTCTTTTATCTCAATATTTCAATAATTGAGACACTTGTGTTATTAAGGAGTTGGGTTGGTCATTTCAATGTCAACAGATCAAAATGGTTATAAGTAATTTACACTCCTTTAAATCAACACTTTCATTGGCAATACCAAAAGGCAGAAAATGTTACTCAGGGGTGTTCAACATAGTGTGCATGCATTGAGGTGCAGTCTACAGATTCAACAACACTTAGCCTACACCCGCAAGTCAGGATGAATAAGTGACTTGCTTTTAACTGCTATCAAATACCATTGTGTCATTCTATAGACATCCCTTTACAGAGGCTAATACTAGTTTGGCAGATATTTCCTTCTGCAAACATCTTCTTATGCCTATTTTGTATAATGGGTTGCTATGAACATTTAACAACAATCTAAGGCTGTTACAGAAATTTGATTAATTTACCCAAACATGGCATTATATACAAGAGGGCCAAGATGGCCCTAGATCGCTCACCTGAGAAAAGTATCATTCATTGCCTGTACAAAACAGATTGCTTTAGAATTAAGATGATGAGTAGAAACAATGTTCAGGAATTTTCTGACCCCATCCACAAAAGATATCATCATGACAAACATTCTGCCAAAGTTTGAGGATGATTGGACCAAAAATGTTGCCCTCAGAGTATAAACAAGATTTTTCTAAGATTTGACCTGCTGATCTACATTTCTATCCAGCCCCACCCATTTTCAAACTGGTTCGAGATATCATCATGACAAACAATCTGACCAAGTTTGAGGAAGATTGCATCAAAACTTTGGCCTTAAGTGTGTAAACAAGATTTTTCTAAGATTTGACCTATTGACCTACTTTTCGGTCCGGCCCTGCCCATTTTCGAAAGGGTTCAAGATATCATCAAGACAAACATTCTGACCAAGTTTGAGGAAGATTGGATTAAAATTGTAGCCTCTAGTGTGTAAACAAGATTTTTCTAAGATTTGACCTACTGACCTACTTTTTGATCCAACCTGACCCATTTTCGAAAGGGTTCAAGATATCATCATGACAAACATTCTGACCAAGTTTGAGGAAGATTGGATCAAAATTGTGGTCTCTAGTGTGTAAACAAGATTTTTCTAAGATTTGACCTACTGACCTACTTTTTGATCCAACCTGACCCATTTTCGAAAGGGTTCAAGATATCATCAAGACAAACATTCTGACCAAGTTTGAGGAAGATTGGATCAAAATTGTGGCCTCTAGTGTGTAAACAAGATTTTTCTAAGATTTGACCTACTGACCTACTTTTTGATCCAACCTGACCCATTTTTGAACGGGTTCAAGATATCATCAAGACAAACATTCTGACCAAGTTTGAGGAAGATTGGATCAAAATTGTGGCCTCTAGTGTGTAAACAAATTTTTCTAAGATTTGACCTACTGACCTCTTTTTGATCCAACCTGACCCATTTTCGAAAGGGTTCAAGATATCATCAAGACAAACATTCTGACCAAGTTTGAGGAAGATTGGATCAAAATTGTGGTCTCTAGTGTGTAAACAAGATTTTTCTAAGATTTGACCTACTGACCTACTTTTTGATCCAACCTGACCCATTTTCGAAAGGGTTCAAGATATCATCAAGACAAACATTCTGACCAAGTTTGAGGAAGATTGGATCAAAATTGTGGCCTCTAGTGTGTAAACATCAAATTGTTGACGGACGACGGATGACGGCCGACGGACAATCAAGTATCCCAAAAGCTCACCCTGAGCTAAAAATGTGACAGGCTTATGTTGTCAAACAAAAAAAGTTGTTTTTGAAAAAATACATGTCCCCCCTTAAAGTGTCATTTACCCTAAAAAAGATGGATTATAAAATGGGACAAATCAATTAAGTCAATACACAGGCCCTAAGTGTTCAAGTTTAAATATATCAAGGGCTGCAACTCTGTCACAAATAAGCCAACTGTAACATGCAAATAATAGGTATGAGTAAACTTTCTAACAATCATTCCTATGAAACTTTAGTTAAAATCTGACTAGAAGCTATTGAGATAACCATATATGTTCAGAAATGGATGAGTCAAGGACCATAACTCAGCAGAAAATCATTGAACCGGAACATGTGAATAATAGGTATAACTACACTTGCTAACAATCATTCCTGCAAAGTTAAATCAAAATCTAACAATAAGTTGTACAGATGTACCCATTTATGTTCAAAATTTAATGAATCAATGGCCGCAACTCCGTAAAAAAACAAGAGCTGTCAGAGGACAGCACGCTCGACTATTCAAAATGCTTGTTGGTAAATCAAATAAAATCTATTTCAATTCTTGCCCTTCACATACCCTGTACATAATAATAGTCAACAAGAGGGCCAAGATGGCCCTTGGTCGCTCACCTGAGAAAGATGATTGCTTAAGAAATAAAGATGCTTGAGTGTAAAAGTGAAATCTGGCTTTTTTTTATGGTGAAATGGGCATAACTCCTGAATTTACAAGTCAATATCAGTTATAATTAAACCCGATTGTGAGATTATGGTCATTAACAATGTCATAAAGTTCGAAGATGATTGCTCAAAAGATGAAGATGCTAGAGTGTAAACGTGAAATATGGCATTTTTTTTTTTATTAAAAGGGGCATAACTCCTGACCTAATTGATGGATCTCAGCCATAATCAAACTCAATCGAGACATTATGGTCATAAACATTGTAATAAAGTTTGAAGATGATTGCTCAAAAGATGAAGATGCTAGAGTGTAAACAAAGTGAAATGGCATTTTTTAATATTAAAAGGGGCTAACTCCTGACCTTATTGATAAATCTCAGCCATAATCGAACTCAATCGAGACCTTATGGTCATAAGCATTGCCATAAAGTTTGAAGATGATTGCTCAAAAGATGAAGATGCTAGAGTGTAAACAAAGTGAAATATGGCATTTTTGAATATTAAAAGGGGCATAACTCCTGACCTTATTGACGGATCTCAGCCATAATCGAACTCAATCGAGACATTATGGTCATAACCATTGTCTTAAAGTTTGAAGATGATTGCTTAAGAAATAAAGGTGATAGAGTGTAAACACTAAAAATTGTTGACGCCGCACGACGCACGACGGACGACGGACGCTCACGGGATCACAATAGCTCACCCTGAGCTTTGCTCAGGTGAGCTAAAAATGATATACCTTGATAGTCTGATACCCCTTAATATTTTTATGAAGCTTAAAATCAATCCCATGTCTAGTTACAGAGACATAAGCATAACAACACTGTACATGCAAAACTTTAACCAAAAATCCAAGCAAAAGGGCCATAATTTGCATAAAATTCAGTCCAAAAGTTATCCTCCTTGGTTTTCTGATGCCCCTGAAGACACTTAACTTTCTAGTCAATTCCACAAGCAATTTCTGAGATATAAGCTGGATAGTTAAGCTTGAATGCAAAAATCTAACCACAATTCAAAGTTAAAAGGGGGCCATAATTTTATATATATTCCATCAAGTGTTATCTTCCTTTATAGTATGATACCCCTAAACACATTAAAGATGTTTCAAATCAATCCCATGCCTGGACTCTGAGATATAAGCATGAAAGTACCTTGCAAGCAAAACTTAAACCCAACATTTCTAAGTTAAAAAGGGGCCATAATTTGTAACATATTCTATCAAGAGTTATCTACCATGAAAGTATGATACCCCTAAACATATTAAAGATGTTTAAAATCAATCACATGCCTGGATACTGAGATATAAGCATGAGAGTATCTTGCATGCAAAACTTTAACCAAAATTTCTAAGTTAAAAAGGGGCCATAATTCATATTAAATTCAGTCAAGAGTTATCTACCTTGGTTGTCTAATGCCCCTGAACATATTTATAAACTTTCAAATCAATACCATAAATGGTTACTGAGATATAAGGTTGATAGCAACTTGCATGCAAAACTTTAACCAAAAGCTGCAACACCAACGCCAACACTGATGTCAGGGCGACTACAATAGCTCTCATATTCTTCGAATAGTCGAGCTAAAAAATCAGCAACCAGGAGAAAAAGTGCAGACAAACATAAAATACAGACATATATACAGATGCAGACATAATGATACATACAGACAGTAAGTATAAAATCAATCTTATCCTCATCCCACTCTGTTTCTATATATAGAAACAAGTAACATTATTCATATGTAGTTTTCAAAAGCATTTACTTTCACTGCTGATATTTGCTTGTAAAAAAGAGAGCTGCACATTTTATTTAAAATGTTAAGAGTGAAATTAAGATTTGCTATTTGACATTTTTTTATGTTGACCCACTCAGTTTTATTAATGAAATAATGAACAATTCAAATAAATGAATAAATCATCATAAAAATTAAGTTTACCTTAAGTATTATAAATTTATTTCCTTATAATATGTCCATTTTAGGACAAACATATTATTTTGAAAGGAAAGATGCATTTCCTCTTGTACTGAGTATAAATACAATTAATTACAAGCTTGTTTAACTGGTACATGTTCCATACCTGATCCCCACAATGACAGAAAACATAACCACATTCACAAATTCTGAAAAAAAAAAACCTACATGTATGTAACTTTATACATAACCACAGATTCAAGAAAACTTTAGTGCCACTGTATCAAAAAAAATCTGTTCTTGATATTTGACATGAAAATAAGGTTTCATAACTTTTTGCAATGAAGAACTTACAACAGCCATAATGCTGTTACTTTACATAAGAAATCACAAAATCTACAAACAGCAATGGAGAAAACTGTGAAATTGATCATACAAGAGTATGGTAATGATACAGATGAAAATATAATACATAAAACAAGAAGTTGACTCTTAGATCTAAGTTCTTGCACCCAACACAAAAAAAAGAGCTTTAATTGTGTACACAAGATTAATAACTTGGTTCTTCTCTGTTTTCTACACTTGGACTTTAGTGGTCAAGAAAATGTTGGGTCATTAATTTTGGCAGTAACTATAAAATGCAATACATGAAGTCCTTCAAAAGTTACCCTCCGGAAATGTCTGCTAAAAGATAGTGTCATACAATCATAGGTCCCATTATTCGACAGGCATATAAAATCTTAGAACAAATGCTCACCATCATCAGATGATGTGCAAGAACCAGGAGTTTGACAATCTGAAAAGCTTAGTGAAACAAGTAACTGGTGTTGTATGCAACACATAAAGTCCCCTACCGGCTCCACCTTGACTCAATATGGTAATCAATCCCATTTTTTGCCATATTTTCACTATTTGCAACCACAATTTTAGTCGAAGAACAAAAATAAAATGACGTGCATAATCTACACATTGCCATCTAGTCATATACCAAGTTTCATCAAGTTTGCTTGCTTAGTTATCGCGGGATCCCATTTTTTGCCATATTTTCACTATTTCCGTTACCATAGCAACCACAATTTTAGCCGAAGAACAAAAATAAAATGATGTGCATAATCTACACATTGCCATCTAGTCATATAGCAAGTTTCATCAAGTTAGCTTGCTTAGTTATCGCGGGATCCCATTTTTGCCATATTTTCACTATTTCCGTTACCATAGCAACCACAATTTTAGTCGAAGAACAAAAATAAAATGACGTGCATAATCTACACATTGCCATCTAGTCATATACCAAGTTTCATCAAGTTAGCTTGCTTAGTTATTAAGTTATCGTGGGATCCAGATTTGAGCGGACAGACGGACGGACAGACGGACAGACGGACGGACGTACAGACGGAGGGCAAACCTATAGTCCCCTCCGGTGTGAACACCGGTAGGGGACTAATAATGTGTGAAAATAACCTTTGTGAGCAGTGATAATTGCAAAACAGCATGATATAGCATGGTTAACAATCACACAAAACAGCATGATATAGCATGGTTAACAATCAAACAAAACAGCATGATATAGCATGGTTAACAATCACACAAAACAGCATGATATAGCATGGTTAACAATCACACAAAACATAAATGAGCAACTCAATGATTAACATATTTGAGTTTTTTCATGAAGTCTTGAAGTTTTGTTTTTACACTCAAAACTGTTCTGCTTTTGTGCAGCAAATCTTTCTTCACAAGACGCTGCACTGAAGCCGAGGGGGGGGGGGGGGGGGGGGGGGGGGGGGGGGGGGTATTGCCCCTTTCCATTAAATGTGTGTATTTGGTCTCCAGTATCTGAATTTCCCTTTATGCCCATGATATACGTCCTGAAAAAAAAAAAAAATATATATACTAGTATATAACAAACATACACATAAACATGAGTCGTCGGAAGATGGCACACTTGACTATTCCAGCACCTTGTCAGTAAGATAATGAAATTTAAATAATGGGAAATAATTAAAGAATGAGACTAAGTAGAGTTATGGATCTTGTGTACTGCTCCTCTTTTCATGGAGGTTTATCTACCAATGAAATTTCATATAGATACTTCTTATAATTTTTGTGTTATGCTCCAGAAAAAAAAAAAAAGTATTTAAGTTATCAAGGGGCATTAACTCCTAAATTATGCAATAGAGAGTAATGGTTCTTGCGCACTTCACTTTTCCTCATTGTGATCTATCTACCTATGAAGTTTCATTTGATACCTTTTATAATTTTTGTGTTATGCTCCAGACAAAAAAATTTGTATGAAAAATAACAAAGGGCAATAATTCCTAAAGTATGCAAAAGAGAGTTATGGTTCTTATTACTTTCATTGTTTCGAGTTGTGCTCCGGACAAGAAATTGTTAACACTGACGCGGACGAATAGGTGACTGCAATAGCTCAAATACAAATTAAGACAAAGGGGATATAGCAGCAGGTCTATAGAAACGCAGTGAAAGTAGACAAACTTAACCGAGATGATTTTTTTAGTAAAAGACAAATCTTGAAGTTCAAAAGAGAAAGACAAAAACACTAAAGTTCCCCTTGTCCTCACTTATTCACATCTGTTACCAGGTATCCGCAATAGCCTTTCCAAACACACAAGAATACTTCATGAATCAGAAAGAATGAAAGAGTTTTTCAAGGAAACACCCTTAGTTGCTTCCAGAAGGGACAACAAGAGGCCCATGATGGCCCTAAATCGCTCACCTGAGATAAATAGGTTGACCCAAGGAACATCTGTACCAATTTATTTTAAAATCTGGCCAGTAGTTTTGAAGAAGATGATTTTTAAAGTTTTCATTTTTTTTTTTTTTGTTGCCATGGCAACCAGAGTTCTATATGGATCAAGTTTATTTTAGGAACTTTTGTGAAGGTTGACCCAAGGATCATTCCTGCCGAATTTAATCAAATTTTGTCCAGTGGTTTCAGAGGAAATGTTGATTAAAGTTTTCCCTATATACATATAAGGCAAATAAGCCCCGCCCCTGGCGGCCATGTTTTTTACGGATCGGAATAATTTTAGCAACTTTGGTAGAGGTTGACTCAAGGAACATCTGTACCAATTTATTTTAAAATCTGGCCAGTAGTTTTGAAGAAGATGATTTTTAAAGTTTTCTTTTTTTTTTTCTTTTTGTTGCCATGGCAACCAGAGTTCTACATGGATCAAGTTTATTTTAGCAACTTTTGTGAAGGTTGACCCAAGGATCATCCCTGCCAAGTTTAATCAAATTCTGTCCAGTGGTTTCAGAGGAGATGTTGTTTAAAGGTTTCCCTATATACAAATAAGGCAAATAAGCCCCGCCCCTGGCGGCCATGTTTTTTTACGGATCGGAATAATTTTAGCAACTTTGGTAGAGGTTGTCCCAAGGAACATCTGTAACAATTTATTTTAAAATCTGGCCAGTAGTTTTGAAGAAGATGATTTTTAAAGTTTTCATTTTTATTTTTTTTTGTTGCCACGGCAACCAGAGTTCTACATGGATCAAGTTTATTTTAGCAACTTTTGTGAAGGTTGACCCAAGGATCATCCCTGCCAAGTTTAATCAAATTCTGTCCAGTCGTTTCAGAGGAGATGTTGTTTAAAGGTTTCTCTATATACATATAAGGCAAATAAGCCCCGCCCCTGGCGGCCATGTTTTTTACGGATCGGAATAATTTTAGCAACTTTGGTAGAGGTTGACCCAAGGAACATCTGTACCAATTTATTTTAAAATCTGGCCAGTACTTTTGAAGAAGATGATTTTTAAAGTTTTCATTTTTTTTCTTTCTTTTTGTTGCCATGGCAACCAGAGTTCTACATGGATCAAGTTTATTTTAGCAACTTTTGTGTAGGTTGACCCAAGGATCATCCCTGCCAAGTTTAATCTAAATCTGTCTAGTGGTTTCAGAGGAGATGTTGTTTAAAGGTTTCTCAATATACATATAAGGCAAATAAGCCCCGCCCCTGGCGGCCATGTTTTTTTACGGATCAGAATAATTTTAGCAACTTTGGTAGAGGTTGACTCAAGGAACATCTGTACCAATTTATTTTAAAATCTGGCCAGTAGTTTTGAAGGAGATGATTTTTAAAGTTTTCTTTTTTTTTTCTTTTTGTTGCCATGGCAACCAGAGTTCTACATGGATCAAGTTTATTTTAGCAACTTTTGTGACGGTTGACCCAAGGATCATCCCTGCCAAGTTTAATCAAATTCTGTCCAGTGGTTTCAGAGGAGATGTTGTTTAAAGGTTTCCCTATATACAAATAAGGCAAATAAGCCCCGCCCCTGGCGGCCATGTTTTTTTACGGATCGGAATAATTTTAGCAACTTTGGTAGAGGTTGTCCCAAGGAACATCTGTAACAATTTATTTTAAAATCTGGCCAGTAGTTTTGAAGAAGATGATTTTTAAAGTTTTCATTTTTATTTTTTTTTGTTGCCACGGCAACCAGAGTTCTACATGGATCAAGTTTATTTTAGCAACTTTTGTGAAGGTTGACCCAAGGATCATCCCTGCCAAGTTTAATCAAATTCTGTCCAGTCGTTTCAGAGGAGATGTTGTTTAAAGGTTTCTCTATATACATATAAGGCAAATAAGCCCCGCCCCTGGCGGCCATGTTTTTTTACGGATCGGAATAATTTTAGCAATTTTGGTAGAGGATGACCCAAGGAACATCTGTACCAATTTATTTTAAAATCTGGCCAGTACTTTTGAAGAAGATGATTTTTAAAGTTTTCATTTTTTTTTCCTTTTTGTTGCCATGGCAACCAGAGTTCTAAATGGATCAAGTTTGTTTTAGCAATTTTTGTGAAGGTTGACCCAAGGATCATCCCTGCCAAGTTTAATCAAATTCTGTCCAGTCGTTTCAGAGGAGATGTTGTTTAAAGGTTTCTCTATATACATATAAGGCAAATAAGCCCCGCCCCTGGCGGCCATGTTTTTTTACGGATCGGAATAATTTTAGCAACTTTGGTAGAGGTTGACCCAAGGAACATCTGTACCAAATCATTTTGAAATCTGGCCAGTAGTTTTGAAGGAGATGATTTTTAAAGTTTTCAAATTATTTTTCTTTTTGTTGCCATGGCAACCAGAGTTCTTCATGGATCAACTTTATTTTAGCAACTTTTGTAGAGCCTCACCCAAGGAACATTCCTGCCAAGTTTCATTAAATTCTGTCCAGCAGTTTCAGAGGAGATGTCGTTTAAAGCAAATTGTTGACGACGGACAACGGACGACGCACGACGGACGACGACGGACGAAGGGCGATCACAAAAGCTCACCTTGAGCACTTTGTGCTCAGGTGAGCTAAAAACCTATGCAATACTTAGGTACATGGAAAAACAAATTGAGTGATACAGACAGGAAAAGGAAAGGGATTATGTTGGTCTAACTGCGACATGTGCAGTGTCCTAACAAAGGATTTGATTAAAAGTACCAACTCCAAAAATACTTATACTGTACCACAAAATATCAACTGCACAGAAAAAAATGCTGTTTATGTGATCAGTTGCAAACAATGCAGTACTGTAGTATATGTTGGAGAGACAGAATAACAAGTGCAGGAAAGGATGAAGGAATACATGAGAGACGACCAAGTAGGTAAAGCCAAGCCAATAAACACACATTCCTCCAGGACACAACATATGATTTCGGACATGACATTTACAATCCTAACAAAATTATATGATGCAACAAAAACAGAAAGAGTTCCATGAAACTGTATGGATAAAGAAGTTGCAGACGTTACAACACATGGGATGTAACTTCAATACGCGCAAATTTATACAGCATTATTTGACGTCGTTTAAAGCATGGGAACGTTTAACATTGCCTATGTGACATCATTTTCGCTTAAATATGGCGACATGCAAGATGCAGTTTTTCAAAAGAAAAGTGTTCGTCTTGACAAGGCTATAAAGCCAAATATTGAAACACAGTGGTTTTTTTTAAATATTATTTTCTATGAATAGTCAAGCTAAAAAGTTGTCATTAAACAATAAAGCTGGCAGGGTGTACCAATTTACCAATACTACTGATTCATGGAATATAAAGGATCCACACATCTAAAACAGACAGCTTTCCTGTAATATTGTGAGAAATCAGGTATTGATACATTGAAACAATTGCTCTTTATAGCTCAGCGTGCTCATTGTGAGCTATTGTGATTGCCTTTTGTCCTGTGTCCGTGCGTCCAGCGTCAACTATTTCATTTAAACAACATCTCCTCCTAAACCACTAAATGGATTTTGACCAAATTTCACAGGATTAATCCTTATGATGCCCTCTCTCAAAATTGTTCAACTGGTTTTGATTGGTTGAAAAAGTAGGTCACAGGAGCTAAAAATAGATTTTAAAAATGCAATCTTTGAAAATCTTCTGTAAAACTGCAGGGCTTAGAGCTTAGATATTTAGTTTATAGCATTGTCTAGTGGACCTCTACCAAGTTTGTTTAAATCATGACCCTGGGGTCAAAATTGGCCCCACCCAAGGGGTCACTTTATTTTACATAGGCTTATATAGAAAAATCTTGACAAAAACTACAAGGCCTGGAGATTAGATATTTGGTGTGTAATACATCAAGATTGTTCAAATCATGGCCCTGGGGTAAAAATTGGCCCCACCCCAGAGGTCACTTTATTTAACATAGTTATATAGGAAAATCTATAAAAATCTTCTTGTCAGAAACCACAAGGCCTGGAGTTTAGATACAGTAAAACCTCGCTTTCTGACCACCTCGGAATTAAGACCAACTCGCTATACCGACCATATTTTTTTGGAACCAAATATTTTAATGCATTAATTCAATGGTCGTTTGTTTCACAATAACGACCACCTCGCTATTCCACCATTACGACCACTGATGCTGGACAAAACTTACCATATTCCTCTTATTCTTAATCCACTTGGAAGACCATAAAAAATTCAGCCTGCGGCGATAGAACAATATTTTGTGTATAGTGCAGTACAATACACTGGGTGTCAATTACCGCTTTATGGTGTCGTAAACCGGAAAAGGTGCCATAAATTGGGTACACAAACTGTCAAGTGATACGTTATGTGTGAAAGGGGAAAAAGTGTGGATAGTCATTAATTGTCCCTAATTAGACATGAATGAGGGTACAGTGGATTTTCAGAAAACTGAAGAAAAGAGATTGCATGGCAATTATGAACGATTGAATGTCAATGTTCAATATGTTGGGCATGTGTATTTATTTGTTTTTGCATATGCATTACAGTATTTATCAAATAAATAAAAATAAATTTGACCTTAGTGTTTGACTTTTTAGAGAGAAAGAGAGAGAAAGAGAGAGGGAGAGATTCTATTTTATATAAAAATGTACATACAAAGAACATACATACATGAAAATGTAAAATATAAACAACATTCACACATGCACACAAAGATATACATGTACATAGGAGTGGGAGTGCAAGGCCGAAAAACGAACATGAACATGAGAATTTGGTTATGTTTCACTAATAAAACCACCTCACTATTAAGACCACTTTTCAATGGAACAGAAGGTGGTCTTAATAGCGAGGTTTTACTGTATTTGGTGTGTAGCATGGCCTTACAAACATCTACCAAAATTGTTCAAATCATGGCCCCTGGGTCAAAACTGGCCCCACCCCAGGGGTCACTTTATTTTACATAGGCTTATATTGAAAAAACAAAAAAACTAGAAAAATCTTCTTCAGAAACAACAAAGCCTAGAGTTTAGATATTTGGTGTGCTACATGGCCTTATAGACATGTACCAAGTTTGCTCAATTATGGCCCTTTGGTCAAAATTGGCTGCCCCAGGGGTCACTTGATTTTACATAGACTTATATAGGAGAGTCTAAAAGATCTTGTCAGAAACCATAAGCTGAACCGTAAGTTTTCAAATCATGGCTCTTGGGTATAATTTGTTCCCGCCCTAGGGGTCACTTGATTTTATAGCTATGACCATCAAAATTTGGACCGCATGTACCGTTTTTGTGTGAAATTACAATCATTTTGCTGTACTTCTTCATGGCTTTTGTATTCAGTGTGATGTTTCATAAAAGGCAATGAAGGCAGTATTTCTCATGTGAAACTGTCATTTCAAATAAAATTAACGCTGATAAAGGGCACATTACTCAACAAATTCAGGGTTTTTCTAAACAATATGGTAACCAGGAGTGTGCAAATCCCATATTTTATAATTCTCCACAGGTTTTAATTTAAACAGAGGTAGAGGTCCATAAGATGATGCTATACAACAAATATATAAAGTCTAGGCTTTGTGGTTTTGGAGATTTTTTAAGTCTTCATTTAAAAACATCTATTTTTAGCTCATGTGTCCTACTCTTTCAACCAATCAAAATGATTTGAACAATTTTGAAATAGGGCTTCATGAGAAACTAGATGCCCAAGGGCAACATGTGGAGCCCGCCAAAGGATACCAAATTGAACAGAATACCTACAAGTGGCATTGTAGAGGTTTCATCTGTGCGAATTTCAGCATTATGTATAGAATCCTGGGTGTCCTGGATGTAAATTTCAGTTTCTCAAGTCAAATTTACAAAAGGTATATTATGTATGTAGTGGGTATGACAATAAAATGCCAGGGAAAATGACGCGACTAATTCAGCCAAAGATATGCCTATAGAGATTGATATTATTTACTTAAGGTGGGTATAAATCAGGATGTAGAGTTTCCTTAACCCTTAACCTCATATATAAGCTTTTTGACGCCCCTAATATGTACCTTATAAAGCCTGATCTACAAAAAGCAACAATTAAACCTTACCAAATTTAATGGTAAATACCTCACTTCCAAATGAATGAGGAGCAGCGAACAGCATAAAACCTGATAAGCCTGCGAGTTACTCACATGCTGATCTCGTTTTATGCTGTTTTTTTATCATGTTTTTGAACTTTGACCTTTGAGCTATGAATCTGGTTCTTGTGCCTGACACTCTGTCTCACTGAGCTTGACATTTGTGCCAAATTATTTTCCATGATGAAGTTATAGCCGGGACAAGACCAAATCCGGACAGACGCACACATACACTAACGCACTCACATACATACACCGAACTGCCATTGTAACAACTTAGTCGAGCTCACCGCATGCAGACTCAACAAAATTCCTGTTAAGTTTTGGAGGACATGGTGTTTAAAGAAATTGTTGACACAAAGCTCACCATGAGTATTTTGTGTTCAGGTGAGCTAAAAATTATTATAACTCTGCTGAAAGTTTAGTTACTCTAAAGCCTCTTATTGTGTAATTGTGTAATAATAAAGGATTCCCTGTTGACACTGCCTTATCTATTTTTATATTATTTTTCTGTACCAAAATCTTTTGAATTAATGTAAATAAAAATATAAACATGTTACACGTATTTTTGTCTTTGATTGTATCACTGAGAGGGTAAAAATAAGCAGGTTATAAGAATTTAAAAAATTGTCTTTGATTGTATTGGGGGTATCCCATATATTTTCATTTTTGCAAATGGCTTTAACTTACAGAACAACTCTGCTCATGTATCTCTTGAGAGCTGTAGGCCATTGGAAAATTATATCCACAAGTCAGTTGTGAACAAACTGGTGAAAGACTAATTGATTTCTAGACAATCAGTATCATACTAATATCTTAACACAATTCATACTCCACCATGCCGGATGGTTCTGAGGGATTATATCAATTAATTCTGTGAAGTCTCATCAAATTCAAAGGATTATGGTGGTTTTGTCAAACTACCGGTTCGTCAAACTGGACATTATGAACAAAACAGGTAGTGGTTTTATCAAACTGGTTTATGATAGATTCCATCACTTCTATCACAGGGATTCCAACTTCTGTTTGATGGTAAATCAATATATTTTTTTTAATTGTTGACATACCTCCTGCAAGCAAAATTGGGCCAGAAGATCAATAAATGGAAGGACAAATCTTGACCGCCTCTACAGAAAAGTGTGAACACAAGTCTTGTGAATTTATTTATGATAGACATATATTATCGCAACAGATATATAAATAAACAAAAAAGTTAAAAATACAAACAAGAGGCCCATGATGGCCCTAAATCGCTCACCTGAGATAAAAAGGTTGACCCAAGAAACATCTGTATTTATTTTAAAATCTGGCCAGTTGTTTTGAAGAAGATGATTTTTAAAGTTTTCATATTTTTTTTTCTTTTTGTTGCCATGGCAACCAGAGTTCTACATGGATCAAGTTTATTTTAGCAACTTTTGTGAAGGTTGACCCAAGGATCATCCCTGCCAAGTTTAATCAAATTCTGTCCAGTGGTTTCATAGGAAATGTTAATTAAAGTTTTCCCTATATACATATAAGGCAAATAAGCCCCGCCCCTGGCGGCCATGTTTTTTTACGGATCGGAATAATTTTAGCAACTTTGGTAGAGGTTGACCCAAGGAACATCTGTACCAAATTATTTTGAAATCTGGCCAGTAGTTTTGAAGGAGATGATTTTTAAAGTTTTCAAATTATTTTTCTTTTCGTAGCCATGGCAACCAGAGTTCTTCATGGATCAACTTTATTTTAGCAACTTTTGTAGAGCCTCACCCAAGGAACATTCCTGCCAAGTTTCATTAAATTCTGTCCAGCGGTTTCAGAGGAGATGTCGTTTAAAGCAAATTGTTGACGATGGACGCCGGACGGCGACGGACGCCGGGCGATCACAAAAGCTCACCTTGAGCACTTTGTGCTCAGGTGAGCTAAAAACTGTTCATGGAAAAGAATTTATATTAATTTTATATTAATTACTAAATTCATAATAGTACATTATATTACCACGAAGCTATGTAATCACATCTCTATAATTTGAATTTGATATTTATAAATTATCAAAAACAAAATCATAAAAAATGATTAATTCTGCTTCTGATAACGTGCGACAAACACTCCGCAAATATGACATACTCATTGCGGCATTTTATACCATTCCCACTATATGAATATCAGTTTGACAAAACCATTCGCCTACTATATGTTATCAATTTGAAAACCACCAACAGCCAAATTCCAGCCAGTGGTCATAACTCTGTGATAAATTATCTCATGCATATGTGTCGGCAATATGCACAACTAGACTTAGCACTGATCAATCTATCCTGTGGAGTTTTATCAAATTCCGATCAGCAGTTTTGAAGATAAAGCACGGACAAAATTGTGTCTAGACAGACAGACAAACAAGCTGATTCAAGTATCCCTCCCACTTCATTGTGAGGGGTATGACAACTATGTTTATTTCTCATATTTTTTTCTTTAAATTTTTGCAGATTTACTTACAAATTACAAATTGCCAATTTTATCAGCAAGGCATTAACAATAATGATTCTGATGATTCAATGGATCAAAGTCATAAGCATCCAATCTTCAGACTGAGAAAGTGACTGACTACTAATTACTGTACAAACATTTATCCCCATTTTTTTATTCAGCACTTCCATGTTAACCAGTCAGCATGTCATATAATAAACACTTAAACAGTATTGTCATAATAGCTTCCTACAAGTGGAAGGACTTATGAGGCATGAAAATCTGGGGCCCTGAACTTCCCTGGGTAAGTGGTCTGATTGATGGGACCTACTTTGGAACCCAGGACCATTGAATTATATAGCAGTTCAAATTAGTCTTTGAAAAAGAGGTCTTAATAGCTGGATGGTCATTTTACCAGACTGTCGTAAGAGGGGACATTATTAAACTGATTGGTAGAGGATAACTTGGCGAATTTCAAGTATGTTGAAAGGATGTGTGTGTGTGTGTGTGTGTGTGTGTGTGTGTGTGTAAAAACAACTAAATATGTGTTGGTGGTACCCTAATTATGTGCTGTCACCCCCACCCCACCTCAAAATCCTTCGACTCCTAAATTTATGGTCTTGACAAAAAAATTGGTAACAAAAATAATGGACATTCACACAGGTAACACTATATGCCCCACTAGTATTAACAGAGAAACTTATAGTGAATACCAACCTTCAGCGAATCCAACGAAAAGTAGCCAAGAAATACTGCCAACAAATCTTGTCTACAGACAGATGTGATTCCTATATGGCCCCCATATACTTTGTATCTGGGAGTATAATTAACATAATTTTTATCTAACAGAACTTACATATTAGTATTAAAAGCAATTAACCTAGTACATAATTCAATACAGGTTATCCTAACTTGGGAAGAGATTAATTTTTGCCATCCCTAGTTATATTTATACTGGTTAATACCTTTCATGTTAATATCCTAAAGGCTTTTCCCATGATACTTGGCAATATTTCCTTCATCAACAGCCATCAGTAGTCTTGATACTTTGTCTATTTCTATTACAGAGTCATGTAGCCGATAAAAGTTCTTTTGGATGTTGAGGGAGTGACCCATATGGTTTTTCAGCCATTCAGTCTCAACTGCATGGACTCAGATCCACTATCTGAAATTATTGAAAATTGTGATTAAACATATCGATGTATAATAAAGCAATATAAGTTCTGACATGAAAACAAAAAACAAGAGGGCCATGATGGCCCTGGATCGCTCACCTGAGTACCATTGCTACAACTGATTACAAGGTTTTTAAACAGACAAGAATTCTGATATAACTCAATCTTAAACATTTTAGCCCTGACAATACTACACACCAAATATATAAGCACTGGGCCTTATGGTTTCAGAGGAGAAGACTTAGTGCGGGGTCATTTATCTCCAAAGGGCCACCATTTTGAAAATCTTGGTAATAAACCATAAGATGATGCTTCATACCAAATATCTAATCTCTAGGCCTTATGGATTCATAGAAGAAGATTTTTAAAGATTTTCCTATATAACTCTATGTAAAACAAGTGACCCCTGGTGCGGGGTCATTTATCACCATAGGGCTATGATTTGTACAATCTTGGTAATGAACCATAAGATGATGCTACATACCAAATATCTAAGCTCTAGGCCTAATGGATTCATAGAAGAAGATTTTTAAAGATTTTCCTATATAACTCTATGTAAAACAAGTGACCCCTGGTGCGGGGTCATTTATCACATAGGGCTATGATTTGTACAATCTTGGTAATGCCCATAAGATGATGCTACATACCAAATATCTAAGCTCTAGGCCTAATGGATTCATAGAAGAAGATTTTTAAAGTTTTTTCTATATAACTCTATGTAAAACAAGTGACCCATGGTGCGGGGTCATTTATCACCATAGGGTCATGATTTGTACAATCTTGGTAATGAACCATAAGATGATGCTTCATACCAAATATCTAACTCTAGGCCTATGGATTCATAGAAGAAGATTTTTAAAGTTTTTTCTATATAACTCTATGTAAAACAAGTGACCCTGGTGCGGGGTCATTTATCACCATAGGGTATGATTTGTACAATCTTGGTAATGAACCATAAGATGATGCTACATACCAAATATCTAAGCTCTAGGCCTAATGGATTCATAGAAGAAGATTTTTAAAGATTTTCCTATATAACTCTATAACTCTATGTAAAACAAGTGACCCCTGGTGCGGGGTCATTTATCACCGTAGGGCTATGATTTGTACAATCTTGGTAATGGCCCATAAGATGATGCTACATACCAAATATCTAAGCTCTAGGCCTAATGGATTCATAGAAGAAGATTTTTAAAGTTTTTTCTATATAACTCTATGTAAAACAAGTGACCCATGGTGCGGGGTCATTTATCACCATAGGGTCATGATTTGTACAATCTTGGTAATGAACCATAAGATGATGCTTCATACCAAATATCTAATCTCTAGGCCTTATGGATTCATAGAAGAAGATTTTTAAACATTTTCCTATATAACTCTATGTAAAACAAGTGACCCCTGGTGCGGGGTCATTTATCACCGTAGGGCTATGATTTGTACAATCTTGGTAATGAACCATAAGATGATGCTACATACCAAATATCTAATCTCTAGGCCTTATGGATTCATAGAAGAAGATTTTTAAAGCTTTTCCTATATAACTCTATGTAAAACAAGTGACCCCTATTGCGGGGCATTTATCACTGTTGGCTATGATTTGAACAATCTTGGTAATGAACCATAAGATGATGCTACATACGAAATATCTAAGCTCTAGGCCTTATGGATTCATAGAAGAAGATTTTTAAAGTTTTTCCTATATAAATCTATGTTAAACAAGTGACCCCTGGTGCGGGGGCATTTATCACCATAGGGCTATGATTTGAACAATCTTGGTAATGAACCATAAGATGATGCTACATACAAATATCTAAGCTCTAGGCCTAATGGATTCATAGAAGAAGATTTTTAAAGATTTTCCTATATAACTCTATGTAAAACAAGTGACCCCTGGTGCGGGGTCATTTATCACCGTAGGGCTATGATTTGTACAATCTTGGTAATGGCCCATAAGATGATGCTACATACCAAATATCTAAGCTCTAGGCCTTGCAGTTTTGCAGAAGAAGATTTTCAAAGTTTGCATTTTTAAAATCTATTTTTAGCTCCTGTGACCTACTTTTTTAACCAATCTGAATAATGTGTACAACTTTGATAGAGGGCATCATAAGGATGATTCCTGTGAAGTTTGGTCAAAATCCCTTCAGCGGTTCATGAGGAGATGTTGTTTAAAGCAAATTGTTGACGACGGACGCACGCACGCACGGACGACGGACAAAAGGCGATCACAATAGCTCACCATGAGCACGTTGTGCTCAGGTGAGCTAATAAAATGAGCTCTGCTCTACTAATGATTCATTTCCAGAAATTCAAAGATAATTGTATATTGCAAACATTACTTTGTACATGTCAATATGCTGCTTAGACAGTTTTTTGTGCATATAGTAGTTTCACCTTACTAAAACCATGCAGATCAGAAATGGAACCTAATGTATATGTTATGCACTATGCACAGGGTGACATCTTATCTCACCCTATCCTTGAGTCCCTTTTTGACACACTTTTCTTTTCACACTATACACTGCATTTTGCTGCTTAAACAATTTTTTTCCTATCTAAAGTTTTAATGTCACAATAAAACAAGGGCACTGACAATCGCAAGATATGCCCGTCTAGCAACTTGCAGACTTAAAGGGACATAACTTTATCAATATAGCTGGTTATTGAAAGGAACCAAGATATTGTGCCAATACACATTTTGACCAAGGTTAAGTAAGATGGTTGACATCAAATTTGCATCAAAGCATTTAATTGACCCCATTTTATATAAATCAGTATCTTTCATGTAGTTACCTTTTGGAATTTCGCTCTTTTACTCAAAAGGCAAACTGATCAATCACTCAAATTGATTAAACAAGAGGGCCATGATGGCCCTGGATCGCTCACCTGATATCATTAGGCTATGTAAAATCAAGTGACCCCTGGGGCAGAGCCAATTTTGACCCCAGGGTCATGATTTGAACAAACTGGGTAGAGGTCTATTAGCCCATGTTACATACCAAATATCTAAACTCCAGACCTTGTGGTTTTTGAGAAGAAATTTTTCTAGATTTTTTTCCAAAATAAGTCTATGTAAAATCAAGTGATCCCTGGGGAGGGGCCAATATTTTCACCCCAGGCCATGTGTTTTCTATTTCCTAAAAAGAAGAATTTTCAAGTTATTTCTATATTAGCCTATGTAAAATCATGTGACCCCTGGGGCGGGGCCAAATTTGCCCAGGGGCATGATTTGAACAAACTTGGTAGTGATCTACTAGACAATGCTGCACACCAAATATCTAAACCCTAGGCCTTGTGGTTTCTGAGAAGAAGATTTTTCAAGTTTTTCCTATATTAGCCTATGTTAAATCAAGTGACCCCTGGGGGTGGGGCCAATTTTGACCCCAGGGTCATAATTTGAACAATCTTGGTAGAGAGTCATAAGATCATGCTACATACCAAATATCTAAACTCCAGGCCTTGTGGTTTCTGAGAAGAAGATTTTTTCAAGTTTTTCCTATATTAGCTTATGTTAAATCAAGTGACCCCTGGGGCTGGGGCCAAATTTTGACCCCAGGGTCATAATTTGAACAATCTTGGTAGAGAGTCATAAGATCATGCTACATACCAAATATCTAAACTCCAGGCCTTGTGGTTTCTGAGAAGAAGATTTTTTCAAGTATTTCCTATATTAGCTTATGTTAAATCAAGTGACCCCTGGGGCAGGGCCAAATTTGACCCCAGGGCCATGATTTTAACAAATTTGGTTGTGATCTACTAGACAGTGCTGCACACCAAATATCTAAACCCCGGGCCTTGTGGTTTCTGAGAAGAAGATTTTTCAAGTTTTTCCTATATTAGCATGTTAAATCAAGTGACCCCTGGGGCGGGGCCAATTTTGACCCCAGGGTCATGATTTGAACAAACTTGGTAGAGATCCACCAGACAATGCTACACACCAAATATCTTAACTCTATGCCTTGTGGTTTCTGAGAAGAAGATTTTTCAAGGTTTTTTCCTATAGTAGCCTATGTTAAATCAAGTGCATCTGGGGCGGGGCCAATTTTGACCCCAGGGCCATGATTTGAACAAACTTGGTAGTGATCTAATAGACAATGCTGCACACCAAATAAAACCCGGGGTTTCTAATTTAAAATTGGAGAGAGTCATAAGATCATCTACATACCAAATATCAAACTCCAGGCCTTGTGGTTTCTGAGAAGAAGATTTTTTCAAGTATTTTCTATATTAGCCTATGTAAAATCAGGTGACCCCTGGGGCGGGGCCAATTTTGACCCCAGGGCCATGATTTGAACAAACTTGGTAGTGATCTACTAGACAATGCTGCACACCAAATATCTAACTCCAGGTCTTGTGGTTTCTGAGAAGAAGATTTTTCAAGTTTTTCCTATATTAGCCTATGTTAAATCACGTGACCCCTGGGGCGGGGCCAATTTTGACCCCAGGGTCATAATTTGAACAATCTTGGTAGAGAGTCATAAGATCATGCTACATACCAAAAATCAAAAGGCTAGGCCTTGTGGTTTCGGAGAAGAAGATTTTTTCAAGTTTTTCCTATATTAGCCTATGTTAAATCAAGTGACCCCTGGGGCGGGGTCAATTTTGACCCCAGGGCCATAATTTGAACAATCTTGGTAGAGAGTCATAAGATCATGCTACATACCAAAAATCAAAAGGCTAGGCCTTGTGGTTTCGGAGAAGAAGATTTTTAAAATTTTCATTTTTAAAATCTATTTTTAGCTCCTGTGACCTAGATTTTTGACCAATCAAAATAATTTTAACAACTTCGGATAAGGGCCCCATAATGAACATTCCTGTGAAGTTTTATCAAAATTGACCAAGCGGTTAAGGAGGAGATGTCGTTTGAAGCAAAATGTTGACGGACGACGGATGGACGGACGACGGACGGACGACGGACGGACGGACGACGGACGAAGACCGGTCACAATAGCTCACCTTGAGCCTCTGGCTCAGGTGAGCTAAAAATATAGAGGTCATCAAACATTGTTGATGTTTATCACATATGGCTGCCATTGTGATGATTATGCAATTTTAGCAGTAAAACAGTAGCCGGTAGAGAGCGTGAAAGATGTTAACCAACATTATGAACGATAATATCCGAATATTCCATATCATTGCATAATTTGAAAGCATAAGAATGAGTGTTGATTGGATGACATTCCAAGAATAACTCTGCCTTTTTATTAATTTTTTTAACTGCCCACAACAAGTGCTTTCATTTAAGTAATATATGCAATGTAGAGCGATATGCGTTATTTACTTTCCCTTTTGTTGTCTTATAAGTTAATGGATGGGTAAATCATATTGTTGGGAGAATTTTTATTTCTCGGAGGTGAAAAATATCACTTTTTTACCGAGGTGAAGCTTTAAAAGAAGAAGAAAAATAAACAAGAGGGCCATGATGGCCCTGGATCGCTCACCTGAGTACCATTGCTACAACTGATTACAAGGTTTTTAAACAGACAAGAATTCTGATATAACTCAATCTTAAACATTTTAGCCCTGACAATACTACACACCAAATATATAAGCACTGGGCCTTATGGTTTCAGAGGAGAAGACTTAGTGCGGGGTCATTTATCTCCAAAGGGCCACCATTTTGAAAATCTTGATAATGAACCATTAGATGATGCTACATACCAAATATCTAAGCTCTAGGCCTAATGGATCATAGAAGAAGATTTTTAAAGATTTCCTATATAACTCTATGTTAAACAAGTGACCCCTGTGCGGGGCATTTATCACCATAGGGTCAGATTTGTACAATCTTGGTAATAAACCATAAGATGATGCTTCATACCAAATATCTAATCTCTAGGCCTTATGGATTCATAGAAGAAATTTTTAAAGATTTTCCTATATAACTCTATGTAAAACAAGTGACCCTGGTGCGGGGTCATTTATCACCATAGGGCTATGATTTGTACAATCTTGGTAATGAACCATAAGATGATGCTACATACCAAATATCTAAGCTCTAGGCCTAATGGATTCAAAGAAGAAGATTTTTAAAGATTTTCTATATAACTCTATGTAAACAAGTGACCCCTGGTGCAGGGTCATTTATCATCGTAGGGCTATCATTTGTACAATCTTGGTAATGGCCCATAAGATGATGCTACATACCAAATATCTAAGCTCTAGGCCTAATGGATTCATAGAAGAAGATTTTTAAAGTTTTTTCTATATAACTCTATGTAAACAAGTGCCCTGGTGCAGGGTCATTTATCATCGTAGGGCTATCATTTGTACAATCTTGGTAATGGCCCATAAGATGATGCTACATACCAAATATCTAATCTCTAGGCCTTATGGATTCATAGAAGAAGATTTTAAACATTTTCCTATATAACTCTATGTAAAACAAGTGACCCCTGGTGCGGGGGCATTTATCACCGTAGGGCTATGATTTGTACAATCTTGGTAATGAACCATAAGATGATGCTACATACCAAATATCTAATCTCTAGGCCTTATGGATTCATAGAAGAAGATTTTTAAAGATTTTCCTATATAACTCTATGTAAAACAAGTGACCCCTATGCGGGGGCATTTATCACCGTTTGGCTATGATTTGAACAATCTTGGTAATGAACCATTAGATGATGCTACATATGAAATATCTAAGCTCTAGGCCTTATGGATTCATAGAAGAAGATTTTTAAAGATTTTCCTATATAACTCTATGTAAAACAAGTGACCCCTGGTGCGGGGTCATTTATCACCATAGGGCTATGATTTGTACAATCTTGGTAATGAACCATAAGATGAATGCTACATACCAAATATCTAAGCTCTAGGCCAAATGGATTCAAAGAAGAAGATTTTTAAAGATTTTCCTATATAAACTCTATGTAAAACAAGTGACCCCTAGTGCGGGGTCATTTATCATCGTAGGGCTATCATTTGTACAATCTTGGTAATGGCCCATAAGATGATGCTACATACCAAATATCTAAGCTCTAGGCCTAATGGATTCATAGAAGAAGATTTTTAAAGTTTTTTCTATATAACTCTATGTAAAACAAGTGACCCATGGTGCGGGGTCATTTATCACCATAGGGTCATGATTTGAACAATCTTGGTAATGAACCATTAGATGATGCTACATATGAAATATCTACGCTCTAGGCCTTATGGATTCATAGAAGAAGATTTTTAAATTTTTTCCTATATAAATCTATGTTAAACAAGTGACCCCTGGTGCGGGGGCATTTATCACCATAGGGCTATGATTTGAACAATCTTGGTAATGAACCATAAGATGATGCTACATACCAAATATCTAAGCTCTAGGCCTAATGGATTCATAGAAGAAGATTTTTAAAGTTTTTCCTATATAACTCTATGTAAAACAAGTGACCCATGGTGCGGGGTCATTTATCACCATAGGGTCATGATTTGTACAATCTTGGTAATGAACCATAAGATGATGCTACATACCAAATATCTAATCTCTAGGCCTTATGGATTCATAGAAGAAGATTTTTAAACATTTTCCTATATAACTCTATGTAAAACAAGTGACCCCTGGTGCGGGGGCATTTATCACCGTTGGGCTATGATTTGAACAATCTTGGTAATGAACCATTAGATGATGCTACATACCAAATATCTAAGCTCTAGGCCTAATGGATTCATAGAAGAAGATTTTTAAAGATTTTCCTATATAACTCTATGTAAAACAAGTGACCCCTGGTGCGGGGTCATTTATCACCGTAGGGCTATGATTTGTACAATCTTGGTAATGGCCCATAAGATGATGCTACATACCAAATATCTAAGCTCTAGGCCTTGCAGTTTTGAAGAAGAAGATTTTCAAAGTTTGCATTTTTAAAATCTATTTTTAGCTCCTGTGACCTACTTTTTTAACCAATCTGAATAATTTGTACAACTTTGATAGAGGGCATCATAAGGATGATTCCTGTGAAGTTTGGTCAAAATCCCTTCAGCGGTTCATGAGGAGATGTTGTTTAAAGCAAATTGTTGACGACGGACGCACGCACGCACGCACGCACGCACGCACGCACGGACGACGGACGACGGACAAAAGGCGATCACAATAGCTCACCATGAGCACGTTGTGCTCAGGTGAGCTAAAAAACAAAAACCTGGAAGTTGACAATACCATACTGTATGGTGCTGACCTGGGAGCGTACCATGAACTGTACCATACAGAAAATATAGCGGTATATCGTCGTACGGTATTCCGTTACACCCTTAATGCATGACACATGACGTTGGACGCAGGGTGATCAGAAAAGCTGATGGGTTATAAATCAGTGAATCAAACTGTTCAACCATGGTCATCCTTGTGTAAAATCTGAGTCAGTTACACCCTTAGACAATTTGGAGATCAGTTATTTAACTTATTTAAAATTCTGATAAGAGCAGATAAAATTTAACAAACCAATGTAGGAGCTGATTATTCAATCCCTCTGCACTTAACTCAGTCTGCTGATTTTGCTGTTCTCTGCCTAGATCTCAGTGTTCTAAAACAGACAAACACTAATCAGCTGGCACAATGATAGTCCAATTCTACATAAATAGCAATAGCATAATCCTCTAGTCTAATTACATTGATGGTATGGTATCAAATATAAAATAGTATAGTGTTGTTGTTTTTTTCAAATAACAAGGAGAAGGCAATACAAAGTGACAGTTGAATGACAAGTGATCTTTAGTGATTTAATTTTTAAAAACAAGAGTAGCATGATGACCCTGAATCACTCAGTGACAACAAATTTTCTGAAAGAGGGGACTTCCATTTCTAAATATAACAAATAGCAGAGAGGGATAGACATTATTGATTCATCGAGACACTGGTGTATCAACCAATCAGATTGAGTTTGTTTTTTTTCGCGTAAGAATCCAAGAGGGACAGGAAGTATTATCGAGGCATTGATACCGGGTGTTTTGCAGGTGTTTGCATTTACATTTGAGTGACAAATATGGTTACGAACTGACCAGTGATTTGAAAGTGTTTAGGAATCTACCTATACAATATACACCCGAAGTGTGTCCTTGACCTTGAACCAAGGCATCCTAAACCTACGCTATATCATTTTTGAATTTTAATTAAAGGAAAACACATGTTGGGGGAAGATGAAAATCATAAAAGGGGGCAGAGTTACCTGTGTCATTTTATCCAATCAACAGGTGTTCTAATTCTTCATTATTATAAGTAAATGCGGAATACTTTGATGGTATTGTTCATAATTTTTTTCACATTTTTCACGCTTACGTTTTATCAGTGGTGAGAAACTGTAGATTTTGGGTGACAGGAGAAGAGATGATTGCAGGAGTGTGATACATCATGTATTTATTTTAGTGTCTAAAAAGATCATTAAATGAATATTTTTAGAAAAAATCTACAGAAATTTGGCAGTTGGAATGATACTGATAGATAATGGAAGATGCATTCCGCTCTCATTCGACTGTTGCATTTTGTTATGACTGACAACTACCATAATCGCTGGTTCCCCAATGTCACATTGTAATTATCACAAAAGCCAATAACCAATCTAATATGGTAGCCGCCAATAATAACAAAATGCAACAGTGGAATGAGGGCGGAATGCATCGATACTAGCGACTTCTGGAAAAAGCATAACTTGT